>CM034079.1:24651335-24971335 GCA_019845555.1 Aristolochia fimbriata
AAGTTCTCGAGACATTACTGAATCACTGATGTAAAAGAATCTTTCTTGAAGATTAACCATGGTTGTATTGTAGTGCAGCTTTTTTATGGAATTAAACTTTTAGATTTCAAAACCAGGCAATACCTAACCTAACTATTATGTAGTTTAAGCTTAGGGTAAACTTAGTAAAAATTTATTTAAAGTGCATTAATATGTATTTTGTAGATTTTGCAGCTTACTATCCTGTGAATTAAGTTTTTATTTTTGAGTTCTCATGTCATGCTGAAGCGTCAATTGGATGATGTTCTGCGGAGCTAATTGACGCAGAGAATCTACTTAACATGACATGTGATAGGAAGACGCATTTTGTAACATCAGGAGCTCTTTGGCCGTCTGATTATTAGAAAAGCCAGGGCAGAATAATTGCTCCAAACTGTTTGTTGTTATTCTAAGCTCAATCAAACCAATTTATTCTGCCCGTCCATGCCAATTTTAGGGTTTTGAGCAGTTAAGCTTTATATAGTTTGGTCGATGTACTAGCAATATCAGCATGTTGGAGGCCGTGACCTGTAGCTTAAGGAGAGTATGCTACTCACAACGAATTCTCTAAAGCAGCACATGAACTTTGCAATGACTAACTCTAGATCACTTGGAGCGACGTAATAATTGTTAGTGCTAGTGAATTGCATATTTCTGGAGAAGTGCATTGCATTTGATGAATCTTTCTATTATCTTAACCAAATTCATGATGAGTTTCATCTTGGAAGATATGGACTAGTTTAGTGGTTGAAACAACTTATGTTTCCTGCATCAAACATTTCTATTTCTAGTGTCATGATACTCCAACCATGGTATCAGGCATCCTGGGGTGGCAGAAGTAATGAGATTATTTGTGCTCATAGACTTGCACAATAGTGTCAGTAATTTTGATTCCCATTGCAGATGGCCTACTCAGACCTTTAGAAGCTGACTCCTTTCTTTCTGTTAATGGCTTTACTCTTGCGCATAACATTTTTCGTTTATGTAATGTTCTGAATAATGTAGTTCTCTTGCGTTTTATTATACACACGAAACGGATGGGTATTTTACTTAGACTTCTTAATGCAAAATCCTTGTTTTTGTTTGCTGTTTTGAATGTTATAACAGCCACTAGAATATGGGTTTCCTGTTTGATTTGTCTTTCTTTCCTTTTTTCCTGAACTTATTGCAGGGCAGTGCTTTGAAACCATTAGCTATGCCTCCAGAGGCTGTGTCAGAGTCTAATACTGCATCCAACCATACCCTTCCCTCCAAGGTATCTTCAATTACAACCACCAATGAAAATAAGGGAGTTAGTATTACCAGATCTCATGAGGTTCCTGGAAAATCTAGTACAGATGGGACATCATCTTCATCATCTGCCGGCAAAAGTGAAAGGTTGACCTCCCTTGATGCCTTACTGAGAGCTAAGAAAGCTTTACAAATGCGGAAAGAATCATGGAAGAAGGATCCTCTAGTAAGTCTCTGTTTGTTCTAACTGAGGGTGCACAGATTTGCTTTCATGTTGATCTCACCTATTTGTTTATTGTTTCTCCTTGAAACTCCAGTTAAACAAGTCTTCCACATCAGGCTTGGAAGAAATGAACAAAGAAGGGACTAAAGCTCCTTTATCACTTCCATCAACAACCAGCACCATACCAGTTGGGGCTGCAGTGTCCATGAAACCTCCTGCCAGTAGCTTCAATAGCACCACCATTTCAGCATCAAATTTTGAAGCTGTAAAGAGAGCCAGGGAACTTGCTGCCAGAATGGGTTTTCATCAGGACCCTGAGTTTGGAAATCTGATTAATGTATTTCCTGGGCAAAGTGCTCCTGAAGTGGCTGTTCAGCAGAAGCCAGCCAAGGCTCCTGTTCTTCGCCTTGATGCACTAGGCAGAGAAATTGACGAGCATGGCAATGTGATCAATGTCCCAAAACCGACAAGCACATTGAAGGTTCTTTATTTCGTATTCTAATATTTTCTGTCTCTAGTTGAGAATTTTCACATCCATTGCCTAACTTGCATATTATGTTCAATACATTAGGTCAACATCAACAAACAGAAGAAAGAGGCCTTCCAAATACTGAAGCCTGACTTAGATGAGAGTTTGCAGTCAAATCCTCATTTTGATGACAGAATGGGAATTAATAAAACAAAGCTTCTGAGGCCTAAAAGAATGAGCTTTCAGTTTGTTGAGGAAGGCAAATTAGCTAAACAGGCAGAACTGTTTAGAATTAAGGTATGATGTCCTGTTTTCTGATTAGAGGTGCCTGTCACTATTAAAACTAATGTTTTTGCTTCTTCTCTGGCTTGTTAATATGTGGTGGGTTTGCTACTTCTGTTCTTTCTTAATGTCTTAGTGCTTTTGCTTTTCTAGAGTCAATTTGGTGAAGCACAGGCAAAGGAGTTAAAGACCAAGCAAGCACAGCTAGCAAAGGCAAAGGCCGAACTGGCTGATATCAACCCAAATTTGATAGAGATTTCAAAAAGAGTTGACACCAAAGAAAAGCCGAAGGATATTATCCCTGATGTCGAGTGGTGGTATGCGTTGATCCTTTTTTTTCTTTAACTATTGAAATTTTATTCATTAACCTTTGAAGATTTACACATATAAAAGAGAACATATAAGGTTCAGCTTGGAAAGGGAAGGGATTGATGGAGTACACCATCTTTAGGAAAAGCTTATCAATTATGCTATTTCCAGCCCGTAGATTATGCTGCCTGTGAGGGAGTATATAAATTGTAAGTTTCATGAAACCTACCCCTGATTCTCCTGGGGAGGGGAAATTCAGTTGCCTTTACTATCAGTGCTCTATTGATTTTCTTTGAACAAAGTGTGATTCGAACAAGTAGAATTTTATCTCTACTTCAACTGATACATTAAAAGACAAAAGGCAGAGGAAAATCCAACAGGGATAGGAGGGGTAGATAAAGTAAACAAGAGATTGCAGGACAATCACCATATTTGCTATGTGATCAGCTTAACCATTTACAGATTTGATTAAATGAGACCGAGACCAGTCTCTTCCAAGGGTTGAAGATCTCATCAAAGAGATGCCAGTGCCACCTAGGAGGCTTCATTGACTTTTTACACCGACCTGTGTAGGATTTGAGAGCATGCTGATGCAGATTTTGTACTTTAGGGAATTCTTGGACTTCTGAATTCGTTGACCTCAAAACTCCCAACGGCCCAACAAAGCAGAGTAGATTACAATTGGAACATGCACGTGCAGTGTGGCCTCTCAGATGAGGACTCCCTGGATGCATCTTATCCCTCCACTCCAAACGTATGTGGTAGGGGTGTAAATCTTATGATCTGGACCAGGGTCTCCTTGGGAGAATTCACTTTCTCCTCTTAGTACTCTTACTTGTGCAGGCACCTATCGACTAACTGATCACCTGCAGTAAATACTTGGATGATATTTGCCCTCCCAAAAGTTCTCTACTTTGGGTGCATGTGAAGGAAAAATTATAACCATTGATCAACTAGCTTTAACAGGGCAAGTAGAGGACACTTGTTGTTGGCTATGGCCACAACAATCAGAATCTGCGATGAGTTGGATGGAGCGAGAGCGAGAGGGAAGATTGGAGTTTCAACGGCCACCGTGGGAGGCTGGAAAATGCGTGGAGATACCTAAAGCGATGAGAACTTCATTCTCGGCGATCAAAGGACAAACTCTACGTAGATGTTATCTGCCTACAAGGGTTTCTGGCCGTGAAGATTGCAAGGAAGGACTCCGAGTATAACTCCTATGTTCGCCTTCTCGCAAGCGAGCTGAAGAAGTAACGGAAGAATCGGCAATCTACCCGAAAATGTGACTCTGGCCTACCAAGGCAGGCTAAGAGTGGGATCCCTTACATGCACCTTGACATAATAGGGGAAGCACTAAAATAAGTTATGTCACAATACTGAAAAGCTTGAATACTAAAGATACATGGGCCTGGCTGCTGTAGAATCTCTGAGACATCCACGGGAAGTATAAGCTTCTGGAGGAAAAGGAACAATCTGGAAGTGGAGAGGATCGAATTGCAACCCACCCAAAAAGAGCGAGTACATATAAAGAAGCCTTAATCAGGAGGGAGGAAATGATGCAGAATTGGAAAATGCCACTGATGATTGAGTATAAGAATGGATGCACCCAACTATATGTTGAAGCAGGGTTCTCAAATCCTTGGAGAGCCGAGCTGCAGAAATGCATTGTAGGGAGGGTCTGGGAGAAAGGATGGGACGGGAAAAACTTAGCAATGTGGATAAAGAATTCTTGGAAGTTAGCCTATATACCGCTTACTCACAAATTAAACTCAAAGGACTGGCTAATAGCATAGAAGAGAAACAAAAAATCCTATCATTGAGCCCAGAACTCACCAGTGATGGATTGAAAAGCATACTGGAATGGAATCCCAGTATAGGGGCTATTGACAACACATCATGGATAACTATCACGGGGATATCGGCGCATTTATTGTGTGGAGGTTTTCACTATCTTGATGGGATTAGTCGGAAGGCTGGTGGAGTTTGATCTAGAGGCCACATCGGGCCAAAGAGTCGACTGCCTCCGAGCAAAAGTTAAGCTCCTCAAGCCACTCGTACAACCTCTTGAAGTCCCGATTCTAGACAGGGTGTTCATGTACAAAGCGGTGATCGAAGCTGAAAACAGAAAGAAGATTAAAAAGCAGGGCTTAAAGTGGGAAAAAAAGGGTAGAAAAAGGAAAAAGAGAAAAAAGGGTGAGACGAGTATGGAGGAGGAAAAGTTTAGAACATCCGGCCACCGGAGACGGCGAAGACGATGGTGCCGTGAGGGAAGGAACTTCCGTGCCCAATACACAATTGTAAGTGAAAACTGCTGCACCACTTTTGGTTGCTGAAACAAATATGGAAATGAATCGGGAAGCGGGGAAGATGGAGGGTGAAACTACTGGACCTCACTGCCTTAAAATGGATATGGACTCGGACCCCAGAACAGACACCCCAAAACCGTCTCGTAGGACCTAAAATCAAAGCCCGGGTTGCATGCAACTAACCTGTTGGATCAGCGCAGAGCCTTTGAACCAAAAGAGAGCAACCCTAGTTAGCGTGGGGGATGCTAGGGGATGCTATCTCGTCGTCTTTGATGCCTAACGAGCACCAGCTTCAGCTAGTGCAATATAGCAACACTCAGGCTTGGGAAACTTTACCTCTCCTGACCTATTCTTGGCGGAAAACTTCAACAATCGCGGAATGGAGCAGATAACCCTCTTGACCGCCTGCAGTCTATTGAATTCAATGAAGACATGGAGATGTGGATATAGATAATCAGCATGCAACTAACCTGTTGGACCAGCGCAGAGCCTTTGAACCAAAAGAGAGCAACCCTAGTTAGCGTGGGGGATGCTAGGGGATGCTATCTCGTCGTCTTTGATGCCTAACGAGCACCAGCTTCAGCTAGTGCAATATAGCAACACTCAGGCTTGGGAAACTTTACCTCTCCTGACCTATTCTTGGCGGAAAACTTCAACAATCGCGGAATGGAGCAGATAACCCTCTTGACCGCCTGCAGTCTATTGAATTCAATGAAGACATGGAGATGTGGATATAGATAATCAGCACATCGATGCTTTCATTGAAGATGTAATAGTGGAATATGGTGAAGCACTGCAAATGAACATAAACTATTTGCAGGCAGTTAAAGATCGTTTTCAGAAGTTGAGAAGCCTCCACACCAGCGTCATTCCTTTATGAACATCTTATCGTGGAATGTACGGGGACTCAGCGCAGAGTCGCAAAGAGCCACTGCTAGAGAAACATTGGAAAGAAACAAAATAAAGGTTGTTCTCCTACAAGAAACCAAATTGCAGCAGATATCACAACAGCTTGTCAGAGACATCTGGTACATGCAAAGACCCCCTTGGGTGGAAATAGGAGCCTGTGGCACAACAGGGGGTCTAGACATATTTGGGGATAGTAGAGAGCTTGAGCTTATTTAAAAAGAAGAAGGCAAATTTTCATTGGCACTGCAATTCAAATCAATCGAGAAAGGAACTCACTGGGCAGCACTGGCAATATATGGATCGACTGTAAATGCTCTCAGAGCAGACTTCTGGTCGGAAATATTGGCAATAGTGAATCTCTGGGATGTACCTTGGGTGATAGGAGGAGACTTTAATATAACCAGGTTCAACTTTGAAAAAATAGGGGGAAGAACACGTACTACAGCAGCAATGAGAAGCTTCAACTCCTCCATCCATGATATGACCCTTGTTGAGGCACAACTAGCTGGACTACAATACACATGGACAAATGCAAGAGACCCTCCCTTATTGGCTAAGCTAGATAGATTTCTAGTAACCCAGTCATGGCTGGATATCTACAACAACACAATGGGGAGAGTTCTCCCACGTACTGTTTCAGACCATGCCCCAATCATGCCAGAAACAGCTTCAGAGGCATGGGGACTGCCCCCCTCCCCTGCCCTTCCCTCCCCCTTTCAGATTCGAGGATGCATGGCTGCTGGAAAAAGACTTTAAGGACCACATCAAGCTCTGGTGGGAAGAAAGCCTAATCCAGGGAACATGTTTTATCTTCAGTCAACTGAAGATGCTAAAATCGAAGATCAAAGGCTGGACATCACAAAGAAAGATTAACTTTGAAGCTGAGAAAAAGGATTTATCAGAGAAAGTACTGCAGTATGACCAGAGGGAAGAAGTGCAAGGTAATCTTTCCACGATTGAAATGATTGAAAGAGACATGCTGAAAAAATCATATGAGACTAAAGTGGTGCAAGAGAGAATATTCTGGAAGCAGCGGGCACGGTTTTAAATGGATAAGGGAAGGTGATGGGAACACTAAGTTCTTTCACACACTGGCATCAGCTCCTAAAAGAAATAGAATATGTGAACTTCTGGTGGAAGACAGAACTGTAACACAAAAAGAGGATATTCAAGCTGAGTTTATTAAGTTCTATACTGAATTATACGAGGAGATGGAAGAAAGACCCTACCCCAGCAATCTTCCTATAAAAAACCTATCAGAGGAGGCTAACCTACTGGGAAATCCCTTCACCGAGGATGAATCAGAGTCAGCAATTCAAAGCATGCCATCTGATAGGGCCCCTGGCTTGGATGGTTTTACATCAAATTTCTATAAGGCATGTTGGATTTTCATTAAAAATGATATTATGGGCATGTTCAATGAGTTTTATGACAGACGATTAACCGCATCCAGTATGGGGGCATCTTTTATTGCTCTCATACCAAAAAGGGAGGGAGCTTGTATGCCTTTGGACTACAGGCCATTAGTTTGTTATCCAGTCATTACAAGCTCGTATGCTGAGTATTAGCAGCTAGACTCAAGAAGGTACTGCCAAAGCTCATCAATAAAAACCAAAGTGCCTTCATAAAAGGACGGCAAATACTGGATTTGGCATTGATCCTGCATGAATTGATGCGTCACTACAAGAAGAAGGGCCAAAAAGGAATTGTTTTGAAGCTGGATTTTGAGAAAGCGTTTGATAGAGTCAGTTGGAGCTTCTTGAACTACATGATGGAAGCTATGGGGTTTAATGGGAAATGGAGAAGCTGGATTATGAGCTGTCTTAAATCAACAACCTTCTCTGTGCTAATAAATGGTACTGCTAAAGGTTACTTTAAAAGTACAAGGGAGTTGAGACAAGGAGATCCTCTCTCTCCCCTCTTGTTCAACATAGTAGGGGAAGGGCTCTGTGCTTTATTTTACAAGTGTCAAGAGGAAGGCTGGATACAAGGCAGAAAGGTGAAAATTTTGAAGATACCCATATTATAGTTCGCAGATGATACCCTCTTACTGTGTGAAGGTGTGGATGAAGGTGCTTTGAAAGCCAAAGCCATTCTACTACTGTTCAAGCTGATGTCAGGGCAAAATATAAATTGGAAAAAATTTAACCTGCTGGGTATAAATTGCAATAGACCAGTTAAAAACTGGCTAGCCGAGGCCATAGGGCACAATCCCCTTAAGTTGCCCTCCACTTACCTTGGTCTCCCACTCTTCCAAGGCAGAGTAATGAAGCAGTTTTGGCAACCAGTGCTAGACAAATGCCAAAAGAGGCTAGAGGCATGGAAGGGGCAGCTTCTATCTCAAGCCGGGAGGGTCACACTTATAAAGGCAACCCTTGCTGGCATTCCCAATTACATGTTGTCATTAATCCCATGTCCAAGAAGCATTTTTGTAGAAGATTGAAAGCATACAAAGAAAGTTCTTATGGTGTGGTTCCCATAATCACTTCAAATACCCACTCATAAATTGGGAAAAGGTTTGCAAGTCAAATGAGGAAGGTGGTTTGGGAATAAGAAAAATCATAGACATGAACTCAGCCCTTCTTGCAAAATGGAGCTGGAGGTACGCAAATGAGAAAGATGCACTTTGGAGGTGTTTCGTTCGAGAGAAATATGGGAGAACAACTCAACATTGGAGGGCTAAACAAACCTCCACAGCCTCAGCAATATGGAAGGCAGTACTAGCTGAAAAGAGAAGGGTTGAAGACAACATTAGATTGCATGTGAGAAATTGTTTTTGGTGGGATACATGGGCTGGAGATAAGCCACTAAAGGATACCTATCCCAGGCTTTTCCAGCTGGCAAGAAAACCTAATATCAAAGTGGCTGAGGCAAAGTCCTCACAAAATACCTGGGATCTTTTCCTCAAAAAAAAAAAAAAAAAAAAAAACCTGGGATCTCAAATTAAGAAGAAATCTGAATGCTAGGGCTGAGGAAGCCACCACACTACTGCTACTATTGCAATCAATCTACCTCTCCCCAAATTGTAGAGATGAGATGATTTGGAGCCTAACTACCTCTGGCCAGTTCACAGTAGCGTCTTACTACAATTTCATATCCAGCAATGACAATACACACATAACAAGACTCGTTTGGAAACTGCCAGCACCAAGAAGGGTACATTTTCTTTGGACTGCAGTACATGGGAGACTACTCACATGTGATCAATTGTTGCTAAGAGGGCAAATACTAATCAATATGTGGGTTATGTGGTGACGTAGAGGACTGTAACCACCTGCTCATCCATTGTAAAACTGCAGCCACAGTCTGGTTAGCATTCCTCACTAAATTCAACATACCACTATTCCCCCCAAGGTCCTTCAGCAAGCTCATCGAGCAATGGTTTCAGCCCCCCATACCTAGCTGTGGGAAAACATTGTGGAGAGCAATGCTAGCAGCTGCTCCATGGCAGATTTGGCTTGAGAGAAACTCAAGAATTTTCCAAAGAGAAGCCACCTCACTAGGTGGCATCATTGAAAAAACAATTCACAGAATCCTACTCTGGTCGATGAGCACTCATAAAATGCCACCTTTTCCCAGCACTATCATAAGGAAGCACTGGGCAAAGTTCATGAACTTCAAATCACACAAAATCCCAGTCATGGAATCTTGGAATGCACCCCCGGAGGGGTGGATCAAACTCAACTTTGATGTCTCTTCCCTAGGAAACCCAGGGAGAGCTGGAATGGGGGGAATGATAAGAAACACTGAAGGCATTACTCTAATTAATTACTCCGGGCCTTTAGGCTGCTATACCTCAAATGAAGCTGAGGCAAGGGCCTTACTGGATGGGATGAAGATTTACTTCCAACAAGAAAACATACCTATCATTGTGGAGGGAGACTCTGCCCTGGTCATAGCTTGGGCATCCAAGAAGATTTCAGCACCAACATGGAAGCTAAAACCCATTTTTAATGAACTGTTTGATCTCATATGTAATACTCCTATTGTATGGTCAAAAGTGCCTAGGTCAGCCAATGCTTTGGCTGACTCGCTAGCAAAAGGAGTGCAAAGAGATAGACTTGTAAGAGGCCACTTCTAGGCCAATGTTTTGTACACTCATTCTTTTAAATATGAAATAAAATCTTCGCCATTTAAAAAAAAAACAATCAGAATCCGCAGATCATTTGTTGTTACATTGCCCTTTCTCTCATGGCGTTTGGGCTCATCTGTTATGAAATTTGGCCTCCACATTTGTTTCCTTGCCTCTCTCTCCCTTCCATGATTTCTTAGACCCATCCATAGGGGAGGGTAGGAGGAAACTTCTGGGGCTAACAATAGGTTAGTCACATGGAATTTTTGGAATGAGCACACAGGCAAAACTTTTGAAAGCAGGACTATATCTTTGGGTGGAGTCATTGTATGTGTCTGCACAATGTCTTATTCTTTATAGTACTGAAAGAAACATATGAAATCCAGAGTGCAATAATGAGGGAAAACTGGCATTTTTTGGTCCGGTTCACTCACGAAAGGTTGTACAGCTCGCAGAGTGCCCCTCTTGCCCCCTCCTCCATTGAACTAGCTCAAGTTGAACTTTGATGGTAGATGAACCCAGGTCAAACGGGAGGCTGGGGTGTGGCGAGTGACAGTGACGGGGCAATACTTTTTGTTTACTTGGCTCCCTTTGGGAGTTGTGAGTTGGTCACAACTGAGCCCCAAGCACTATTATGGGGACTTTGTATGCAGAGTGCTTTATGACAGGTCTAGTTGTTCAGGGGGATTCAACAATCATCGCTTTTAGGCATTAGTGCAGAAAGCCCAACCTGGGTGACGTGCTAGTTGATATCAGCAATTAACCTCAGGCTTAAGTTTTTACATGTTGATTTTATTGAGGATGATATTCAATGGACAGCTTGAAAGATTGGAATCAGATGAACAATGGATTCTTAAACCCTCAAGCTGGTCTGCATACCATTGCCAGTCACTCATGCAATTCTATTTGTATGCTGTTTTAGAGCGACCTGTCGGCATTTGTTACTGGATTCATGTGTGTCACTCTCCTTATTGGTAGATGCGCCTAACTCCATTTTGGATGACATAGTATTGAGTGCATTATTAATATAAAAAGTGCCTTGAGTTACTCATCAGGCTTTGAGGATCCATTCAGTTTTGCTTTGGTATTGCCAGTTTTTTATGTTGGCCTATTCATTCTGTGAACACAAGTGTTCTGCTTTATAATGATTTGAAAATGAAAAAAAAATAATTTCATATGCTGCAGCAATTATTTTTAATTCATTGACTCTTTAGTGTTGGCATCAGGACTCTTATTTAAAGACAGAATTCTGCGTATGGTCATCCTAGGTTCATTTGAAAGTGCTGTTGCTACCACTTACTAGTTTCTGATCTATTCTTGTGCTAAAACAGGGACCTGCCACTTCTGAATTCAGCTGCCTACCCAGATGTGATGGATGGTAGTATTGAAGATAAACTGAAGATGGATAAAATCACTATGTATGTTGAACACCCTCTTCCAATTGAACCCCCGGCAGAGCCTGCACCACCACCTCCACAGCCGCTGAAGCTAACCAAGAAGGAACAGAAAAAGCTGAGGACACAGAGACGTGTCGCGAAGGAACAAGATAGACAAGAGATGGTCAGACAGGGGCTTATAGAACCTCCCAAAGCCAAGGTTAAGATGAGTAATCTCATGAAAGTACTTGGTGCAGAAGCAACTCAAGACCCCACTAGGCTGGAAATGGAAATTCGCAGTGCTGCAGCTGAACGTGAACAAGCCCATGTTGACAGAAACATAGCTCACAAACTAACCCCTGCAGAGCCCCGGGAGAAGAAAGAAAGGAAACTGTTTGATGACCCAAATACACTTGAGACCCTTGTGTCTGTTTACAAGATCAACGATCTCACTCACCCTCAGACTAGGTTCAAGGTTGATGTGAATGCCCAAGAGAACCGGCTTACAGGTTGTGCAGTAATTTCAGACGGACTTAGTGTTGTTGTTGTGGAAGGTGGGAGTAAGTCCATTAAGAGGTATGGCAAGTTGATGCTTAGACGAATCAACTGGGCTGCTGCAGTTCCAAGTGAAGATGGAGAAGAGAAGGATGAAGATGCTCCATTAAATAAATGTGTTCTTGTCTGGCAAGGTAGCGTTGCAAAGCCGAGCTTCAATAGGTTTCTGGTCCACCAGTGTAGGACTGAAGCTGCTGCAAGGAAGGTTTTTTCTGATGCTGGGGTTGGTCACTATTGGGACCTATCAGTTAATTATTCTGAGGACCAAATTTAGAGAGTTTTGGATGTGGATGTTTTAGCATGCTATGACCGCTCTTGTTGCCTCACATAGGAAGAGAATTCTTGTTGCCCCGTCCCAGAGACATGCAGTTTCAGTTTCTTTGAGTCTCCTGTTGATGTTTGTTAAAAACTAAACTTAGAAGGCCTGAACGTTATCTTCTACGAAATTGATGAGTAGAGATTTTAGCAGTAGAGTAGCAGGTAACTCCAAAGAGTGGTGGGTAGCAAATTTCAGGTAAATATCACGGATGAATAAGCATTCCCTAACCCACCTGAGAATGGGATATAGATCAGTCGGGACTGGGGGGGTCTCTCCTAGACTGTTACGCATTGCGATTTTTTGACAGCTGAGAAATGACAAGTTTGCATTGGCCTAACAATGCAGCACAAAAGCTGCAACCTTTTGTTTTGATTATCGGATTTTATAAAAATAACAGTTTAACCACAGGATATCTTAGTTTTTGATAAAGTATTTTATACAAACCTGTGTACCCGACTGGACGCCTCCATATATTACACAGGTTTGCTGATGGCAACAAGTTCTGAGTGGAATTGACTTGGTTTTCCCTTTTTTGAAATGAAAAAAAACAAATGGCATCTGAAAATCATAAAACAAACTTTTAGGGTGGTACTATTTCAATTTTCAACCCATAGAAAAGACATTTAGAAATTGAATATCAAGAGGGTCAGGAGAGACTAAAGAGTCCAGATTCGTTCATAATTCGGATCAGGTTTTAAGTCCAGCTAAAATAGTGCCGTGGGAAAAAAATTTTCATGATCTAAACTCTAAAGCAGGAGTCGACGGTCGATCATTGCCCATGTTTAAGCCGTCCAATTAGGATGCGTGTGACACGATAGACTATTATATTCACTCGCGAACCGGGATACCGGGATCAGCTGGCCAAGTGGCCAACGCCAATCACAGGGGTGGCCTCGCATGGGTCCCATCTCTGGGCGCCCCGTGATTGGCTTTGGCCACGCGCATTTTGGCCACCAGATTCGAGTCCAGCGTACGCAGTGCCCGTTCGGCGCTCGGCCACGCGTGGATCCGGGTCAGAAGCGGGTCGCCTCCCTAAACTCATTTCGGTTTTCTTCTCTCTTCTTTCTCGCATCTTCTCTCATCTTTCAGAGTACTCGTTCATGCACAATCGAAGGCCGAAGAGACAGCTTCCGCTGCTGCTTGAGATTTTGTTCGAAAGGTACTCTCTCATTCAAACCCTCTCTACCTCTTTGCCCTCTCTCTCTCTCTCTCTCTCTCTCTCTCTCTCTCTCTCTCCTCTCTCTCTCTCTCTCCTCTCCTCTCTCTCTCTCTCTCTCTCTCTCTCTCGTCCCCCCCTCTCTCTCTCTCTCGTGCCTCATCCCTCCAACCCCGCTCGCCCTCTCTCTCTCGTGCCTTGTCCCCCAACCCCGCTTGCCCTCTCTCTCGTGCCTCGTTGTCTCGTTTCCTTGTCGGATTCTCCCTCGATTTTGACTAAGTTGTAGATCTTTGATTCTCTTAGCTCCAAAGCTGCCTCCTGTGGATTTGCACTTTCTTTCTGCCCTATTCATTCTGGCTTGGCGAAGTCACTGGATCATGGTTGAAACAGATGGAATTTAGTATTTACGGTTAGGCATTCATTGCCGGGCTTAGTCTTGGGGGGACCACGAAGCCTTGCCAATGACTTCAAGCTTGGCCTTTTTACGTTGTGTTTTTGTAAAATCTTTCATGGGTTTTAATTACCCTCAAGTCTGAAGGAGAGCCGTGTTTATCTCCTACAATGATGTATTTCCAAGAAAATGCAGCTTCTTGGCCTCTGTCGCCAGCTGTATTTACTCCTACCCCTATTGCCTTTTTCTTTCTGGAAACTGTTTCTTGCTCTTGTTCAATGGAAGACAGATTATGTCGCTGTATTTCGACGATAGACACCTCCTAATTAATTTGGGTCATTGGCAGATTCTGTTGTGAAGATATTCCGGTTTCATGGCTGTTTGTGTAGGTGGGTCAAAGAAATATTGGCTCATCCGAGATTAAATTTGCCTTGGCAGTTCTATTTATTAGGAGCCGTTGGGTTTTATGGTACATGTTGGGCACTATTTAATTATTGCTCGGTACTATTCAATTTTTGTCTTGTGGTCTAAGTAATAGTGGTAAGGTGACTAGTGTCTGATCTCTTAAAAAAAGTTGTTATATGTGAATTTTCACTGCAATGGATAGTGTTTACACGATCTAGTATTGGACAAGAGTTTCAGTGAAAGAGGACACAAGTCCACTTTGGCTATTGTAAGGGGAAAATGTCCTGGCTGTGGTTGCCGGTTCGTGCAACTATGATGATCTGGAGCTGTAACGTTTATTTTTTCAGCTTCTGTATAAATTAGTTGTACAGATTAAATCAAATCGGTTATTCAATTGTGTCTTCCTTGGTCTTCTCTTTGTCTGATGAAACTTGTCATTGATGACCATTGGCTATGGTCACTGTGAGCTAATGTTGTAAAAATTGATTTATATATTTGAATATTTTTCGCTATTTAGTTTTACCTAATTATGTAGGTGTTAAAAACTTGTCATTTGAACTACATTTTCTTGGATAAAAAATCACTTGTTAACTGACTATATGTGATATGCTTTTTCTTCTTCCCTTTAGTATTTTCATTTTCTATCCCTCGATATTCTTATTTGATTCTAATTTATCATTGAATTTGCATTTAGAATCAATTTTCAGTCAAGTTTGAATAAATGAGAAGTGAAGGATGTAGAGCCTAATGGAGTTTTACATAAAGTGATGGAAGTGGAAGTTTTATTGAGCAGACAAGAAATGTATTAGTCTTGTCTAAAAGTAGTGTGTGATGGTTACTTGAATATTCTACTGTTGAAAATGGCGACTGAATATTAACATTTCAACAAGCTTGCTAATTTCACAATCAAATTTCCTAAGGCAATTTGACTGTTCTTTGTCGGTTGAACCATTTATATTTCTGGCATCATCGACTCAATTTGCAATATTTGTGTTGGAATTACATATGAAGTTAATTATTCAAGAAATGAATAATTTTTCATCGACTTAGTTTCATTGAAGCATGAGCATTTGGATGTTTTATATCTATCTAAGAATTTTATACTTCTCATATCTTGTCTACGTCGTCCTTCTTTCTTCATTTGTATTTTTTGTGGTACAAAGTTAAAATAATGATAGTGATATAGTGTTTGGATGTATGGTACAAAGTTATGACAGACAGTGATACAGTGTTAAAACAAACTTGGGTACAGTGTTAAAATTGCAAATTATAGTTAGTGTTAGACATATTGTGGTATAGTGTTATACATATTGAGGTATAGTGTTAGACATATTGACTCGCCACCTGAAATTGACTCCTATCATTCTAAGTTTAAGCATTGCGCTTACTAGTTTCTAGTGGATTGGGTCTTTAATTTTCAAGTTGTGTTGTTCTTATTTCATTTTTGCATTTCTATTTTATGTGTGGCAGTTGTAAAATTATATTAACAGCAGAGATGTCCTTCTTGAGTCTACTTGGCTATTTTTGCATTATTTTGAGTTTCAATGTGTTTTGGAGTAAAAAATATGGTACAGTGTTGCGAAATATGGTATAGAGTTATTAAAGATAGTGCTATAATGTTATTAATATATGTGTTACAATATTAGGAAGAATGATACCCTTTTTTCAAATTATTCTTTCTCTCTCGTGCCTCATCCCTCCAACCCCGCTTGCCCTCTCTCTCTCGTGCCTTGTCCCCCAAGCCCACTTGCCCTCTCTCTCTCGTGCCTTGTCCCCCAACCACGCTAGCCCTCTCTCTCTCGTGCCTTGTCCCCCAACCCCGCTTGCCCTCTCTCTCGTGGCTTGGAGATCTCTGGCTTATGTTACCTATTTTCGTTGCTTCCTGATTTCTTATAATTATGATGTCATATACAGTTAGCATATTGTGTATTATGTATCCAATCTCGACCCTGCGATATGGTTCTGTGTGCGTTGGTTGCTCAACAAAGACCTTCAGTACTATGTTTTTGCTTGTTCATTTCACTTACTAGAATTGCCAATCGTCCTGTCATTTATCGTGCTATTTATATGTTCTTTGGTTCATCGTTTGTATAGCATGTGTGTAATCCATCCTTTTTGTTTGACATGGTTTAAATTTGATGCCTTTGCATCACGTTTATGTTGTGTCGTGATTTACATTTTACCTATGAAGGTCCCTTGCCTTCAATTTCGTTGTGGTCTGATAGAATGGATAGCAAGTTATTGAAGAGATTGTTTGCACTCTATTACAATTGTGTACTAGCAAAAATGTTTAATTACTTGATTTGACTTTGGAGTGTTGGTTGCCTAGTGGTCTTCATTTCTGAAAATACAGTCTTCTGTAGTCAATTATTTACCTGGTAACACTAAATGTTCAACCCTTGGATGGGATTTCTGTTATCAATTGAAAATGTATTTTTGGAGCTGTCAAAAGTTCTAGTGCTTTACCATGGACATTTGTTGTTCCTTATTATAAAATTTAGTTTGTCTGCTTCTCACATACGAAGTTTCTCTGCAGAATACTAGGGAAGGCTGAAGATAATAAGTGTTGTCAGGAAATCCAAACCCATCTTGGGTGAGCTTGCAAATGCTATAGATGAACGGTTATATTACTATGAGTAGGTGAATGATTTCTTGCATTATTCATTAGTTACCTTTTTTCAAATTATTCTTTTCAGGGATTTTACCTCTTCTGCTATTGATATGATTCCTGGAATGGTATTTAATATTATTCAGGAATTTAGATCCAATCAATCTATTAATAGAAGAACCCATTATGGGTCAGATGCAAAAGAAGTAGAGTCTAAGTCTACCGCTGGACCTGGATTCTTTCTTTCCATGGCTGCTGGAAACAACTTTGAAGAGGGACCTTCCCGAAGGAGGCAAGGCAAGGGCAGTAACAATAAACATTCATCTCATAAACCTATTTCCTAGCAGTTTTAGAGGTCATTCCCATGGCCGTATCCGACATGTCACTTTAATTATGGAATGGAATGCCTCTTTAGATTTTACAGGTATTGAACAAAAAATGCTAAATCCTTGAAGCATATATGGCTGAAAAAATAGTTCCACCCTAGCTATGCTGTGTTATATGTACTGTCTACAACTAGACTGCCTATGAGGGATTTTTTATGCTGTTATTGCTCTGTGGTATATAGTTATGGAATGAAGAGACAATTCAGAGAAGATCTGCATGAGGATTTTGAGCACCTTACCCTTGAGTTCTAGAAAAAGGGAAATCTATATGGTCTTGATGAGTATTGGTGAGAAGGGTTATATTACATAGTGTTATCGTTTAAATTTGAAAATTGAAACAAGGGAAAACATGCACATTGTTTCTTGTACATTTACCTGAAAACAAGATTCTCATGGTCCTCATTTAAGGCAGCCACCTCTGTTTCACGGCTACATAGACCCTTTCCTTTTATTTCGTTTTGTCAGTAAAAAAGTTGATTCAGATCTTGCAATGTTTTCTGCTTTATGATTTGTTTCAATCTTACATTTTTGCCTTTTACAACATTTTGATATGATTCACATGTGTATTTCAGCCAAGTGGTAAAGCAATACATATGGCTGCAGGATTTGTCGATCAAGTTGGGGCCAGAGAAGCAGCTGGTGTTGTTGTTGGCATGATAAGGCAGAAGAAGATGGCTGGCCGGGCATTACCGCTTGCTGATCCTTTTGGTACTACTCATTTTAATCAGTTTATTATTAGTGGGATTTGCTGGCCACCTTTGTGCATAGTTGTGGAAACACCTATGTAAAGATGTGGTCATGCAGGTGTTAAATAATTTTAAATTCTATTTTGGCATGACTTAGATTATTTAGCTTATGGTAGTAAGTCGGTCAAAAAATGACTTGTTCAGGATTACAACATCAATTTTTTCCTTCGTGGACCTGTGTTCTGTATCTTATGCATGGTATTATTCTTCATCAGGTGACCGAGCTTTCTGCTGAAGAAATTGAGAGTACAACTGGTGGTTATGGGAAAAGCATTAGCCAAGTTATTATCGGAACGCAACTATGCTTGGCCAGGAGATATACACTCAGTTCGGGCTGCTGATGGAGAAGGGTTTTTTATCGCATTTTGTAGCCAGTTTCAGGGGAGGGTCATGAATGTAGAAATTCAGTCTTCTTAGGTTTATTTTTTTATGTACTCCTTGATATTGATAACATGGTTATCTATAAATGATCTTTACTGTTTGCAATCATTGCATCTATTTACAGGTACTAAACGAAGTATAACGTTATTGGATCACCAAAACTTGCAGTAGTATATAGTTGTCCATAGGCTGGTACAGAGTTGGTACTAAACGTAGTATACTGTTAGCGGATGACCAATACTCTGGTATTTTTGGCCAGCGTAGGCATCGTCAATGGCTGGCTGGCCACGCAGCGCCGCTTGCCGGTCTTGGCCTTCGGCTAAGCGAAGACTTCGGTCTGCGAAGCGGTTTAGCCAATGACAGAAAAGGAAAAAAAAAAACCGCATCCGGGTTAATCACGTGATGATTTCAACTTCCCGCCCTAACCCATTTGTTCCCTCTTCTTCTCCCTTCTTCTCTCATCCCTCTTCTTCTCTCTTCTTCTCTCTTCTTCTCTTTTCTTCTCTCATCCCTCTTTTTCTCTCTTCTTCCCTTTGGTACTATACTACATTTAGTACCAACTCTGTGTCAACCTTTGGACAACTATATACTTGTAAACGAGTACAATATGTGGACCAAAAAATACGAGTTCGATGTACAGTGTACAAAATAATTTGAAGGGTATTTTGGTAATTTTTAGGTGATTGTGTGGGGTGCGACTTCTAGAACTCCTTTGATTCAATCTCCAATCAAGAACAAACGATAGCTGAGTTGACACGAACAATAGCGTACGCCTCCTTAACGAACGAACGAGGCGAATTTGAATTTCGCCTAAGCGTGACGAAAAATTTGGTATTCCGATTGGCTCACGGCAATTTGATTTGAGAGATAGCAGCAAGAATGCTTGTTGCTCTCTCAGATTTGAGTGGTGATTTGGGATTTTTTGGACGTACGTCTTGAAATTTATGTGTGTCTGTCTGATCCTTTTTTAATCCCTCCTCCTGATCCACTTGAGCCTATGATTTTATAGGCTTACCTGGTTCCAACTGCATGGACCAGGTTTATCAGAGTGGTTGTAACTTGCTTCGACCGCTTCTGTGTACCGTCTCCCTTGAAGAGTGGAGCTGTCTTGGACTGAGGCAAGGGCCATGTGTGATCCTTGTTGGCTGCTGACGTGGCCGCCTTGTGTGACTTGTCGCCCATGTAAGCTGCTGACGAAGCGATTGAGATCTCGGTCGTTGATCTATTGAGGCTTGATCGACGGCTCAATTTCATCAGTTTGACTGGGATCGTTCTTTGACTTGTTGACCCGAGTCATACGGTGCTGATTTAAACCGTACGTATAGGGTTGGACAAAATTGATTCTTACAATACTTTTCTGCAGATTTATTTGTTTTCTGGTAACACCATACTACGTTTAGTACCAACTCTGTACCAACCTGTGGATAACTATATAGCGTAAGGGTTTCTTTTTTTTGTTATCTAACAACTAAATACTACATTTAGTACCAACTCTATACCAACCTTTGGACAACTATATACTGCATTTAGTACCAACTCTGTACCAACCTTTGGACAACTATATACTTTATTTAGTACCAACTCTATACCAACCTTTGGACAACTATATACTATATTTAGTACCAACTCTATACCAACCTTTGAACAATTATATACCATTTATGCAGATTTATTTGTTTTTCGGTAACACCATATTACGTTTAGTACCAACTCTGTACCAACCTGTGGACAACTATATATCATAAGAGTATTTTTTTTTTTTGTCTGACAACTATATACTATGTTTAGTATCAACTCTATACCAACCTTTGGACAACTATATACTACATTTAGTACCAACTCTGTATTAACCTTTTAACAACTATATACTACATTTAGTACCAACTCTGTACCAACCTTTAGGCAACTATATACCATTTCTGCAAATTTATTTATTTTTTGGTAATATTTTTTTTGTTGCCTGACAACTATATACTACATTTAGTACCAACTCTATACCAACCTTTGGACAACTATATACTACGTTTAGTACTAATTTTGTACCAACCTTTGGGCAACTATATACTATATTTAGTACCAACTTTGTACCAACTTTTGGACAACTATATACCATTTCTGTAGATTTATTGGTTTTCCGGTAACACCATACTACGTTTAGTACCAAAGGGAAGAAAAGAGAAGAAAATGGATGAGAGAAGAAGAGAGAAGCATAGGGATGAGAGAAGAAGAGAGAAGAAGAGGGATGAGAGAAGAAGAGAGAAGAAGAGGGAACAAATGGGTTAGGGCGGGAAGTTGAAATCATCACGCGATTAACCCGGATGCGGTTTTTTTTTTTTTTTCGGTCTAGGCGAAACCGCTTCAGACCAGGGTCTTCGCCGAGCTGAGCGCCGCACGGGCACCGTGTGTACGCTCTCGGCCATTGGCGCTTCCTAAGCTGGCCAAAAATAGCTTTGCCCAACGGATCCGGGTCCCCCAACCCCATCCATCATGTCTCCTACTACCAACCCACTACCAATCGTGTAAGCCACGTGTACTTTATGGTGGGCCCTCCCACCCTTCCCTAAGTGTAGAGGCCACCACCACGCGCCTGCTTTTCTATCCGTAACTATAAGCATTAAGCAGTGAGAGCGTTGTCTTCTTCTCTGGTGTGGCCTGTGGGTGGATGCTGAATCATCCTCCGCGTCTTTTCCACAGCGGCCTGCTTGACTGCTTTTTGGCTTAACGAGTAACGACCCTCTTAAAAGTAATCCTAAAAAATAAAAATCTTCGCAGGCGGTCGGTGGCCAGATGCTTATGATAACTCCGCCAAACTCACTAGAAACCCATCGGCCTCATCGACGACTCCCTTCGTCTCATACGATCATTCATTCCCCTGCCCGGATATATTTTTAAAGTTTTCTCCGGACCAGAAGGATGTAATGAAAGACACTGTTTAGTATCATTAAAGGGGCCGAACGGGAATGATCGTTTACTGCTAGTCTGCTACATGTGGGAATGAATAAGAAGGAAAAAAAATATAATATATCTTGCTTGTATTGAATTAATGATGATCGCGTTGGGAAGTTCCGAGTACTTTTGAATGCCGAATTCTCAGTTCGAATCTCCAATGTGGTCTTATTAATTGTTTTTCATCAACCAAAATGGGGTTCGATGGGGTGGTTCAACTTTCGAATGACTAACATTTGACAGGGATTTGCGAGTCCAGGAAGGATTACATTTTTATTTATCAGGGTCGTCTTCTCATTGTAATTATCATTGACCATGAAAAAACTAGCAAAGCATAAACGTGTTACTTTTTTTGACAATTTAATCGTTCGTAGCTTCCGAAATCCAATGCAATTTCTGTTTTTGACTGATACTCAATTTTGTTCGGTCTCTTCTTTCTATCTCCATACATACATTTTACGATTTTCTCGAAATTGAATAAGCTCTTCAAAGTCTGAAACTCTTAAAAACCAAAAATTGACGACAGAATTAACCTCGATCAAATTGCCGTTAGAAACACGAAGAAAACTATCGCTTGCGAGACAAATTTCTTACATTGGGTGGTTATATCCCAGGGAGAAAGAGAAAAACTTGGAGTTCGTAACGACAAGAAAGATTCCGCACGGCAAACTGGAAGACCAAATTAATAAATATTAAAGAAACTACTTCGTCGTTGGGAAAATTATAAGCTAATTAAGCACTTCTCCAAACCAAACCCTGCAAATTTACATGAAACGTCCATAACCTTGGTCTCTCGCCAAGAAGAACTCTTTCGCCTCGGAACTGATACGATCCAGAGAAACCTATGAGAGAGATTCGCACAAGCGGTCATATATATAACTTGCTCTGTTT
Source organism: Aristolochia fimbriata (assembly GCA_019845555.1). NCBI lineage: Eukaryota > Viridiplantae > Streptophyta > Magnoliopsida > Piperales > Aristolochiaceae > Aristolochia > Aristolochia fimbriata. Next base: position 24,673,314 of record CM034079.1, read on the forward strand.
CGACGTCTTTGAAGCTGAACACACCACCATTTTCTCAAAATAAATAACGGGACGAGAGATTAAAGCCCAAAATACATAAGATCGGAAGTAAACAAATTAGAAAACCTGCAGCAAGAGATCAATGGAGAAGATGAAGGAGATCGCTAACGATCCACCACATCGATACTGGTGGTGCACGACAAGAGGCGGCTGAAGACGGAGAAAAAAGCGGAGCAGGACACCTCTTTCATCTTCCTCATCGCGAAACACTTTTTTTTAGCGCCCTTCCCAGTAGTACTACTACCACCACTACCACCCTTGTTCTTTTTCTTGATCGACACCCTCTGTTTCACCCTCCCGAAGCACTTCCTCGTCTTCTCCGGGACCGTCTCCTCCCTCGAAAACGTGTAGCTCCTCAAATACATCTGCCTGCACGAGTAGCTATCCACCACCCTCGGCCCCGTCCTCCCCGACGCCCCCTTCTCCCCATACACCACCGATTTCACGAACTCGGCGTCGGATTCCGGCCACCGGTGGAGGTTCACGTAGGTGACTCTGACGGGAGCCCGCGCCCGGACGTCGTCGACGCAACCGGAGATGCACCCGGAGCTCATCGATCGCCCTTGATTCGATCTCCTCGTCCCACGAATTAGCTGCCCCACCGGAAGAGTATTTCCCAAGACAATTAATATATCCCTCTCCGGCTTCGATACCACCGTATATGCGTCTTTGCAGAGGTGGGTCCTCCGGTATAAAACCCAAAGTAAGCTTAGATTGCAAGAAAAGGAAATTCAGTGCTGCTGCTTTTCCATATGTGATTCAGAGAGTGTGAAGGAATGATTCAGCATGATCATTAGTCATGACTGTTTTGGAGATGATGATGGGGGGGTTTTATTTAAGCGCAGGCGAACAAAAAGGAGCAGGGAAGAGAAAGAAAGAAAGAAAGAAAGAAAGAAACGGCTGATAATGCCCCTGGCCTGGTAGAATTAGGAATTTTGGTGGGGAAGGACTAAGGAAGTGTGTTTCTAAGCTTTCGAAACAGCTTTTTCAGGGGAAGAAAGAAGAAACAATGGGGGGTTATCATGTGTACATAAGATAAGAGTGAGGGACAAATCAGGAGATTCTAATCTGCTCGCCGGTTACAGTACTGTTGACTACTACAGAGAGATTCTAAACAACTTTCCCTTGTGTTTTTCTTTTGAGGAAATTGATGTAACAGTGGTTGGTCCAAATTAAATGAGACTGCGTTTACGTGTTGAGAATTTGGATGGCTTAGTTAGACTAATCTTGATATTATCGAATCCCTTTTGATTTCAGGTAAAACAGATGGAGCAGAGCTCCAATGGCGTCCTGCCTCTTATACATTCTTGTTTCTTGTTTCCAACTCCTACCGTCTTAACTTCCATTTGTTTTTTACCTGAATAAAAAAGGAAAGGTTTACGAACAAGAGGCAACGGCTACTTGTTGTAGTTTCGTGTCAGACAAGGGATTTCCTCTTTTAGACGATCTATAAAAATTCTAAACCCAATTTAATTAGATGTTCCCTAATATCCATTCTTGTTATGTTCAATTTAGAATGTTAGATAGCATAACAATATCACACAACTTCGTACCAGAAGCTAAGCGAAGCCTTTGTTAGGTTACCAATTAACATGCCCTGTGATATCATTATCATGACTAGATAATATGATTTTATCATCTGGGTACATACATTAGTTGAATCTAATATAAATATATGTAAAACGAAAACATTATCATAAACGTAATAATATGAATTTTAAAAATAATAATTAAGATATTGAATGTTCATCATTATCATGATTCATGCATTGAGGAAGATGACACCTAATCCGTGAATATTAATTAATGCGAATGAGAGATGGGGTAATCCTTCTTATAAAACAGTTAAATCTCAAATAGTTGAATCTAACGGGATTGGTAAATAGGTGTTGTTTCACCGAAAATCCGCCGGTCCGCGAAGGGGCGCGACCGAGAGAATATATCGATTAATTCAGAGTAATTTGTGTTACAATTGTGTTGTGTATCAAGGAATGTGAGTACAATCTCCTATTCTTCCTCTGATTCGATCTCCGTTACAATTTGGGGAAGTTTAAACCTTTCGTGAAGACGTTGTCGAAACTCGAGTTGCAGGAACGAGTGGGCACGCTCTGGTGTGGCTTTGGTCGGTCGGACGGAGTTATTTGTGCTCCGCGTGTATCGACTTGTGACGTTGCTGGCGAATGTGTGGTGCCGCTCCTGGTCGAACTGTGAATGGCTTGACTTCTATGGTTCGAAAGCTTCTGCGCATGGAGTTTCTTCTCGGTGAAAGAGTTTTCAGACCTTTGTTTTTGAGAGAGAAGCTCTGGGCGTGGAGTGATTTCTTGGTGAATGCTCTCAAACTTGAATTTTTCCAACCCCTGGGACAGGGAACTTCTGGCTATTTGTAGCTTGTCTGTGTAGTTGTTGAGGAATTTTGCCTGGGAAAGGGGATCACGATCCCCTTTCTGCGGCCATCGTTGGGAGAGGAGGGAGACCAGGCTTTGGTCGTTGGTTTGCTGAGTCATGTAATAATGTGACATGGCTGACGCGACGAATTTGCTGACTGGGGCGCCGACTATGCTGGTGACGCGGCAGCGTGGCTGGACCTCGCGATGGGCTGCGACGACGGACTTCGAGAATCGACGAAATTTACCCATGATCGTTGTTTGATGGACCAGTGGATTGCTAGACTCGTCGAAATTGGGTCATCCACATTTTGGTGCATACAGATTGGCCCCTTCGAGACTTGCCGTTTTGGAGAAAAACGATCAAGTTTCGAATGTGAAGAAGAACACACACACACAACACTTTTTCTCTCTTTTTTTTTTTTTTTTTTTTTCGATCCTCTTACTCTTTTAGGATCGTTTATCTTTTGTGTACTATTCTTCTGTCCTCTTGCTTTTTTAAGACAATATGTATTTTCTGTTCACTTTGTATGTATTTTTTTTTTGGCTCTCTTGCTGCTTTAGAGCTGTTTGATTTTTTTTATTTTCTTCCTTTTTTTTTTTACTCTAGACATCGTGTCGAGGAAGAAGAGTGTGTCTATTCCGACGAAATTTTGGCTAATTCGAATTTGGTGACAACTTCTTCTTGTTGCATCCACAATTGGCGAGTTGCGAAATTTTTTGGTGTGATGAATTCATTGCTTCTTGTCATTGCACCGGAGAAAAGAGCATGAGCTGAAGTGAATTACAGAGACCTCGCATTGATTCGGCCGCTCTGCAACGGATTGTTCCTTGCGGGTCGAATGGGATCGAGTAGGTTCAAGACGCAGGAAGACAGACTTTCCTTCTGTATCTCCTCTGCCTTAACCGCCGCAAGTGTTACAAGGGGGGCTTTTTTTTTTTTTTTTTTTTTACCACCGCCCCGGGGCGGTGGACATTTCCTACTTTACCACTACCACCTCCGCCTTTATCTCTGGCTTGACCTCAACAATTTTGGGTTCCAATGATTTTAGCTCGGACTGAGCAATAGTAGCCACGACGGGTTTGAGACTTTCCTTCGCTTTCATCTTCGGCGCCTTGGCTTCTACAATTTCAAGTCGGACCATCAATTTGCCTACTTGCTTTCTCCTCCTCGGCCCTCGGCCTTCACGAACTTCAGCTTCTTGCACATAGCCGTTAGGTTTGAGTCGAGCGCCAAGGCGTCGGAACAGGCGACGACCGCGACGACCGTGACCATTGAGAATTTCAGGGCCGTCGACTAGGCTGCTGCTGCTACCGAAGGGGTAAGAGAGAGAAAGAAGGATCAAGGCGGAAGGAAAAGAGAGAGAGAGAGAGAAGAATTGAAGTGGAAGGAAAAAGAGACAGAAGGAGAAAGAAAGAGAGGAGCGAAGCAGAAGAAAGACGAGCCGAGGCAGAAGGGAAAGAAGGAGAGGAGTTGAAGGGTTTAATGAAGTATGGGGAGGTGGGCCCTGCTCCTCTATCTTGTGCCCCTTTTCACGGATTTCCCAAACCGAGTTTTAGTTTGAATATGACTCCACCTTGGGAATCTCCTTGATAAACTCCAGTATGCTCTGAAGGAGGCCAATACCCTCGACTTGCTTTAAACCTAATAACATTGGACCTCTCCCTCCTTTCTTTTTCGTTCCTGCAATCCCTCTCCTTTTTTTTTTTTTTTTTTTAGTTTGACTCTCTACTATTAGGGAGACTATGACTTGAGAGCGACTGTGGATTGGCTGCACATAAGAGACTGTCAGCAAATTTAGGCTGCGATTCTGACTTCAGGGACTGTATGCGAATTTAGGCTTTCGGGAGGCAATCTCTGTCTGCGAATTGGCAGTCTGCGAATTCCTGCCTATCTTCCGTGATTTGACTCTGCAACTTTCCCGGCTCGTGTTGGAAGTCCTTTGTGAATCACAATTTAAAGGTACTTATTTCACCGAAAATTCGCCGGTCCGCGAAGAGGCGCGACCGAGAGAATATTTCAATTACAACAGAGAAATTTGTTAAAATTTGGTATTTTGTATCAAGGAATGTGAGTACAATCTCCTAATAATCCTCTGATACGATCTCCGTATGAATTTGATGAACTTTAAGCTTCCGCGAACGAACGTCAAACTTGAGTTGCAGGAATGAGTGTGCACGAACTGTTTTGGCTTTGGTCGGTCGGACGGAGGTATTTGTGCTTCGCGTGTATCGACTTGTGACGCTGCCGGTAGTCGTGTAGAGCTGCTCCGAGTGGACTATTGGAACGACGAGCGGTGACTACTTGGCTTCAATAATTCGAAAGAGCTCCTCCGGTAGAAAGTTTTTCGAACCCCTGCGACAGAACGTTTTTGGCTATTTGTAACCTGTTTTGTGCAGTTGTTGGGAGTATTGGGAATCGGCGCTGGAAAGGGGGTTCTTGATCCTCTTTTGCTGGAGGAGTTGAGGAAGAAGAGGGGAAGAGGAAAACTAGGATCGTGGCCTCTTTTCCCTCCTTCAGTTAAAGACCAGGAATGTTGAGTTGAATGTTGATCTGATGAGGCATGCTGACGTGTGCTGACTTGCCAATTTCTGCTGACGAGAGTGTCGACTGTGTTGCTGACGTGACGACACGAGTGGGCTTCACAATGGACTACGTTGAGCGATCGTGAAAACTATTGGAGCCTACTCACGAGCCTTGGTTGATTGGTTGATGGACTCCTGGGCTAGCTGAATTTGGGACACACATATTTTGGTGCGTACAGATTGCCCCCTTCGAGACTTGTTCGTTCTGGGAGAGCGAACGAGTTTCGAACTGTGAAGAAGAACACACAACGAAAACACCCTCTTTATTTTTTTTATTTTTTTTATTTTATTTTTTTTATGTTTCCCCTCTTACTCTTAGGGTTGTTTATCTTTTGTGTACGTATTCTATCCTCTTGCTTTTCTAGGACACCGTATATTTTACACACTCTGTATATATATATATATATATATTGTAAGAATCAATTTTGTCTGGGCCGACATTTACGGTCCAAATCAGCACCGTACAATCCGGGTCAACAAGTCAAAGACCGACCCCAGTCAGATCAACGAAACTAAGCCGTCAATCAAGCTTCAACAAATCAACGGCCAAGATCTCAATTGCCACGTCAGCAGCTTACATGGGCGACATGTCATCCAAAGTGGCCACATCAGCAGCCAACAAGGATCATACATGGCCCTTGCCTCAGTCTAAGACTGCTCCACTCTTTAAGGAGAACGTTACACAGAAAAAGTCGATTGAGTTACAACCGCTCCAATGAACCCGGTCAATGCAGTTGGAGCCCGGTAAGCTTATAAATTCAGGGGATAGATCAGATCGATCACAGAGAAAGATCAGACAGACACACAAAATTTTCAAGACGCCCAAAAATCCCAAATCACCACCCAAATCTGAGAGAGCAACAAGCATTCCTGCCGCTGTCTCGCAAATCGATCTGCCGTGAGCCAATCGGAATACCAAATTTTCTGTCAAGCTTTGGCGAAATTCAAAATCAACGGCAAGCCGGGTCCCTGCGCTGATCACCCACTTTGAAGGATGTCGCATCATTCCTTCTCCTCGACCGGCTACACCAACTGGGGCACCTCTCGCTCTAAGTCCTCCTTCCCCCACATCTCCAGTCATCAGGGTCTCGGCAATGATGACACAAGCCAAAACTGTGGAGGAGCAACTGGCAGAAATCCAGGCGGCCATGAGGGAAAGGGACGAGCAATTGAGAGAGAGAGAACTGCAGAGGGATCTCGAGATCGCCACAATTCTGCAGAAATTCGAGCAAATTGCGGATCGCCTGGGAGCACCCTCCCAGCCAAAATGATGAGGGGACAGGCTGGACCCAGCACGTCCGCCAATCCTATCCCTCCTTCACCCATCATCCGTTCATCTCCAGCTCCCGAACACCCAGTGAACCGGGAACCACTGCTTGAAGAACCAGGGGCACTATCTTACGGTACCCTGCAAGAAATGATCTCCAACGCAGTGGAGCAGAAAGTGCAATCCGAAGGAGTCAGATCTCAAGCCTACACCAGGCCCTACTCCCGACGGATCCAGGCAATCCACATGCCTACCTCATACCACCCACCAAAATTTCAGCAATTTAGTGGAGACGGCAACCCAAAACAACACGTTGCCCACTTCATTGAGACCTGCAACAATGCAGGAACTGACGGCGATCTCCTCGTCAAGCAATTTGGGCGATCCCTCAAAGGGAATGCCTTCGATTGGTTCATTGAGCTCCCAGCAGAGTCAATCGACAGCTGGGAACAATTAGAAAGTGAATTCCTCAGCCGCTTTTACAGTACGAAGCGAACGGTGACGCTGGTAGAACTCACCAACCTCAAGCAGCGCCAGGGTGAGAAGGTGATTGAATACATCAACCGCTGGCGCAATCTCAGTCTCAATTGCAAGGAGAGCACCTCCTTATCCACACAGACATCCATCGACATGTGCATTCGAGGGATGAACTGGACTCTTGTTTACTTCTTCCAGAGTCGGAAGCCGAGGGACTTCCAAGAAATGGCAACTGAAGCGCACAACATGGAGATCCTCATCCAGGAAAAGGGAGAACGAAAGGCTCCACTGACTGAGGCGGACAAGAAGCCGAAGTTTGTAATGAAGGAGTACAAAACTCCTTCAAAAGAAGCCCTCGCCACGAACATCGCCGAACCGCAAAAGATCACGGCGACCCAAAATAAAGGTACGGGCAGTGATTTGAAGCCAAATGCCAATCGACTCGCCAGCACTGCAATCCGTCAAAAGTTCACATTAAAGGATAGGCAGGCCAAAACCTATCCTTTCCCCGACTCAGATGTTCCAGGCATGCTCGAACAACTCCTGGAAAAGAATCAGTTGTAGCTTCCAGAAGCCAAAAGGCCGGAAGACGTTGGGAAAACTTCGGATCCCAACTATTGCAAATATCACCGACTGGTAGGCCTTCCTACCGAAAAATGTTTTGTCCTAAAGGACAGAATACTCGAGTTAGCGACGCAAGGTCGCATCATCTTGGAATCAGACGACAACACGGCTGCTTCCCACACCATCTTCGTCCAATCAAATTCCGGCACCAGAACGGAGAATCTGAGGACGAATAGAAAAACCTTCGTCTTGCGCACTGGACCAAGACTACGATCCGCCGCAAAAGACAAAGAAGGGTGGGAAGTGGTAACCCGCAAAAAGAAACCACTTCCAGAAGTCCCCGTGAAAATATTCATCAAGGGGTTCGTGGCAGAAAAAGAGGAGCCGAGAAAGAAAGTCCAGAAGAAAAGAGGAGGAAGAAGGCACAGACGCAAATCAACCTCCGCCAAAGTCGAAGAGATCTATCAAAAGAAGCCGAAGCCAATTACTTTGGCTGATTTCTTCCCGTCAGAATTCCTGACGCCAACCCCTGCACTAGTGGCCACTTGTTCACCCCAAGTGGTCGAGCAAAGGCGTGAAGGGAAGCTCCGATCGAGTCTGCCGACGATATTCACACGTGTTTACAGGACTTGTCCATCACGAATGCGGTACATGATGACTTAGATCTGCCAATCAGATCTAGGCAAGCCCTCATAAAGTTCGTTGCCGCCAAAGACGACTAGCATGCCGAAGTCGAACAATTGAGGCTGCGGAGGCATGATGAACCAAAAATTGGTTTATCTCCCAGCAAGTTGAAAGAAGAACAACCGTCTAAGCCACCACAAATCAAGGAGGCTCATTCAATCTCCATCTCCTTCAAAGAAGCAGACATGCTGCTCGGGGAAAAGTCTCATAATCGGCCTTTGTTCGTTTATGGAGCTATCAAAGACCGATGGATCAACCGCATACTTCTAGATAGCGGATCAGCCGTAAACATCCTGCCAATCCGGACTTTGAAAAATATTGGGCTGGTGGCCAACGACCTCCAAGCCAGTTCGCTGATGACCATGGCTTCAATCAAGAAGGACAGCGAGCGTTGGGGACGATCAAATTGGAACTACTAATTGGAGATATGACTTCCCACGTGTTGTTCCACGTGATCGATGCTAGCACCTCTTATAATGTGCTGCTCGGGAGACCCTGGTTACACAACAACAAGGTCGTGCCTTCGACCCTTCATCAGTGTTTCAAATATTACCAAGATGTAGAGGAGAAAACGGTGTTCGCGGATGAATGCCCTTTCACAGAGGCCGAAGCATCCTTCGCAGATGCCAAATATTACTCGGAAGAAGGTGCTACTTCGAGTAAAGCCGCTCCCCCTAAAGCCGTCAAGGGGAACTGGCCAAACCCAAAAAGCAAACAGAGGAACCAATTCTCAGGTACGTTCCTCAATCAAGAAGGAAGAAAGGCGAATCTCCCTTCGCCACTTGCAACCGAGAAGAGTTAGCTGAGAAACTGAAGGCTTTAAAGGGCGCTGCCACTATTCCTCTGCCTAAACTCAACAACCGGGGCATCCTGGTCGAAGAAAGGAATCCACTCGAGCTTCCAAAAACTCGGACACAAGGATTCGATCCTAATGCCTATCGGATGATGGCCAAAGCAGGGTCCGGGCTCTCCCTCGAACAACTGCAAGAAAAATCGATGGTGGCTGTTCAAAACCATTCACCAACCCAGAAAAGCCTTCAGGCGCAGGGTTATTCAATCCCTCCTAACAGACATGGGCTTGGCTATCAAAAACACAAGCCAGTTGTGATTTCTGGCAAGGCCAGTGTCAATCAAATCACAACCAAAAGGAAGGCTGCCGCAACGACCCATAAGCAGAGTGGTCCACTCGAAAAGAAACGGGATCGGCTTATCCAAAGTCGTGTCAGGGGTGTAAAGGGTCCGCTCAACTACCCCATCTTCAAACAAATGTGGCAACGGGGGCTTATTCACCAACCAAGAGGCACGCTGGAGCGCAAGAGTTTCCGGCTTGGCAGCTTCGTCTTCCCTCTCTGGAGAGTCAAGGCAAGGCAGGAAGAATACACGGTCACTGCTAGCCAAACGCCTACTCAAAAACTCACATGAACGAGAGCTATCTACGAAGGATGTTGGTTTCTCGGCGTGACCCCCAAAAACCGATTCCCCGCTCGGGCAGTAAGTCATATGAGAAGCATCGCCCTCCATGTACAAAGCCAAGGTCTGAATAGTCTCTCCTTCAACAACCACGGTGTGGTCAAAAGCCCTCAATCCACCAACCAAAGTAACTGAAGGAGCAGCATCAAAATTCAAAGGTCAGATCAAAGTCATGATTTTCAGCAAAACTGGCAAGTTCGGCAAAATTCAACAAGTACATCCAGATACGGCGCGACCGCGCCAAGTTAAAGCATAATTCGGCGCGACCGCGCCAAAAGTCTAAGTCCAGATACGGTGCGACCGCGCCAAGTTAAAGCATAATTCGGCGCGACCGCGCCAAAAGTCGGAAAAATCTAAGTCCAGAAGCGGCGCGACCGCGCCAACTCAAAACAAAATCGGCGCGACCGCGCCAAAAGTAGCAAAGTTTCTTCTAAGTTCAGATTTCGGCAAAACCAACATTCAGAAGAGTCGAAAATCCAGAAGTGGCGCGACCGCGCCAACAAAATCAAGAAAATTCAATTCCAGCGAAGTCGGAAAAATCGATCGGCAAAATTGGAGTCCTTAGTTTTTCATTAAGGCTAAATCGGCCTAAATTGGCTAAGTCTTAATTTTTAAGTAAGGGATTGCCTAATCAAAGGCGGGAAATCGATCAGCCTAATCAAAGGCTTGGAAATCGATCTGCCTAATCAAAGGCTTGATGATGAATTCTCGCCTAATCAAAGGCGGGGAGTTAATGTTCTGCCTAATCAAAGGCGTGAGGGGGGAAATCGATCTGCCTAATCAAAGGCTCGAAATCGATCTGCCTAATCAAAGGCCTGGACGGGACGATGAATTCTTGCCTAATCAAAGGCCGAGAGTTAATGTTTCGCCTAATCAAAGGCACGAAGGGAAAATCGATCTGCCTAATCAAAGGCTCGGAAATTAAAGGCTCAGAAATCGACTTGTCAAAATCAAAGGCTTGGAAATCGATCTGCCTAATCAAAGGCCGAAATATCGATCTGCCTAATCAAAGGTTGGGAGTCGAGGATCCGCCTAATCAAAGGCACAAATATCAAAGTCGAGCCTAATCAAAGGCTCCATTGGAGGTAAGTTCTATTTTAAATTTCTTAATTCGAATTAAGTTACTTAATGGAAGTTCATTTTCATTAAGATATCTTAAATTTCGAATTAAACAAAAAAAAAAAAAAAAAAAAAAAATCCTTGTCGATCGCGGTAATCGACCGAATCATCGACTGAGCGCGACCAGTCGCGACCCAATGAAACAAAACTCCTAAGTCCTAATGTTTGGGACTTAGGGATTTTACATCCTCACGAAGGCATCCCCTCGCCGCGACGCCAGGTAGCGGAGTCGTCGCCTCGCCGCGACACCATCAACGGAAGTGCCGCCTCGCCGCGACACCGTCAATGGAAGCGTTGCCAGCAACAAAGCCGACGACGCCTCTTCGCATCACCGGCAACCACAAAAACAGCACCGCTGCCTCGCCGCGCCATCAACAAACCACGGAAAACAGAGATCTCAGCCAAACAATCCGACGAATAAACGTCATCAAATCAGCATCCCACAAAGCACGAAGCGGTTCAAAGGAAGAGGAAGAAAAAACCCAGAGGAAAAAAAAAAAAAAAACCAAATTTCTTAGGGTTTCGGCGAAGCGAAGAAGACGACGGAATCGGGTCCGTAATAGGAACCTCCTGATCCGACACGAAGAACCGCAAAAGAGTCGGGTCCCGTACGCGGAACCCTAAAAAGAACCGGAAACTGGAACCGCCGCGATCGGGTCCTTAACCGGAACCCTAAAGTTCGATTCTTGTACCCGCAGCATTCGGGTCCTATAAACGGAACCCTAAAGTCCGTCTTCCGGGACCGACAATCTAGCCGGATCCGTTACAGGATCCCGAAATCCAGAATTTCGATAAAAAAAAGCCTGAGCCTCACAAGGGCGAGGCCCGAAGGCTCGTCGTCTTCGCTTCAGCGAAACGAAAGACGCTGCCGCCGATGGATGAAACGACGCCCCTCGCGGCCGTTCTGCCTCCCCCTCCGGCGCCGACAGCAGCCATGAAGAAGAACGCCGCCGACGACCACAACTCAGAACGAAGAAACAACAAAAACAAAAGAAAGAAGGAATGGCACCCCAAAACGACGGCTGCGCACGCCACAAGAGCCAGCCCAGCCATCGCCCCCCCGGCGACGACGCCAACAAATCCTCCGCCTCTCAGTCCGCAATCGACAATAGCTATAAAGAAAAATGCTGACAACGAGCCCAAAGTCGCAACAAAAAATGAAAAAGAAAAAGAGAATAGGGGAAGGAAACGCGTCGGCAAAGCCAAATCGAAGTCCGAAAGGTGCAACCGATGTAAACAATGGACCAAAATTCCATTGAACAAGGCGCTACCAAATCGAACCTCTCAATTGTCTCACAGACGTAAAAGATCGCGGTGAAGCCCAAAGAAAAAATCATCAAAATCAGAAGGTTAACAAATGGGCGCTCAAGACAGAATTGAGGGTTCGGATGGCTAAATCTCAGTAAGCAAAGGGACTTTCTCCACCGAACCGACTCCACCAACTCGAGCCACCTCCATTGCCGGAAATATCATCACAAAGAAAACCAAGAGAGAGAAGGAAACGAAAGGCGAAATTGGGGTTCGGATGGCTAAAATCTCAAGAAACAAAGCGGGACTTTCTCCACCGAACCGGACTCCACCAACTCGAGCCACCTCCATTGCTGGAAATATCATCGCAAAAGAGAAGGAAATGAAGCCGACGACTAATCAAATATGCAGAAAAGATAGCCCTGCATCGACATTCGAAAGGAGAAGCAATGGCTAATAGCAAACTTCAGAAAACGGTGACCAAAAATTCACCGCACCAAAGTTCACTGAATCAGCCTAAACCCCTCCTGACGATGCCTCCGCGGCGAAGAAGAAAGAAAAGAAGTATGCAACAACAAGAGATAAATTATCAGAAGAGCTGACGCATGAGCAGAAACAAACAAAGAAAAAGACAAAAGAGAGAAGCTTTTACCTCAGGTGATGAAGTGATGAGGTCAGCAACTAAAGTCTCCAACGAAGAAGTCAAGACGGAAAGAAAAGAAAGTTAGAAGAAGAAGTGCTAAGTGCTAAACACGGAAATCGAGAACTGTTTAGTGCCTTTATTTATCGGCACTAAACCCTAAATCTCTCCCTGATCCTTAGCCCTAATCCGATTTGAACAAGGATAAGGGGAGGTCTGTTATCCACGTGGTAAAGACTGAGTACCAACTCAGTGAACAGAATAGGCGCTCCACCAACTCAGTTACACTGAGTCAACTTTCCTGGTCCAGCCCACAAAAAAAGAGAGGCCCATAAAAAACAAAGATGTCCATAACGGGCACAAACCTGAGGTAAGCTCAAGCCTGTAACGAGCTCAAGCCCAACAGCCAGAGGGCCTAAAAAAAAAAAAAAATAAATAAATAGAAAAAATAAAAAAAATCGTGCTTCTAGATGTATACATCCTTAGTGTACATTCTTAAATCGTACACTTGATGTGCGCATTTTGAAGGGGGCATCTGTAAGAATCAATTTTGTCTGGGCCGACATTTACGGTCCAAATCAGCACCGCATAAAATCGGGTCAACAAGTCAAAGACCGACCCGGTCGGATCAACGAAACTAAGTCGCCGATCAAGCTTCAACAAATCAACGGCCAAGATCTCAATTGCCACGTCAGCAGCTTACATGGGCGACATGTCATCCAAAGTGGCCACATCAGCAGCCAACAAGGATCATACATGGCCCTTGCCTCAGTCTAAGACAGCTCCACTCTTTAAGGAGAACGTTACACGAAAAAAAGTCGATTGAGTTACAACCGCTCCAATGAACCCGGTCAATGCGGTTGGAGCCCTAGTAGCTTATAAATTCAGGGGACAGATCAGATCGATCACGAGAAAAGATCAGACAGACACACAAAAAATTTTCAAGACGCCCAAAAATCCCAAATCACCACCCAAATCTGAGAGAGCAACAAGCATTCCTGCCATTGTCTGTCAAGAAATCGATCTGCCGTGAGCCAATCGAATACCAAATTTTTCGTCAAGCTTTGGCGAAATTCAAAATTCATCTCGCTTAGTGTATGCGTGCGCTATTGTTCGTGTCTATTCGGCTATCGTTTGTTCCTGATTGGAGGTTGAATCAAAGGAGTTCTAGAAGTCGCACCCCACACAATCACCTAAAAATTACCAAAATACCCTTCAAATTATTTTGTACACTCGTACATCGGATCCGTATTTTTTCGGTCCACATATTGTACTCGTTTACAAATTTGGCACGCCCGGTGGGACACTTCTACCTTTCATCTCTTTCCCCGATCTACCAAGTTCAAAGTTCAAATGGCCGGTTCCAACAACAACAACAACAAGGCCGCTGCCAAGACCCCAACTGCTGGAGCCAGCTCGTCTCCGCCACCAGCCAGTCCAGTGGCCAGCCCAGCTGCAATCCTAGCGAGGAACTCTCCCTCAACGGCAAGCCGGGACCCTGCGCTGATCAGCCACTTTGAAGGACGGCGCATCATTCCCTCTCCGCGACCGACTACACCAACTGGGGCACCTCTCGCTCTAAGTCCTCCTTCCCCCACATCTCCAGTCATCAGGGTCTCGGCAATGATGACACAAGCCAAAACTGTGGAGGAGCAACTGGCAGAAATCTAGGCTGCCATGAGGGAAAGGGACGAGCAATTGAGAGAGAGAACTGCAGAGGGATCTCCAGATCGCCACAATTCTGCAGAAATTCGAGCAAATTGCAGATCGCCTGGGAGCACCCTCCCAGCCCAGAAATGATGAGGGACAGGCTGGACCCAGCACGTCCGCCAATCCTATCCCTCCTTCACCCATCATCCGTTCATCTCCAGCTCCCGAACACCCAGTGAACCGGGAACCACTGCTTGAAGAACCAGGGGCACTATCTTACGGTACCCTGCAAGAAATGATCTCCAACGCAGTGGAGCAGAAGGTGCAATCCGAAGGAGTCAGATCTCAAGCCTACACTAGGCCCTACTCCCGACGGATCCAGGCAATCCACATGCCTACCTCCTACCATCCACCCAAATTTCAACAATTCAGTGGAGACGGCAACCCAAAACAGCACGTCGCCCACTTTATTGAAACCTGCAACAATGCAGGAACTGACGGCGATCTCCTCGTCAAACAATTTGGGCGATCCCTCAAAGGGAACGCCTTCGATTGAGTTCATCGAGCTCCCAGCAGAGTCAATCGACAGCTGGGAACTGCTAGAAAGTGAATTCCTCGATCGCTTCTACAAGATGCAAGCTTAACGGTGACGCCGATGGAACTCACCAATCTCAAACAAATACCACGGCGAAGGTGATTGAATACATCAATCGCTGGCGCAATCTCAGTCTCAATTGCAAGGAGAGCACCTCCTTATCCACGCAGACATCCATCGACATGTGCATTCGAGGGATGAATTGGACTCTGGTCTATTTCTTACAGAGTCGGAAGCCCAGAGACTTCCAAGAACTGGCGACCGAAGCGCACAAATGGAGATCCTTATCCAGGAAAAAGGAGAAGGAAAGGCTCCACTGACCGAGGCTGATAAGAAGCCGAAGTTCGTAAAGAAGGAGTACAAAACTCCTTCAAAAGAGGCCCTCGCCACAAACATCGCCGAACCGCAAAAGATTTCGGTGACACAAAATAAGAGTACGGGCAGCAGTGACTGGAAGCCAAACGCCAATCGACTCGCCAGTGCTGCAACCCGCCAGAAGTTCACGTTAAAGGATAGGCAGGCCAAAACCTACCCTTTCCCCGACTCCGATGTTCCAGGCATGCTCGAGCAACTCCTGGAAAAGAATCTGTTGCAGCTTCCAGAAGCCAAAAGGCCGAAGACGTTGGGAAAACATCGGATCCCAACTATTGCAAATATCACCGACTGGTAGGCCATCCTACCGAAAAATGTTTTGTCCTAAAGGACAGAATACTCGAGTTAGCGACACAAGGTCGCATCATCTTGGAATCAGACGACAACACGGCTGCTTCCCACACCATCTTCGTCCAATCAAATTCCGGCACCAGAACGGAGAATCAGAGGACGAATAGAAAAACCTTCGTCTTGCGCACTTCAGGACCAAAGCCACGACCCACCACCAAAGACAAAGAAGGATGGGAAGTGGTGACCCACAAAAAGAAACCATTTCCAGAAGTCCCCGTGAAAATATTCATCAAGGGGTTCGTGGCAGAAAAAGAGGAGCCGAGAAAGAAAGTCCAGAAGAAAAGAGGAGGAAGAAGGCACAGACGCAAATCAACCTCCGCCAAAGTCGAAGAGATCTATCAAAAGAAGCCGAAGCCAATTACTTTGGCTGATTTCTTCCCGTCAGAATTCCTGACGCCAACCCCTGCACTGGTGGCCACTTGTTCACCCCAAGTGGTCGAAAGCAAAGGCGTGAAGGGAAGGTCCGATCGAAGTCTGCCGGCGATATTCACACGTGTTTACAGGACTTGTCCATCACGAAATCGCGGTACATGATGACTTAGATCTGCCAATCAGATCTAGGCAAGCCCTCATAAAGTTCGTTGCCGCCAAAGACGACCGGCATGCCGGTCGAACAATTAAGGATGCGGAGGCATGATGAACCAAATATTGGTTTATCTCCCAGCAAGTTGAAAGAAGAACAACCGTCTAAGCCACCACAAATCAAGGAGGCTCATTCAATCTCCATCTCCTTCAAAGAAGCAGACATGCTGCTCGGGGAAAAGTCTCATAATCGGCCTTTGTTCGTTTCTGGAGCTATCAAAGACCGATGGATCAACCGCATACTTCTAGATAGCGGATCAGCCGTAAACATCCTGCCAATCCGGACTTTGAAAAATGTTGGGCTGGTGGCCAACGACCTCCAAGCCAGTTCGCTGATGATCCAAGGCTTCAATCAAGAAGGACAGCGAGCGTTGGGGACGATCAAATTGGAACTACTAATTAGGGATATGACTTCCCACGTGTTGTTCCACGTAATCGATGCTAGCACCTCTTATAATGTGCTGCTCGGGAGACCCTGGTTACACAACAACAAGGTCGTGCCTTCGACCCTTCATCAGTGTTTCAAATATTACCAAGATGAAGAGGATAAAACGGTGTTCATGGGATGAATGCCCTTTCACGAGGCGAAGCATCCTTCGCAGATGCCAAATATTACTCGGAAGAAGGTGCTACTTCGAGTAAAGCCGCCCCCCCCCTAAAGCCGCCAAGGGTGAACTGGCCAAACCCAAAAAGCAAACAGAGGAACCAATTCTCTGGTGCGTTCCTCAATCAAGAAGGAAGAAAGGCGAATCTCCCTTCGCCACTTGCAACCGAAGAAGAGTTAGCTGAGAAACTGAAGGCTTTAAAGGGCGCTGCCACTATTCCTCTGCCTAAACTCAACAACCGGGGCATCCTTGTCGAAGAAAGGAATCCACTCGAGCTTCCGAAAACTCGGACACAAGGATTCGATCCTAATGCCTATCGGATGATGGCCAAAGCAGGGTCCGGGCTCTCCCTCGAACAACAGCAAGAAAAATCGATGGTGGCTGTTCAAAACCTGTCACCAACCCAGAAAAGCCTTCAGGCGGAGGGTTATTCAATCCCTCCTAACAGACATGGGCTTGGCTATCAAAAACACAAGCCAGTTGTGATTTCTGGCAAGGCCAGTGTCAATCAAATCACAACCAAAAGGAAGGCTGCCGCAACGACCCATAAGCAGAGTGGTCCACTCGAAAAGAAACGGGATCGGCTTATCCAAAGTCGTGTCAGGGGTGTAAAGGGTCCGCTCAACTACCCCATCTTCAAACAAATGTGGCAACGGGGGCTTATTCACCAACCAAGAGGCACGCTGGAGCGCAAGAGTTTCCGGCTTGGCAGCTTCGTCTTCCCTCTCTGGAGAGTCAAGGCAAGGCAGGAAGAATACACGGTCACTGCTAGCCAAACGCCTACTCAAAAACTCACATGAACGAGAGCTATCTACGAAGGATGTTGGTTTCTCGGCGTGACCCCCAAAACCGATTCCCCCGGGGCAAGTAAGTCATATGAGAAGCATCGCCCTCCATGTACAAAGCCAAGGTCTGAATAGTCTCTCCTTCAACAACCACGGTGTGGTCAAAAGCCCTCAATCCACCAACCAAAGTAACTGAAGGAGCAGCATCAAAATTCAAAGGTAAGATCAAAGTCATGATTTTCAGCAAAACTGGCAAGTTCGGCAAAATTCAACAAGTACATCCAGATACGGCGCGACCGCGCCAAGTTAAAAAGATAATTAATTAGACGACCGCCAAAAAGTCTAAGTCCAGATACGGTGCGACCGCGCCAAGTTAAAGCATAATTCGGCGCGACCGCGCCAAAAGTCGGAAAAATCTAAGTCCAGAAGCGGCGCGACCGCGCCAACTCAAAACAAAATCGGCGCGACCGCGCCAAAAGTAGCAAAGTTTCTTCTAAGTTCAGATTTCGGCAAAACCAACATTCAGAAGAGTCGAAAATCCAGAAGTGGCGCGACCGCGCCAACAAAATCAAGAAAATTCAATTCCAGCGAAGTCGGAAAAATCGATCGGCAAAATTGGAGTCCTTAGTTTTTCATTAAGGCTAAATCGGCCTAAATTGGCTAAGTCTTAATTTTTAAGTAAGGGATTGCCTAATCAAAGGCGGGGAAATCGATCAGCCTAATCAAAGGCTTGGAAATCGATCTGCCTAATCAAAGGCTTGGATGATGAATTCTCGCCTAATCAAAGGCGGGGAGTTAATGTTCTGCCTAATCAAAGGCGTGAGGGGAAATCGATCTGCCTAATCAAAGGCTCGGAAATCGATCTGCCTAATCAAAGGCCTGGACGGGACGATGAATTCTTGCCTAATCAAAGGCCGAGAGTTAATGTTTCGCCTAATCAAAGGCACGAAGGGGAAATCGATCTGCCTAATCAAAGGCTCGGAAATTAAAGGCTCAGAAATCGACTTCTCAAAATCAAAGGCTTGGAAATCGATCTGCCTAATCAAAGGCCGAAATATCGATCTGCCTAATCAAAGGTTGGGAGTCGAGGATCCGCCTAATCAAAGGCACAAATATCAAAGTCGAGCCTAATCAAAGGCTCCATTGGAGGTAAGTTCTATTTTAAATTTCTTAATTCGAGTTAAGTTACTTAATGGAAGTTCATTTTCATTAAGATATCTTAAATTTCGAATTAAACAAAAAAAAAAAAAAAAAAAATCTTGTCCTTGTCGATCTGTGTCGACCCGAATCGACCTGTGCCGCGACCCGAGTCGCGACCCAATGAAACAAAACTCCTAAGTCCTAATGTTTGGGACTTAGGGATTTTACACCCTCACGAAGGCATCCCCTCGCCGCGACGCCAGGTAGCGGAGGCGTCGCCTCGCCGCGACACCATCAACGGAAGTGCCGCCTCGCCGCGACACCGTCAATGGAAGCGTTGCCAGCAACAAAGCCGCCGACGCCTCTTCGCATCACCGGCAACCACAAAAACAGCACCGCTGCCTCGCCGCGCCATCAACAAACCACGGAAAACAGAGATCTCAGCCAAACAATCCGACGAATAAACGTCATCAAATCAGCATCCCACAAAGCACGAAGCGGTTCAAAGGAAGAGGAAGAAAAATCCCAGAGGAAAAAAAAAAAAAAAACAAATTTCTTAGGGTTTCGGCGAAGCGAAGAAGACGACGGAATCGGGTCCGTAATCGGAACCTCCAGATCCGACACGAAGAACCGCAAAAGAGTCGGGTCCCGTACGCGGAACCCTAAAAAGAACCGGAAACTGGAACCGCCGTGATCGGGTCCTTAACCGGAACCCTAAAGTTCGATTCTTGTACCCGCAGCATTCGGGTCCCATAAACGGAACCCTAAAGTCCGTCTTCCGGGACCGACAATCTAGCCGGATCCGTTACAGGATCCCGAAATCCAGAATTTCGATAAAAAAAAGCCTGAGCCTCACAAGGGCGAGGCCCGAAGGCTCGTCGTCTTCGCCTTCAGCGAACGAAAGACGCTACCCGCCGATGGATGAAACGACGCCCCTCGCGGCCGTTTTGCCTCCCCCTCCGGCGCCGACAGCAGCCATGAAGAAGAACGCCGCCGACGACCACAACTCAGAACGAAGAAACAACAAAAACAAAAGAAAGAAGGAATGGCACCCCAAAACGACGAAGCTGCGACGCGCGCGCAGCCGCCCAGCCATCGTCCCCGGCGACGACGACGCCAACAAATCCTACTCCGCCTCTCCGTCCGGCACCGACAATAGCTATAAAGAAAAATGCTGACAACGAGCCCAAAGTCGCAACAAAAATGAAAAAGAAAAAGAGAATAGGGGGGGAAGGAAACGTCGTGCAAAGCCAAATCGAAGTCCGAGAAGGTGCAACCGATGTAAACAATGGACCAAAATTCCATTGAACAAGGCGCTACCAAATCGAGCCTCTCAATTGTCTCACAGACGTAAAAGATCGCGGTGAAGCCCAAAGAAAAAATCATCAAAATCAGAAGGTTAACAGCGGCGTTCAAGACAGAATTGAGGGTTCGGATGGCGAAATCTCAGTAAGCAGTGGACTTTCTCCACCGAACCGGACTCCACCAACTCGAGCCACCTCCATTGCCGGAAATATCATCACAAAGAAAACCAAGAGAGAGAAGGAAACGAAAGGCGAAAT
This sequence comes from Aristolochia fimbriata, assembly GCA_019845555.1. Lineage (NCBI taxonomy): Eukaryota > Viridiplantae > Streptophyta > Magnoliopsida > Piperales > Aristolochiaceae > Aristolochia > Aristolochia fimbriata. The sequence goes on from CM034079.1 coordinate 24,693,434, forward strand.
TGAGGGTTCGGATGGCGAAATCTCAGTAAACAGTGGACTTTCTCCACCGAACCGGACTCCACCAACTCGAGCCACCTCCATTGCTGGAAATATCATCGCAAAAGAGAAGGAAATGAAGCCGACGACTAATCAAATATGCAGAAAAGATAGCCCTGCATCGACATTCGAAAGGAGAAGCAATGGCTAATAGCAAACTTCAGAAAACGGTGACCAAAAATTCACCGCACCAAAGTTCACTGAATCAGCCTAAACCCCTCCTGACGATGCCTCCGCGGCGAAGAAGAAAGAAAAGAAGTATGCAACAACAAGAGATAAATTATCAGAAGAGCTGACGCATGAGCAGAAACAAACAAAGAAAAAGACAAAAGAGAGAAGCTTTTACCTCAGGTGATGAAGTGATGAGGTCAGCAACTAAAGTCTCCTACGAAGAAGTCAAGACGGAAAGAAAAGAAAGTTAGAAGAAGAAGTGCTAAGTGCTAAACACGGAAATCGAGAACTGTTTAGTGCCTTTATTTATCGGCACTAAACCCTAAATCTCTCCCTGATCCTTAGCCCTAATCCGATTTGAACAAGGATAAGGGGAGGTCTGTTATCCACGTGGTAAAGACCGAAAATACCAACTCGGAACGAGAATAGGCGCTTCCACCAACTCGGTTACACCGAAATCAACTTTCCCGGTCCAGCCCACAAAAAAGGAGAGGCCCATAAAAAACAAAGATGTCCATAACGGGCACAAACCTGAGGTAAGCTCAAGCCTGTAACGAGCTCAAGCCCAACAGCCAGAGGGCCCAAAAAAAAAAAAAAAAAAATAAATAAATAAATAAAAAAAAAAAAAAATCGTGCTTCTAGATGTATACATCCTTAGTGTACATTCTTAAATCGTACACTTGATGTGCGCATTTTGAAGGGGGCATCTGTAAGAATCAATTTTGTCTGGGCCGACATTTACGGTCCAAATCAGCACCGTACAATCCGGGTCAACAAGTCAAAGACCGACCCCAGTCAGATCAACGAAACTAAGTCGTCGATCAAGCTTCAACAAATCAACGGCCAAGATCTCAATTGCCACGTCAGCAGCTTACATGGGCGACATGTCATCCAAAGTGGCCACATCAGCAGCCAACAAGGATCATACATGGCCCTTGCCTCAGTCTAAGACAGCTCCACTCTTTAAGGAGAACGTTACACAGAAAAAGTCGATTGAGTTACAACCGCTCCAATGAACCCGGTCAATGCAGTTGGAGCCCGGTAAGCTTATAAATTCAGGGGACAGATCAGATCGATCACAGAGAAAGATCAGACAGACACACAAAATTTTCAAGACGCCCAAAAATCCCAAATCACCACCCAAATCTGAGAGAGCAACAAGCATTCCTGCCGCTGTCTCGCAAATCGATCTGCCGTGAGCCAATCGGAATACCAAATTTTCTGTCAAGCTTTGGCGAAATTCAAAATTCATCTCGTTCGTGGCGTACGCTATTGTTCGTGTCTATTCGGCTATCGTTTGTTCTTGATTGGAGGTTGAATCAAAGGAGTTCTAGAAGTCGCACCCCACACAATCACCTAAAAATTACCAAAATACCCTTCAAATTATTTTGTACACTGTACATCGGATCCGTATTTTTTGGTCCACATATTGTACTCGTTTACAAATTTGGCACGCCCGGTGGGACACTTCTACCTTTCATCTCTTTCCCCGATCTACCAAGTTCAAAGTTCAAATGGCCGGTTCCAACAACAACAACAACAAGGCCGCTGCCAAGACCCCAACTGCTGGAGCCAGCTCGTCTCCGCCACCAGCCAGTCCAGTGGCCAGCCCAGCTGCAATCCCAGCGAGGAACTCTCCCTCAACGGCAAGCCGGGACCCTGCGCTGATCAGCCACTTTGAAGGACGGCGTATCATTCCCTCTCCGCGACCGACTACACCAACTGGGGCACCTCTCGCTCTAAGTCCTCCTTCCCCACATCTCCAGTCATCGGGTCTCCGGCAATGATGACACAAGCCAAAACTGTGGAGGAGCAACTGGCAGAAATCTAGGCTGCCATGAGGGAAAGGGACGAGCATTTGAGAGAGAGAACTGCAGAGGGGATCTCCGGATCGCCACAATTCTGCAGAAATTGAGCAAATTGCAGATCGCCTGGGAGCACCCTCCCAGCCCAGAAATGACGAGGGGACAGGCTGGACCCAGCACGTCCGCCAATCCTATCCCTCCTTCACCCATCATCCGTTCATCTCCAGCTCCCCAACACCCGGTGAAACCGGGAACCACCGCTTGAAGAACCAGGGGCACTATCTTCACGGTACCACGCAAGAAATGATCTCCAACGCAGGTGGGAGCGTATGGTGCAATCCGGAAGGAGTCAGATCTCAAGCCTACACTAGGCCCTACTCCCGACGGATCCAGGCAATCCACATGCCTACCTCCTACCATCCACCCAAATTTCAACAATTCAGTGGAGACGGCAACCCAAAACAGCACGTCGCCCACTTTATTGAAACCTGCAACAATGCAGGAACTGACGGCGATCTCCTCGTCAAACAATTTGGGCGATCCCTCAAAGGGAACGCCTTCGATTGGTTCATCGAGCTCCCAGCAGAGTCAATCGACAGCTGGGAACTGCTAGAAAGTGAATTCCTCAGTCGCTTCTACAGTACAAAGCGAACGGTGACGCTGATGGAACTCACCAATCTCAAACAGCGCCACGGCGAGAAGGTGATTGAATACATCAATCGCTGGCGCAATCTCAGTCTCAATTGCAAGGAGAGCACCTCCTTATCCACGCAGACATCCATCGACATGTGCATTCGAGGGATGAATTGGACTCTGGTCTATTTCTTACAGAGTCGGAAGCCCAGAGACTTCCAAGAACTGGCGACCGAAGCGCACAAATGGAGATCCTTATCCAGGAAAAAGGAGAAGGAAAGGCTCCACTGACCGAGGCTGATAAGAAGCCGAAGTTCGTAAAGAAGGAGTACAAAACTCCTTCAAAAGAGGCCCTCGCCACAAACATCGCCGAACCGCAAAAAGATTTCGGTGACACAAAATAAGAGTACGGGCAGCGGGATGGTGGAAGCCAAACGCCAATCGACTTCGCCCGGTGCTGCAACCCGCCAGAAGTTCACGTTAAAGGATAGGCAGGCCAAAACCTACCCTTTCCCCGACTCCGATGTTCCAGGCATGCTCGAGCAACTCCTGGAAAAGAATCATTGCAGCTTCCGAAGCCAAAAGGCGGAAGACGTTGGGAAAACATCGGATCCCAACTATTGCAAATATCACCGACCGGTAGGCCATCCCTACCGAAAAATGTTTTGTCCTAAAGGACAGAATACTGAAAGTTAGCGACACAAGGTCGCATCATCTTGGAATCAGACGACAACAACCGCGGCTGCTTCCCACACCATCTTCGTCCCAATCAAATTCCGGCACCAGAACGGAGAATCGAGGAGGGCGAATAGAAAAACCTTCGCCTTTGGCGCGACTTCAGGACCAAAGCCACGACCCACCACCAAAGACAAAGAAGGATGGGAAGTGGTGACCCACAAAAAACCATTTCCAGAAGTCCCCGTGAAAATATTCATCAAGGGGTTCGTGGCAGAAAAAAAGAGGTGCCGAAAAAGAAAGTCCGTAAGAAAAGAGGAGGAAGAAGGCACGACGCGAAATCAACCTCCGCCAAAAGTCGAAGAGATCTATCAAAGAAGCCGGGCCAATTACTTTGGCTGATTTCTTCCCGTCAGAATTCCTGACGCCAACCCCTGCACTGGTGGCCACTTGTTCACCCCAAGTGGTCGAGCAAAGGCGTGAAGGGAAGGCTCCGATCGAGTCTGCCGACGATATTCACACGTGTTTACAGGACTTGTCCATCACGAATGCGGTACATGATGACTTAGATCTGCCAATCAGATCTAGGCAAGCCCTCATAAAGTTCGTTGCCGCCAAAGACGACTGGCATGCCGAAGTCGAACAATTAAGGATGCGGAAGCATGATGAACCAAATATTGGTTTATCTCCCAGCAAGTTGAAAGAAGAACAACCGTCTAAGCCACCACAAATCAAGGAGGCTCATTCAATCTCCATCTCCTTCAAAGAAGCAGACATGCTGCTCGGGGAAAAGTCTCATAATCGGCCTTTGTTCGTTTCTGGAGCTATCAAAGACCGATGGATCAACCGCATACTTCTAGATAGCGGATCAGCCGTAAACATCCTGCCAATCCGGACTTTGAAAATTGTTGGGCTGGTGGCCAACGACCTCCAAGCCAGTTCGCTGATGATCCAAGGCTTCAATCAAGAAGGACAGCGAGCGTTGGGGACGATCAAATTGGAACTACTAATTAGGGATATGACTTCCCACGTGTTGTTCCACGTGATCGATGCTAGCACCTCTTATAATGTGCTGCTCGGGAGACCCTGGTTACACAACAACAAGGTCGTGCCTTCGACCCTTCATCAGTGTTTCAAATATTACCAAGATGAAGAGGAGAAAATGGTGTTCGCGGATGAATGCCCTTTCACAGAGGCCGAAGCATCCTTCGCAGATGCCAAATAGTACTCGGAAGAAGGTGCTACTTCGAGTAAAGCCGCTCCCCCTAAAGCCGTCAAGGGTGAACTGGCCAAACCCAAAAAGCAAACAGAGGAACCAATTCTCTGGTACGTTCCTCAATCAAGAAGGAAGAAAGGCGAATCTCCCTTCGCCACTTGCAACCGAGAAGAGTTAGCTGAGAAACTGAAGGCTTTAAAGGGCGCTGCCTCTATTCCTCTGCCTAAACTCAACAACCGGGGCATCCTTGTCGAAGAAAGGAATCCACTCGAGCTTCCGAAAACTCGGACACAAGGATTCGATCCTAATGCCTATCGGATGATGGCCAAAGCAGGGTCCGGGCTCTCCCTCGAACAACAGCAAGAAAAATCGATGGTGGCTGTTCAAATCCTGTCACCAACCCAGAAAAGCCTTCAGGCGCAGGGTTATTCAATCCCTCCTAACAGACATGAGCTTGGCTATCAAAAACACATGCCAGTTGTGATTTCTGGCAAGGCCAGTGTCAATCAAATCACAACCAAAATGAAGGCAGCCGCTTCAGAAGATACCCGGACGTCTGCTTTTGACAGAGTCAGCATCCCAGAGCCACGAGTCTCGGCATTCGTTCGATTGGGACGAGAAGAAGATAGAAATCCAAATATTCCTCCAGAACCAAGTAACGAGCGTAAATCCAAGGTTACGAAGGTCTGGCAGAAAAAAAAGGGGCAAGCGTAAGACCCTAAACCAAATACCACCGCTCCACAGACCCGCGAAAAAAACTCAGCGTATTTTAGAGGCTGGGAAAACCGATGGAGCAACCCAAAAGAACAGTCTTCCAAAGACTTGGGGCACCCACACTGGTCCCTCGCGACCCAAAGATTGGGGAAAGTAGGAGGGACTTCTTCAAAAAAAATAAAATCAGAAAGCAAAATGAAGTCACCCCAAGGTGATTTACATATCGTCAAAGAAAAAGGACCCGTAGAAAGAAGAAGAAGAGGTAGTAGCTGTCCACCACATCTCGGCCGACGAGGGTAACGACTCAACCCCCTCAAGATGATCTGGGAGAAGCACCTGCAATCTTTGAGGAAGGCGCCAAGCAACCATCGACCAGCTGAAGAAAGTAAATCTGGGTACGAGGATGATCCAAGACCCACTTTCTTGAGTGCTTCACTCTCTGTAACAGAAGAGAAAGATTATATGTCTTTACTCAGTGAATATAAAGACGTTTTTGCTTGGTCGTATACTGAGATGCCTGGGCTTGACCCAACAATCGCAATTCACAAACTGGCCATCAAATCCGGAGTTAAACCGATAAAACAGTCCCAAAGACGGTTTCGTCCGGAGCTTGTCCCAGAAATTGAGAAGGAAGTCGACAAACTCCTCCAGGCCGATTTCATCCGAGAAGTTAAGTACCCGAGCTGGATAGCCAACATCGTACCAGTGAAGAAGAAAAATGGACAGATTCGAGTCTGCGTCGACTTCAGAGACTTGAACAAAGCATGTCCAAAAGATGACTTCCCGCTACCCATCACTGAATTAATGGTTGATGCGACAACGGGGAATGAAGCCTTATCCTTCATGGACGGATCTTCCGGCTACAATCAAATTCGGATGGATCCAAAAGACGAGGAAAAGACAGCCTTCCGTACGCCAAAAGGTATTTTCTGCTACAAGGTAATGCCATTTGATCAGAAGAATGCAAGATCCACATATCAAAGGGCCATGCAAAAGATATTCGACGACTTCCTCCACAAATTTGTGGAATGCTACGTGGACGATGTGGTGGTCAAAACCAAATCAAGAGACGACCATCTAAAAGATCTGCGAGCTGTCTTCGAACGCCTACGACGGTACCAGTTGAAGATGAATCCACTCAAGTGTGCCTTCGGGGTTTCATCCGGGAAATTCCTCGGATTCGTGGTCAGACACAGGGGCATCGAAATCGATCAGACCAAGATCGATGCCATTCAACAAATGCTCGAACAAAAGACTTTGTCAGAATTAAAAAGCCTTCAGGGGCATCTGGCTTACATTCGGCGGTTCATCTCAAATCTGGCCGAAAGATGTCAACCCTTCAGCCATCTCATGAAGAAGGATACACCCTTCGAATGGGACGAATCTTGCCGACGGGCATTCCAAAACATCAAAAACTACCTGATGAAGCCACCAGTTCTGATGGTTCCGACTTCGGGAAAGCCGCTTCTCTTATACATCGCTCAAGAAAAATCTCTGGTGCCCTCCTCGCCCAAAATGATGACCAAGGGAAAGAACGTCCGTTGTACTATCTAAGCCGCACAATGGTCGGGCAGAACTCAACTACTCCCCGATTGAAAAGACGCGTGCCTTGCACTCATCTTCGCCATCCGTAAGCTGAGACACTATCTGCTCGAACATTCCACAAATTTGATTTCACGGGCAGATCCCTTGAAATTCATCATGTCCAGACCTATGCTCTCCTGGACGACTGGCCAAATGGGCCTTGTTGCTCTCTGAGTTCGAGATCAACTTCATCCCTCGAAGGCCATCAAGGGACAAGGACTTGCAAATTTCCTAGCCGATCATCCCGGCCCCAAAGAGAATGGGAGGTAAGTGAAAATCTGCCCGATGAAGAAGTCTTTTACATTGAAGTGTTGCCCCCATGGAAGATGTACTTCGATGGTGCTGCACGGAAAAACGGAGCAGGCGCTGGAGTCCTTTTCATATCTCCCAACGAGGATTTAATGCCGTACTCCTTTATCCTATCCCACTGCTGCACAAACAACGAGGCCGAGTACCAAGCCATAATCATCGGTTTGGGGATGGCTATCGAAATGGGCTTAAGCCAGCTAGAAATCTTCGGCGATTCGGCTCTGGTGATCAAACAGATAATCGGAGACTTCGAGGTCAGAAAAGACGAGCTCGTGCCGTATCAAAAAGAGGCTCAAAGATTGCTGCAGAAAATTTCAAATGTCACCTTAGGGCATGTACCCCGAGCCAGTAATTCCCAAGCGGACGCATTGGCCGGGATCGCTGCTAGTGTGGCACAGTTCGAGGCAAAGCCCGAACGAATCCCTATATGCGAAAGATGGGTGGTGCCTACCTTGGAGAAATTCTCAGAGGAAGAAGAAATCAATTTGGTTTCGGTCTATGCAATTGAGGAAGAAGATTGGCGTCAACAATTCCTCGATTACTTAGAGCACAAGAAATTTCCTGAGGAACTGAAGGCTCGGGTGTACGTACGAAGAGTTGCACCAAAATTCTGCCTGTTCAACAACACACTATACCGACGATCCTACGACGGGATCCTACTCAGGTGTGTCTCTAAAGAAGAAGGACAAGCAATCTTAGTCGAAGCACACGAGAGGGATTTGCGGTGCCCATCAAGCGGGCCCCAAACTGCATCTCCAAGTCAAACAATTAGGCTACTATTGGCCTACAATGCTGCGGGACTCGATAGAATTGGCAAGACACTGCACGACATGTCAATTACACGCCAACTACATCCATCAGCCTCCCAGCCCTTTACATCCAACAGTGGCCTCCTGGCCATTCGAAGCCTGGGGAATGGACATCATACGTCCAATCAACCCAAAGTCGTCGGCAAATCACCAGTATATACTGGCCGCCACAGACTATTTTTCTAAGTGGGCAGAAGCAGCAGCTTATAAAGAAATCAAAGCTGCCACCATGGTCGATTTCATTCGGACACAAATCGTGTATCGGTATGGTGTTCCAAGATACATCATGACCGATAACGGCACCCCGTTCCGTAACAAGACCATGGATAATTTCTGTGAGAAATTTGGCATCCGACAGAGGACGTCCACGGCATACAACCCTGCCGCCAATGGCTTGGCTGAAGCCTTCCACAAAACCATGTGCAAAATCTTAAAGAAGACAGTCGCATGGAATAAGAAAGATTGGCACGAAAGGCTCGGAGAAGCACTGTGGGCATACAGGATTACATTCCGAACGCCGACAGAATCAACCTCATATTCACTAGTCTACGGCGTGGAAGCTGTGCTCCCACTGGAAATTCAAATTCCATCGCTGCGAGTTGCTCTTCGAGAAGGACTCACGGAAGAGGAAAATATCCGACTCCGCCTGCAAGAGCTAGAATCCGTCGACGAGAAGCGATTAGAAGCACAACAAAGTCTTGAATGCTATCAAGCTCGCCTCACTCGCGCATTCAATAAAAAAGTCAAGTTTCGTTCCTTTAAAAAAGGGGACCTTGTCTTAGCAGTGCGCATACCAATCATGGCCACAAGCAAAGATGGGGGAAAATTTGCACCTAAGTGGGAAGGACCACTCGTCGTCCAAGAAGTCTACACTAACGGTGCGTACAAATTGGTCACCCCCGAAGGAAGAAGACTCCCAGCCATAAACGGTAAATTTCTCAAGAAATTTTATTCATGAATATTCTGTGGAATGCAAAAGAAATTTTATTCATGAATATTCTGAGGAATGCAAAAAAAAAAAAAAGGGCAACAAAATTCAACTACACGAAAAAAAAAAATGTGTGGTTACAAATCAAATCAAAAGGCGGAAAACAAAGCAGCTCCTAAAGATTCCTCGCCATCTCCTGCTGTAACTCCGCAAAGGCAGCCCTCGACGATAGGAGAGTTGCCTCCTCAGCCGCACTAAGGGTGGGCGTGGCAATGACCTCTGCTATCAGCTGCTCAGCTTCAACTACCCCATCTACAAACAAATGTGGCAACGAAGGCTTATTCACCAACCAAGAGGCACGCTGGAGCACAGGAGTTTCCGGCTTGGCAGCTTCGTCTTCCCTCTCTGGAGTGTCAAGGCAAGGCAGGAAGAATACACGGTCACTGCTAGCCAAACGCCTACTCAAAAACTCACATGAACGAGAGCTATCTACTAAGGATGTTGGTTTCTCGGCGTGACCCCCAAAACCGATTCCCCGCCGGGCAAGTAAGTCATATGAGAAGCATCGCCTCCATGTACAAAGCCAAGGTCAGAATAGTCTCTCCTTCAACAACCACGGTGTGGTCAAAAGCCCTCAATCCACCAACCAAAGTAACTGAAGGAGCAGCCATCTGAAATCAAAATTCAAAGGTCAGATCAGAGTCATGATTTTCAGCAAAACTGGCAAGTTCGGCAAAATTCAACAAACACTCAGATACGGCGCCAAAAGTCAGAAAAATCAAAGTCCAGATACGGCGCGACCGCGCCAAGTTAAAGCATAATTCGGCGCGACCGCGCCAAAAGTCAGAGAAATCAAAGTCCAGAAGCGGCGCGACCGCGCCAAAAGTCAGAGAAATCAAAGTCCAGAACCGGCGCGGCCGCACCAACTCAAAATCGGCGCGAAAGTAGCAAAGTTTCTTCTAAGTTCATATTTCGGCAAAACCAACATTCAGAAGAGTCTAAAATCTAGAAGTGGCGCGACCGCGCCAACAAAATCAAGAAACTTCAATTCCTGCGAAGCGGAAATCGATCTGCCTAATCAAAGGCCTGGACGGGACGATGAATTCTGGCCTAATCAAAGGCCGAGAGTTAATGTTTCGTCTAATCAAAGGCACGAAGGGGAAATCGATCTGCCTAATCAAAGGCTCGGAAATTAAAGGCTCAGAAATCGACTTGTCAAAATCAAAGGCTTGGAAATCGATCTGCCTAATCAAAGGCCGAAATATCGATCTGCCTAATCAGAGGCTGAGAGTTGAGGATTTGGCAAGCCAAGCTCCGACCAGCCCTATAATTTCTCCATCAAGGGTCCATCCCTCGAGGAGTTATTCGGCTATTTTGACATCTCCGCCACCTGCCAGTCCAGTGGCCAGCCCAGCTGCAAGCCCAGCGAGGAACTCTCCCTCAACAGCAAGCCGGGTCCCTGCGCTGATCTCCCACTTTGAAGGACGGCGCATCATTCCTTCTCCGCGACCGGCTACACCAACTGGGGCACCTCTCGCTCTAAGTCCTCATTCCCCCACATCTCCAAATCATCGGGGTCTCTCGCAATGATGACACAAGCCAAAAAGCGTGGAGGAGCAACCGGCAGAAATCCAGGCGCCATGAGGGAAAGGGACGAGCAATTGAGAGAGAGAGAACTGCAGAGGGATCTCCAGATCGCCACAATTCTGCAGAAATTCGAAAGCAAATTGCAGATCGCCTGGGAGCACCCTCCCAGCCCAAAATGATGAGGGACAGGCTGGACCCAAAGACGCCCGTCCAATCCTATCCCTCCTTCACCCATCATCCGCTCATCTCCAGCTCCCGAACACCCAAAGAACCGGGAACCACTGCTTGAAGAACCAGGGGCACTATCTTACGGTACCCTGCAAGAAATGATCTCCAACGCAGTGGAGCAGAAAGTGCAATCTGAAGGAGTCAGATCTCAAGCCTACACCAGGCCCTACTCCCGACGAATCCAGGCAATCCACATGCCTACCTCATACCACCCACCAAAATTTCAGCAATTTAGTGGAGACGGCAACCCAAAACAGCATGTTGCCCACTTCATTGAGACCCTGCAATGCGCAGAACCGACGACGATCTCCTCGTCAAGCAATTTGGGCGATCCCTCAAAGGGAATGCCTTCGATTGGTTCATTGAGCTCCCAGCAGAGTCAATCGACAGCTGGGAACAATTAGAAAGTGAATTCCTCACCGCTTCTACAAGATTTGCTTAACTTAACGGTGACGCTGGTAGAACTCACCAACCTCAAGCAGCGCCAGGGTGAGAAGGTGATTGAATACATCAACCGCTGGCTCAATCTCAGTCTCAATTGCAAGGAGAGCACCTCCTTATCCACACAGACATCCATCGACATGTGCATTCGAGGGATGAACTGGACTCTTGTCTACTTCTTACAGAGTCGGAAGCCGAGGGACTTCCAAGAACTGGCGACTGAAGCGCACAACATGGAGATCCTCATCCAGGAAAAGGGAGAAGGAAAGGCTCCACTGACTGAGGCGGACAAGAAGCCGAAGTTCGTAATAGAAGGAGTACAAAACTCATTCAAAAGAATCCCTCGCCACGAACATCGCCGAACTGCAAAAGATTACGGCGACCCAAAATAAAGGTACGGGCAGTGATTGGAAGCCAAATGCCAATCGACTCGCCAGCACTGCAATCCGTCAAAAGTTCACATTAAAGGATAGGCAGGCCAAAACCTATCCTTTCCCCGACTCAGATGTTCCAGGCATGCTCGAACAACTCCTGGAAAAGAATCTGTTGCAGCTTCCAGAAGCCAAAAGGCCGGAAGACGTTGGGAAAACTTCGGATCCCAACTATTGCAAATATCACCGACTGGTAGGCCATCCTACCGAAAAATGTTTTGTCCTAAAAGACAGAATACTCGAGTTAGCGACGCAAGGTCGCATCATCTTGGAATCAGACGACAACACGGCTGCTTCCCACACCATCTTCGTCCAATCAAATTTCGGCACCAGAACAGAGAATCAGAGGACGAATAGAAAAACCTTCGTCTTGCGCACTTCAGGACCAAAGCCACGACCCGCCACCAAAGACAAAGAAGGATGGGAAGTGGTGACCCACAAAAAGAAACCGTTTCCAGAAGTCCCCGTGAAAATATTCATCAAGGGGTTCGTGGCAGAAAAAGAGGAGCCGAGAAAGAAAGTCCTAAAGAAAAGAGGAGGAAGAAGGCACAGACGCAAATCAACCTCCGCCAAAGTCGAAGAGATCTATCAAAAGAAGCCGAAGCCAATTACTTTGGCTGATTTCTTCCCGTCAGAATTCCTGACGCCAACCCCTGCACTGGTGGCCACTTGTTCACCCCAAGTGGTCGAGCAAAGGCATGAAGGGAAGGCTCCGATCGAGTCTGCCGACGATATTCACACGTGTTTACAGGACTTGTCCATCACGAATGCGATAAATGAAGACTTAGATCTGCCAATCAGATCTAGGCAAGCCCTCATAAAGTTCGTTGCCGCCAAAGACGACTGGCATGCCGAAGTCGAACAATTAAGGATGCGGAGGCATGATGAACCAAATATTGGTTTATCTGCAAGTTGAAAGAAGAACAACCGTCTAAGCCACCACAAATCAAGGAGGCTCATTCAATCTCCATCTCCTTCAAAGAAGCAGACATGCTGCTCGGGGAAAAGTCTCATAATCGGCCTTTGTTCGTTTCTGGAGCTATCAAAGACCGATGGATCAACCGCATACTTCTAGATAGCGGATCAGCCGTAAACATCCTGCCAATCCGGACTTTGAAAAATGTTGGGCTGGTGGCCAACGACCTCCAAGCCAGTTCGCTGATGATCCAAGGCTTCAATCAAGAAGGACAGCGAACGTTGGGGATGATCAAATTGGAACTACTAATTGGGGATATGACTTCCCACGTGTTGTTCCACGTGTCGATGCTAGCACCTCTTATAATGTGCTGCTCGGGGAGACCCTGGTTACACAACAACAAGGTCGTGGCTTTCGACCCTTCATCAGTGTTTCAAATATTACCAAGATGGAGAGGAGAAAACGGTGTTCATGGATGAATGCCCTTTCACAGAGGCGAAGCATCCTTCAAGGGATGCCAAATATTACTCGGAAGAAGGTGCTACTTGGTAAAGCTGCTCCCCTAAAGCCGCCAAGGGTGAACTGGCCAAACCCAAAAAGCAAATAGAGGAACCAATTCTCAGGTAATGCTTCCTCAATCAAGAAGGAAGAAAGGCGAATCTCCCTTCGCCACTTGCAACCGAGAAGAGTTAGCTGAGAAACTGAAGGCTTTAAAGGGCGCCACTATTCCTCTGCCTAAACTCAACAACCGGGGCATCCTTGTCGAAGAAAGGAATCCACTCGAAGCTTCAAAACTCGGACACAAGGATTCGATCCTAATGCCTATCGGATGATGGCCAAAGCAGGGTCCGGGCTCTCCCTCGAACAACAGCAAGAAAAATCGATGGTGGCTGTTCAAATCCTGTCACCAACCCAGAAAAGCCTTCAGGCGCAGGGTTATTCAATCCCTCCTAACAGACATGGGCTTGGCTATCAAAAACACATGCCAGTTGTGATTTCTGGCAAGGCCAGTGTCAATCAAATCACAACCAAAAGGAAGGCTTCCGCTTCAGAAGAAACCCGACGTCAGCTTTTGACAGAATCGGCATCCCGAGCCACGAAGTCTCGCATTCGCTTCGATTGGGACGAAAGAAGATAGAAATCCAAATATTCCTCCGAAACCAAGTAACGAAAGTAAATCCAAGGTTACGGGTCTGGCAGAAAAAAAAGGGCAAGCAGAAGACCCTAAACCAAATACCACCGCTCCACAGGCCACGAAAAAAAACTCAGCGATTTCAGAGGCTGGGAAAACCGATGGAGCAACCCAAAAGAACAGTCTTCCAAAGACTTGGGGCACCCACACTGGTCCCTCGCGACCCAAAGATTGGGGAAAGTAGGAGGGACTTCTTCAAAAAGAATAAAATCAGAAAGCAAAATAAGTCACTCCAAAGGGTGATTTACATATCGTCAAAGAAAAAGGACCCGTAAGAAGAAGAAGAGGTAGTAGCTGTCCACCACATCTCGGCCGACGAGGGTAACGACTCAACCCCCCCAAGATGATCTGGGAGAAGCGCCGCAATCTTTGAGGAAGGCGCCAAGCAACCATCGACCAGCTGAAGAAAGTAAATCTGGGTACGAGGGATGATCCAAGACCCACTTTCTTGAGTGCTTCACTCTCTAATGTAATGTAAGAGAAAGATTATATGTCTTTACTCAGTGAATATAAAGACGTTTTTGCTTGGTCGTATACTGAGATGCCTGGGCTCGACCCAACAATCGCAATTCAGAAACTGGCCATCAAATCCGGAGTTAAACCGATAAAACAGTCCCAAAGACGGTTTCGTCCGGAGCTTGTCCCAGAAATTGAGAAGGAAGTCGACAAACTCCTCAAGGCCGATTTCATTCGAGAAGTTAAGTACCCGAGCTGGATAGCCAACATCGTACCAGTGAAGAAGAAAAATGGACAGATTCGAGTCTACGTCGACTTCAGAGACTTGAACAAAGCCTGTCCAAAAGATGACTTCCCGCTACCCATCACCGAATTAATGGTTGATGCGACAACGGGGCATGAAGCCTTATCCTTCATGGACGGATCTTCCGGCTACAATCAAATTCGGATGGATCCAAAAGACGAGGAAAAGACAGCCTTTCGTACGCCAAAAGGTATTTTCTGCTACAAGGTAATGCCATTTGGTCTGAAGAATGCAGAAGCCACATATCAAAGGGCCATGCAAAAGATATTCGACGACTTCCTCCACAAATTTGTGGAATGCTACGTGGACGATGTGGTGGTCAAAACCAAATCAAGAGACGACCATCTAAAAGATCTGCGAGCTGTCTTCGAATGCCTACGACGGTACCAGTTGAAGATGAATCCACTCAAGTGTGCCTTCGGGGTTTCATCCGGGAAATTCCTCGGATTCGTGGTCAGACACAGGGGCATCGAAATCGATCAGACCAAGATGGATGCCATTCAACAAATGCCCGAACCAAAGACTTTGTCAGAATTAAAAAGCCTTCAGGGGCATCTGGCTTACATTCGGCGGTTCATCTCAAATCTGGCCGGAAGATGTCAACCCTTCAGCCATCTCATGAAGAAGGATACACCCTTCGAATGGGACGAATCTTGCCGACGGGCATTCCAAAACATCAAAAACTACCTGATGAAGCCACCAGTTCTGATGGCTCCGACCTTGGGAAAGCCGCTCCTCTTATACATCGCGGCTCAAGAAAAATCTCTGGGTGCCCTCCTCGCCCAAAATGATGACCAAGGGAAAGAACGTCCGTTGTACTATCTAAGCCGTACAATGGTCGGGGCAGAACTCAACTACTCCCCGATTGAAAAGACGTGCCTTGCACTCATCTTCGCCATCCAGAAGCTGAGACACTATCTGCTCGAACATTCCACAAATTTGATTTCACGGGCAGATCCCTTGAAATTCATCATGTCCAGACCTATGCTCTCCGGACGACTGGCCAAATGGGCCTTGTTGCTCTCTGAGTTCGAGATCAACTTCATCCCTCAGAAGGCCATCAAGGGACAAGGACTTGCAAATTTCCTAGCCGATCATCCCATCCCAGCAGAATGGGAGGTAAGTGAAAATCTGCCCGATGAAGAAGTCTTTTACATTGAAGTGTTGCCCCCATGGAAGATGTACTTCGATGGTGCTGCACGGAAAAATGGAGCAGGCGCTGGAGTCCTTTTCATATCTCCCAACGAGGATTTAATGCCGTACTCCTTTATCCTATCCCACTGCTGCACAAACAACGAGGCCGAGTACCAAGCCATAATCATCGGTTTGGGGATGGCTATCGAAATGGGCTTAAGCCAGCTAGAAATCTTCGGCGATTCGGCTCTGGTGATCAAACAGATAATCGGAGACTTCGAGGTCAGAAAAGACGAGCTCGTGCCGTATCAAAAAGAGGCTCAAAGATTGCTGCAGAAAATTTCAAATGTCACCTTAGGGCATGTACCCCGAGCCAGTAATTCCCAAGCGGACGCATTGGCCGGGATCGCTGCTAGTGTGGTACAGTTCGAGGCAAAGCCCGAACGAATCCCTATATGCGAAAGATGGGTGGTGCCTACCTTGGAGAAATTCTCAGAGGAAGAAGAAATCAATTTGGTTTCGGTCTATGCAATTGAGGAAGAAGATTGGCGTCAACAATTCCTCGATTACTTAGAGCACAAGAAATTTCCTGAGGAACTGAAGGCTCGGGTGTAATGCATCAAAGAGTTGCACCAAAATTCTGCCTGTTCAACAACACACTATACCGACGATCCTACGACGGGATCCTACTCAGGTGTGTCTCTAAAGAAGAAGGACAAGCAATCTTAGTCGAAGCACACGGGGGGATTTGCGGTGCCCATCAAGCTGGCCCCCAAACTGCATCTCCAAGTCAAACAATTAGGCTACTATTGGCCTACAATGCTGCGGGGACTCGATAGAATTGGCAAGACACCGCACGACATGTCAATTACACGCCAACTACATCCATCAGCCTCCCAGCCCTTTACATCCAACAAAAAGGGCCTCCTGGCCATTCGAAGCTGGGGAATGGACATCATACGTCCAATCAACCCAAAGTCGTTCGGCAAATCACCAAGATATACCGGCCGCCACGCATTTATTTTTCTAAGTGGGCAGAAGTAGCAGCTTATAAAGAAATCAAAGCTGCCACCGTGGTCGATTTCATTCGGACACAAATCGTGTATCGGTATGGTGTTCCAAGATACATCATGACCAATAACGGCACCCGCTCCGTAACAAGACCATGGATAATTTCTGTGAGAAATTCGCATCCGGCGAGGGCGCCCACGACATACAACCCCCCGCCGCCAATGGCTTGGCAGAAGCCTTCAACAAAACCTTGTGCAAAATCTTAAAGAAGACAAATCGCGGGGAATAAGAAAGATTGGCACGAAAAGGCTCCTGAGAAGCACCGTGGGCATACAGGATCACATTCAACGCCGGCAGAATCAACCCCATATTCACTAGTCACGGCGTGGAAGCAGTGCTCCCCGGAAATTCAAATTCCATCGCTGCGAAGTTGCTCTTCGAGAAGGACTCACGGAAGAGGAAAATATCCGACTCCCCCTGCAAGAGCTAGAATCCCTCGACGAGAAGCGATTAGAAGCACAGCAAAGGCTTGAATGCTATCAAGCTCGCCTCACTCGCGCATTCAATAAAAAAGTCAAGTTTCGTTCCTTTCAAAAAGGGGACCTTGTCTTAGCAGTGCGCAGACCAATCATGGCCACAAGCAAAGATGGGGGAAAATTTGCACCTAAGTGGGAAGGACCACTCGTCGTCCAAGAAGTCTACACTAACGGTGCGTACAAATTGGTCACCCCCCGAAGGAAGAAGACTCCCAGCCATAAACAGTAAATTTCTCAAAAAATTTTATTCATGAATATTCTGTGGAATGCAAAAGAAATTTTATTCATGAATATTCTGTGGAATGCAAAAAAAAAAAGGGGCAACAAAATTCAACTACACGACAAAAAAAAAATGTGTGGTTACAAATCAAATCAAAAGGCGGAAAACAAAGCAGCTCCTAAAGATTCCTCGCCATCTCCTGCTGTAACTCCGCAAAGGCAGCCCTCGACGATAGGAGAGTTGCCTCCTCAGCCGCACTAAGGGTGGGCGTGGCAATGACCTCTGCTATCAACTGCTCAGCTTCAACCACACCCGCCTTCAAACCCCGTACACTTTCCTGGATCTGCTCTTCGCCCGGTTGTAAGGTATCGCGACTTTTGTCCCAGCCGACTGAAGTTGTTCTCTAGCTAACTCAAAGCGCTCACGGGCATCCTCTTCCTCGCCTTAGCCTCCAAAAGTTCCTCAACAACCTCGCCTAAAGTGGCTTTGGCCTCTTCTAACTTGGAGGATACTATGGCCAAAGTGTTTCGAGCAATACCCTCCGCCTCACTGGAAGTCCGACGAGCCTTCTCTCCAGCCGAACGTTCAATTTCCTTAAGAGTCTGTAGCTGCTGAGTGTAGACTCATAGGCGAGTCACATCATGACCCATCTCCTGCAACCTGCTGATGGCAAATCCTGCATCGGCCTGCAAAGATATGTCACTCACCGCACCTGGAGATAACATACGAGGGACTATTCGGTCTCTCCAAGCCTGCACCATCAAGCCCTCAACATAAGACAAAAACTCCTGCGACGGGGTCTGCGATGGAGTCAGAGAAGACGAAGTAGGCGGCGTGGCCTGCACGAACGGAACTTCCTCAGCGGCTGGAACAACCTCTATAACTGCCTCTTCAGGTGCTAAAATAGTCTCCAAAGCTCCTTCAGTAGTCGGGACCTCCTCCTGGATCACCTCGACAGCTGCCTCAATAGCTGGAACTTCGACCGCTGGAGTTGGAGCTTCTTCTTCAACTGCAGGAGGCGGAGCCTCTGCCTCGACCATCGCCTCTTCTTGAACAACTGATGGAGAAGGAGCGACCTCTTGAACAGGCAAGCCCTCGGACTGAGTCAATGCTGGTGTAATCTCTGCAGGCTCTCCCACTACAGAAGCCTCCTCTTGAGGTGCTGCGGGCGCCTCTGGGGAAGACAAAATCTGAACCGTCTCAATAGGAGGGTTCTCCGACGGACAAGAAGTCGGAGGCTCCGTCTCTGGAATAGGCGGAAGGAACGTCGGTGGCGAAGGGGGAAAAGAGGCAGGCGGAACTTCTTTACGTGCCTTCTTCTTCTTTGACGCAGAACCAGAAGCGTCCGCCAAAATGGTAAGAGGAGCCCTCTTCTTACTCGCCTGAAATTCAAAAGAAATAAGGAAATGCAGCAAAATCAAATCAAACCACAAGTATACCGACACAAGTATACTTACCGAAGAAGCACCAACTGGCCTCTTGCCATTCGGCCTCCGCTTGCGAGGGTGAGACCGATCGCTGTCATAGTCCTCGTCACTATCCTCCACCGCGGAAACAACTGGCGCCGACTCCAATCGATTTTGCTGGAAGACACAAGACAATGAGGAAAAGGAAAACAAAGCAAAGAAAAACAGAAGGGGAGATAAACTTACCTGAAATAGTGACGACATGTGGGTCGCCCACCAAGTATAATAAGCTGGAGTGGTCCCCGGGTCTCGAGATGGATCCCGCTCTCCCCCGACGAGGCAGATCAAGCCGACCACAAGGGACGAACAACGCTGGTTTTCCAAAGGGCCACCAACTCCGATAAAGAGCTAATCTCCGATGATTAGCTGTGATCCCCATATCGCCGGGCAGATCTTGACAATAACCGAACTGTCGCGCAAATCTGGCTGGACAATACGGCTCCACAAAGAAATGAATAGAGCGTCGGGACCGTCAAAGAAACAGCAAGCGGGGCTGAGAAGACTCTCATAATGTTGTCTAGCTATCGGCTTCTTCCGTTCGTCCCACCAAGAAAGAAGTTTTGGCTGTGGCAAGAACATATCTATGCCACACCGCACCGAAGACGCTGAAACAAATCGCAGGCCTGGTCTTCCGTAAAATGACGTTTGAGAGAAGGATCCCCGAAGGAGATCATACCTGGACGTCGACTTACTTCTAAATCCTCCCCGTGCGTGTGAAAGTAGACGGCGAGCCAAGTATACAAGTAAGGCCACTGAGCCATCGATGGCCATCCAGCAGCCGCGTGTCCCATACCTTTGTAAAGGCAGGCCAAGGCAGGACCGGCCAAAGCAAAACGGACCCCGGTGGCCATATAACTAGCCACCTTAAAAACCATGGGTCGGATCTCATCACCAATCGACCGGAACACGAACCGCGACAACCAAACCGATAGGAGCGCTGCCAAGTGGACCTCGTCTTCTCTACCCGGTGTGACATGGAGAAAGTGAAACACATCGCGCTCTGTGGCCGTGAACTCTCTGAAAGAGGGCGCATCTTTCCCAAAACGGGCATGCCAAGCAGCCCGGGGGTCATCAACCTGAACGGCATCGCCCTCTATCACGCGAACCAAAATTTGACCCAAACCGCAGAAGATATCACGTTGGACCCTGAACTCCGACAGAGATGGTGATACGCCAGAAACAGATAACGGCAGCTAAAGGGTAAATCCGTACTCCGCACTTCCTTAAAATCAGCTACCATGGGCTTAAATCTCGCCGTAAAAACTGGCCAGCGATGGGGCAAACCGAAAATCCTATCCATGTCCATCAGAGTGATAGAAAGCTCACCCTGGCACGTGACTAACGTGTTCGTCTTGGGGCTCCAGGCGTCGAGAAAAGCTCTGACTACCGATACATCGCAGTTGTACTGAAAGAGGGATCCCCAAATGCCATAGTAGACCCCCGCGTTGTGGAGAAGGCTGCCGCAACGACCCATAAGCAGAGTGGTCCACTCGAAAAGAAACGGGATCGGCTTATCCAAAGTCGTGTCAGGGGTGTAAAGGGTCCGCTCAACTACCCCATCTTCAAACAAATGTGGCAACGGGGGCTTATTCACCAACCAAGAGGCACGCTGGAGCGCAAGAGTTTCCGGCTTGGCAGCTTCGTCTTCCCTCTCTGGAGAGTCAAGGCAAGGCAGGAAGAATACACGGTCACTTCTAGCCAAACGCCTACTCAAAAACTCACATGAACGAGAGCTATCTCACGGCGGATGTTGGTTTCTCGGCGTGACCCCAAAAACCGATTCCCCGCTCGGGCAGTAAGTCATATGAGAAGCATCGCCCTCCATGTACCAAGCCAAGGTCTGAATAGTCTCTCCTTCAACAACCACGGTGTGGTCAAAAGCCCTCAATCCACCAACCAAAGTAACTGAAGGAGCAGCCATCTGAAATTAAAATTCAAAGGTCAGATCAAAGTCATGATTTTCAGCAAAACAGGCAAGTTCGGCAAAATTCAACAAGTACACTCAGATACGGCGCGACCGCGCCAAAAGTAAGAAAAATCAAAGTCCAGATACGGCGCGACCGCGCCAAGTTAAAGCATAATTCGGCGCGACCGCGCCAAAAGTCAGAAAAATCAAAGTCCAGAAGCGGCGGCGCGACCGCGCCAAAAGTAGCAAAGTTTCTTCTAAGTTCAGATTTTGGCAAAACCAACATTCAGAAGAGTCGAAAATCCAGAAGTGGCGCGACCGCGTCAACAAAATCAAGAAAATTCAATTCCAGCGAAGTCGGAAAAATCGATCGGCAAAAATTGGAGTCCTTAGTTTTTAATTAAGGCTAAATCGGCCTATATTTGGCTAAGTCTTAATTTTTAATTAAGGGATTGCCTAATCAAAGGCGGGGAAATCGATCCGCCTAATCAAAGGCACGAAGGGGAAATCGATCTGCCTAATCAAAGGCTCGGAAATCAATTTGCCTAATCAAAGGCCTGGACGGGACGATGAATTCTTGCCTAATCAAAGGCCGAGAGTTAATGTTTCGCCTAATCAAAGGCACGAAGGGGAAATCGATCTGCCTAATCAAAAGCTCGGAAATTAAAGGCTCAGAAATCGATTTGTCAAAATCAAAAGGCTTGGAAATCGATCTGCCTAATCAAAGGCCGAAATATCGATCTGCCTAATCAAAGGCTGGGAGTCGAGGATCCGCCTAATCAAAGGCACAAATATCAAAGTCGAGCCTAATCAAAGGCTCCATTGGAGGTAAGTTCTATTTTAAATTTCTTAATTCGAGTTAAGTTACTTAATGGAAGTTCATTTTCATTAAGATATCTTAAATTTCGAATTAAACAAAAAAAAAAAAAAAAATCATGTCCGAGTCGACCCGAATCGACTGAAGCCGCTGACCGACCAGTCAGCGACCCAATGAAACAAAACTCCTAAGTCCTAATGTTTGGGACTTAGGGATTTTACACCCTCGCGAAGGCATCCCTTCGCCGCGACGCCAGGTAGCGGAGGCGCCGCCTCGCCGCGACACCATCAACGGAAGTGCCGCCTCGCCGCGACACCGTCAACGGAAGTGTTGCCAGCAACAAAGCCGACGACGCCTCTTCGCATCACCGGCAACCACAGAAATAGCACCGCTGCCTCGCCGCGCCATCAACAAACCACGGAAAACAGAGATCTCAGCCAAACAATCCGACGAATAAACGTCATCAAATCAGCATCCCACGAAGCACGAAGCGGTTCAAAGGAAGAGGAAGAAAAATCCCAGAGGAAAAAAAAACCAAATTTCTTAGGGTTTCGGCGAAGCGAAGAAGTCGACGGAATCGGGTCCGTAATCGGAACATCCAGATCCGACACGAAGAACCGCAAAAGAGTCGGGTCCCGTACGCGGAACCCTAAAAAGAACCGAAACTGGAACCGCCCGCGATCGGGTCCTTAACCGAACCCTAAAGTTCGATTCTTGTACCCGCAGCATTTCGGGTCCCATAAACGGAACCCTAAAGTCCGTCTTCCGGGACCGACAATCTAGCCGGATCCGTTACAGGATCCCAAATCCAGAATTTCGATAAAAAGCCAGAGCCTCACAAGGGCGAGGCCCGAAGGCTCGTCGTCTTCGCCTCAGCGAAACGAAAGACGCTGCCGCCGATGGATGAAACGACTCCCCTCGCGGCCGTTCTGCCTCCCCCTCCGGCGCCGACAGCAGCCATGAAGAAGAACGCCGCCGACGACCACAACTCAGAACGAAGAAACAACAAAAACAAAAGAAAGAAGGAATGGCACCCCAAAACGACGAAGCTGCGACGCGCGCGCAGCCGCCCAGCCATCGTCCCCGGCGACGACGACGCCAACAAATCCAACTCCGCCTCTCCGTCCGACGCCGACAATAGCTATAAAGAAAAATGCCGACAACGAGCCCAAAGTCGCAACAAAAACGAAAAAGAAAAAGAAAATAGGGCGGGAAGGAAACGTCGTGCAAAGCCAAATCGAAGTCCGAGAAGGTGCAACGGATGTAAACAATGGACCAAAATTCCATTGAACAAGGCGCTACCAAATCGAGCCTCTCAATTGTCTCACAGACGTAAAAGATCGCGGTGAAGCCCAAAGAAAAAATCATCAAAATCAGAAGGTTAACAGCGGCGTTCAAGACAGAATTGAGGGTTCGGATGGCGAAATCTCTGTAAGCAGTGGACTTTCTCCACCGAACCGGACTCCACCAACTCGAGCCACCTCCATGGCCGGAAATATCATCACAAAGAAAGCCAAGAGAGAGAAGGAAACGAAAGGCGAAATTGAGGGTTCGAATGGTGAAATCTCAGTAAACAGTGGACTTTCTCCACCGAACCGGACTCCACCAACTCGAGCCACCTCCATTGCTGGAAATATCATCGCAAAAGAGAAGGAAACGGAGCCGACGACTAATCAAATATGCAGAAAAGACAGCCCCGCATCGACATTCGAAAGGAGAAGCAATGGCCAATAGCAAACTTCAGAAAACGGTGCCCAAAAATTCACCGCACCAAAGTTCACTAAATCAGCCTAAACCCCTCCTGACGATGCCTCTGCGGCGAAGAAGAAAGAAAAGAAGTATGCAACAACAAGAGATAAATTATCAGAAGAGCTGACGGATGAGCAGAAACAAACAAAGAAAAAGACAAAAGAGAGAACCTTTTACCTCAGGTGATGAAGTGATGAGGTCAGCAACTAAAGTCTCCAACGAAGAAGTCACGACGGAAAGAAAAGAAAGTTAGAAGAAGAAGTGCTAAGTGCTAAACACGGAAATCGAGAACTGTTTAGTGCCTTTATTCATAGGCACTAAACCCTAAATCTCTCCCTGATCCTTAGCCCTAATCCGATTTGAACAAGGATAAGGGGAGGTCTGTTATCCACGTGGTAAAGACTGAGTACCAACTCAGTGAACAGAATAGGCGCTCCACCAACTCAGTGAACAGAATAGGCGCTCCACCAACTCAGTTACTCTGAGTCAACTTTCCTGGTCCAGCCCACCAAAAAGGAGAGGCCCATAAAAAACAAAGATGACCGTAACGGGCACAAACCTGAGGTAAGCTCAAGCCTGTAACGAGCTCAAGCCCAACTGCCAAAGGGACCACAAA
Organism: Aristolochia fimbriata; assembly: GCA_019845555.1. NCBI lineage: Eukaryota > Viridiplantae > Streptophyta > Magnoliopsida > Piperales > Aristolochiaceae > Aristolochia > Aristolochia fimbriata. The sequence continues at coordinate 24,717,324 of CM034079.1, forward strand.
AAAAACGCTTCTTAATGTTCCCTTCCTTAGTGTACATTCTTAAATCGTACACTTGATGTGCGCATTTTGAAGGGGGCATCTGTAAGAATCAATTTTGGCTGGGCCGACATTTACGGTCCAAATCAGCACCGTACAATCCGGGTCAACAAGTCAAAGACCGACCCCAGTCAGATCAACGAAACTAAGCCGTCGATCAAGCTTCAACAAATCAACGGCCAAGATCTCAATTGCCACGTCAGTAGCTTACATGGGCGACATGTCATCCAAAGTGGCCACATCAGCAGCAAACAAGGATCATACATGGCCCTTGCCTCAGTCTAAGACAGCTCCACTCTTTAAGGAGAACGTTACACAGAAAAAGTCGATTTAGTTACAACCGTTCCAATGAACCCGGTCAATGCAGTTGGAGCCCGGTAAGCTTATAAATTCAAGGGACAGATGAGATCGATCACAGAGAAAGATTAGACAGACACACAAAATTTTCAGGACGCCCAAAAATCCCAAATCACCACCCAAATCTGAGAGAACAACAAGCATTTCTGCCGCTGTCTCGCAAATCGACCTGCCGTGAGCCAATCGGAATACCAAATTTTCCGTCAAGCTTTGGCGAAATTCAAAATTCATCTCGTTCGTGGCGTATGCTATTGTTCGTGTCTATTCGGCTATCATTTGTTCTTGATTGGAGGTTGAATCAAAGGAGTTCTAGAAGTCGCACCCCACACAATCACCTGAAAATTACCAAAATACCCTTCAAATTATTTTGTACACTTGTACATCGGATCCATATTTTTCGGTCCACATATTGTACTTTCGTTTACATATATATATATATATATATATATATATATATATATATATATTTTTTTTTTTTTTTTTTTTTTTTTTTTTTTTTTTTTTTTTTTTTTTTTTTTTTTTTTTTCTGATGTACGGCATAGGGCTTAACATTCCGAGTGGAAGAAGATGCTCCGCAGAGAGTCGATAAGACTTACTTGATCGCCATGGAAGGGTGCAGCTTCAGAAGGAACTGGTATTGGTGCATTAATTCCGCGAAGAAGACATTATCGGCGAACTCGGACGACTTTTGCAGTTTTCGACAGCCTTGGTTCAAGAGGCTTCCTCCGGACTTCGTCGGATACAGATACAATGGAGCCTGTCGACCTCTGTAAATCCTCACGATTGCGGTCATTGAGGTCGAGTGAATAACGTGAGCTGGGTGGCGTGTCTTCGATGATTTCCTTCGACTCTATTCCGATAGACATTTAAGGCTGTAGTGCTTCTAAACAATTCTGCGGTCTTCTGTAATCTCTGTTTGAGTCACACGACTCTAGAGACGTTTCATATTATAGTTCCCCTTCTTCTTCCTTGGTCTCACAGTCGAGCTTTTTTTTTTTCATAAACTGAGACGATTCTGAGGAGCGGGGCCCACCTAGACTTGTTAACAATCCCGGGACGGTCACCTCGTCGGGTCCCCATGTAGAATTTCATCATGAGGGAAATTCTATACGGAAGTGATCAAATCCCTTTTGAAAAGGGACTGTTGCTTTCCTAAAATCGAAGGAACCCCTTGCAAGTCCCTCGATAAATTGAACCTCCTTGTGTCCCGTAAGTATCATTGTACTAACCTCGTTGCGTAACCCTTTCGTATTCGGCGACCCTTGAGCATCCGTGACTTGAAGTTCGTCGCATGTTCATGAGCTGAGGGCTCGAAGATTGTCCAAATTGTGCATTCTGGAGAACTTCCTGTTGTCGGTGACCTAAATAACCATCCTTTTCTTCGAATCTCCTCTTTGTCTCTTGTTTCAGAAGTCTTCTTCGGACTAAGGTTGAAAGGTACTGTTAAAAGCTTTTTTTTTTTTTTTTTTTTTTGCCGGCAACCTTGTATTGAGTTCGAGTCAGCCGGGGTCCCACTCTATTTTATTTCTTCCTTTCTTCTTCGCTCTTTCTTCTTCTTTTTCTCTCCTCTCCTTTTCAACTACTCCCTTTTTTTTTTTCGTTGTTTTTTTTTTTTTTTTTTTTTTTTTTTTTGGCTCTCTTGCTATTTTAGAGTTGTTTTTTTTTTTTTTTTTTTCAAGTTTTCGATGTGTACCTTCTGTTTTGAACTAGCTCCTCCGTGCGCTGTTGGGGTCCGCCATCTTGTTGATGTAGATGATCGGGCTCCTTTCATGCCTTGTTTGGCCAAGGAACGCTCTCGCCGAGTAAGGTCTCCCCTTATTTGTTTCTTTTTTTTTTTGCCCCCAAGGACCCTGGTTAGGTATCCAGGATGTCGAGTTATCTTCATGGCTTTCGTTTCGTCAACCGGAGAGTGTATGTCGCGACCAGTTCGGTTGCAGAACACTGGTGTTGTTTTAGCTTCGGTGGGCTTGGTCATCGGGAAGTCGCCGGGAGATGAGCTTTTGTTTTGCCTGTCGGGCATCGAAACTTTGATTTGATGGGGTTTGGCTGGTTTGTTAGGTGGTTTGGTATTACGCCGACATCTTTGGCTTGGTCACCAAGTCTCGGTGCCCGCGTATCCGCGGCTGGCCATGATTGTCCTAGAAGTTGTATTGGTTGTCTTTCCCTCCTTTCTTTTTTTGTTGCGACGGCTCTTTTTTGTCGCCACTCATTTTTTGTTTGCGACTGCTTCTTTTTGTCGCTTGCGTTTCTCTTTCGACGGCTTCTTTTTGTCGCGGCCTCTCTCTCTTTTTTTTTTTTTTTGAGAAGAGTTACATACCTGGCTCCAATTGGCTGCGTCTCGCACGGTTGCTGGGCGCTGTTTGTTTGTGCGGTGATTTTGAATTGGCCTACGCTAGGTCACCGGGTGTGCGTAGTTGACAGTGTGATCGGTTGCAGGGCTTTGTGCGGTGCTCGGCTCGATTGCGGGGCACTTGTTTTGATCGCGGCCTGGTGTTTAGGCTAGTCGTGAAACTTCAAAGGGTGCTCGACTCGCTCATTGGGCACCTGCTGTGTATTTGTTTTTGTTCCGCAACATTCATTTCCCGTCCGACTCAATCGTCAGGCACTAGGATAGAATATGCGGCTTCTGGTACTGTCGCCAGATGCTGAATTCTCCATTTTGCTATGCTCGAGATGGTAGTCGAGCATTGGATAATCCTCTTTGCCCGCCTTCGATTTGTTGACCGCGAGGCTGTCTGATGTTGTTGCGCCAAACTTGGGGGCTGTATGCGCCGTCTCAAGGCTATTATTTGGTTTAGCCGTAGAGACACAGTCTTTTTTTTTGTTGCGGCTCTGATTTTCTTTTGCCGCTGTTCACTATCCTTTTTTTTTTTCCCCCTTTTTTTTTTTTTCATTGCGAGGTGAACACGTTTTCTTTTTTTTTTTTTTTTGAGGAGAGTTGAATTGCGTACCTGATTTTTTGACTTGGCTGACAATCTCGGTGTTTTGTTTGCAGATGTCTTATCAATCGGACTCTGTTTCTTTTCTCGGCCTCGTTCTCTCTAGCGTCCAAGCAATGGTGAGAGGCTCTCGTCAAGACTGCATATTGATAAGTGTCCAAAAGTAGGGGTGTAAACGGGTAATAAACGAAACGGGTAAGGGTTATTCCGTTACCCGTTTCGTTTACCCTACCTGGTATTCCGTTACCCGTTTCGCCCGAATAAAAACTAGGTATTCCGTTACCCGAATTTCTTACCCGATTACCCCCGGGTAACCGGGTAATCGGGTAAATAAATGGATAGTAATATTTTATTAATATCTTACCTTTATAAATTTATAAAAAACATTAAAATTAAAATCATATAAAAACTACATCCAAATTCTTAAATTTATCTAAAAATAACTCAAATAAATGTACATCACACATATTATATAAAAATAACATCATTTACATTAAGTTTTAAATATTTACCAAATTACCATCCGAGTAATCGGGTACTCGGGTAAGGAATACCCATTATCCATATCCGTTTTGATTAAGAGTCGGGTAATCGGGTAATTTTTTAATCGGGTAATCGGGTAATCGAAATACAATAAGTTTATTCCTTATCCATCCGATTACCATTCAGGTAAGTGGGTAATCGGGTAAAACTGCCACCCTTATCCAAAAGACACTTATTTATGCATGAATTATTGATCATAAATTCCTAATTTGAGTTGATTATGAGCATGAAAGTGACAAATATAACTCAAATACATGTTTTGTGTCTCAGGTACCTTGTAAAAGAAGAAAACCTAAATTCTGAGGAAAAATGAAGGAAAAAGGAGCAAAATCAAGAAAAAAATGGAATGGCGCGACCGCGCTGGGTAAATGTGCGTAAATTTGAATAATTCCAAGAAATTCCCAACGGCTAGTGAGGCTGAAAGGAGGACAGTTCGTGAATGTGAAATGGCGCGACCGTGCCCCTCGTGGGCGCTACCGCGTCATGAAGATGGCGCCTCCTGTGGCGCTGCCGCGCTGCACTATTTCCATACATGGAGTCCAAGTTTAATTTCGAAAAGTCGGCAAAGAGTCTAAGGAGTGGCGCGATCGCGCCAGTTCTACAGCATAAAGTGGCGCGACCGCGCCATGAAGAATCCTTCCTCAAATAGGACCCAAAGGCCGTGCTCCAGACTTAGACAAAATTTCTGCGCCAGTGGCGCGATTGCACCAAAACAAAGAACAATTCGGCGCTACCGCGCCGCTAACTCAGCTTCGTGACTTGCGGAAATCTCAGGATTTTGACTACCAATCAAGCCCAGACTTTGAAAAAGAAGTCCTAATTGGCTAAGGAAGGTATCTACGGAGATTTTATGATATATTTCCAGAGTCTAGGTGCATTGAATGGTCAAGAAGAGAAGTCCAAGACAAAGAAGGAAACAGCTGCCATAAAAGGAAAGTACAAGTCCGAGATTGAGGGGGCCATATCTAGAGATTCCGACTTCCAATTGGATCCAAATTTGGACCACAGCTTCCTGAGAGGATTGAGAATCATGACACGGAAAATCAGGCCAATCCAAGTCGGGGTTGTGGAGTTTTGTATTTTCAAAGTGGTGGACCCAGTGCTGGAATTGGCAGCAGAACCAGTTCAACTTCTCAAGGAGATATCTCAAGTTTCCCAACTCAGAATAATTTCAAATTTCGTACACAAGTCAAGGACTACGTAAGGAAGGTTCGGATGTAATTTCAACCAATTATGAGGTCAGGAAGTCACAATTCATACCCCTGGACAGAATCCACAATTCCAAGTTCTGGGCAGAGCTTCAACTATAAAAGGAGGTCTGAGGCAAAGCACAAGCATCCAGTTTTGATCCAGTTTTTGTAGTGTAAATCCAGTTCTTAGTTTGTTTTTCTTATTTTGTATTTAGGTTAGAGAGAAGAGAAAAGTCCAGAGGGAGTCTTACACGACCTCTTGGCACTTTAGAGAGAGAAGGTGGAGATTTCAGTCAAGGTGCAAGAGAAGCCAAAGACAGTCTTTCAAGGGGGTTTCTATACTTAGTTTATTTTATGTCTATGGCTGTAATTGAATCCTTATTACTGTGTGTTTATTCTATTAGCATGGAGTAGTCTCTCTTTGTTGGGGAAGTCATGAACTCCTAGCTGTTTTATGTTTGAATTCTGAAGTTTATAGTAATAAAATATCATGCTTTTGTTTTAGAAATTGAGTTCATTGCTTATTTTTTATCTGAATTGATATTTGAAGTTTGATGAGGTTCGAATAGAGAAGTTAAATTTCAGTAGAAAGTTGGGTTGGTTATATGATTCTTTGTTTTCTAAAACAACTTGTTTTTCAAACTAGATTGTTCTGGTTATGAAGGAGACTAGTTGAAAAGTGATGTGACTTCTATAACTCTTGTTCTGAATAAGAAAGAGTAAATCTTCAAGCTTTTATATTTATGCACTTAGGATTTGAATGTTCCGGTTGAGAAGGAGTTCAAGGAATAAGTGAAAGTTATGTCCTGTATATGGGTAACTAGGTTTTCAAAAGCTAAGTCAAGGCAAGGATATTTGAGCTATAAAATCAGAATTCTACATGTTTACAACTAGGAGGGATTGGCATTCTTCCCCAACATCTCATCTTCATAAGTTTTTCCAAAAAGTTTCAAATTCTGTTTTTCTTTTTAGTTTTCAACAAAAATCCAAATTCTCTTCACCTCAATCAATAGGAAAATTTTTACTTAGATTAGGCTCTCATCAAGGTCCCTGTGGGATCGATATCTGGACTCTAGAAGTCTATATTACTTGCTGACCTAGTGCACTTGCTATACACCCAACAAGTTTTTGGCGCTGTTGCCGGGGACCATTGAATTGAGAGTAAGTTTAAGTGAATTTTATTTTGTTGATTGAGATTAAAATTTTTATTTTATCTTTTCAGGTTGAACCAGATTCATGCATGAAAGTCAGAATTAGTGGTAAGCCACTAGATGAACCCAATCAGGAACTGGAAAGAGCACTCAGATGAGAGGTGGGAAGACGTGCAAATGAGATAAGTCCATATCCTAACTCATATTCGAAATTTCCCCAACCATATGCATCTTCAAGTTATGATCCATGGAGAGGTAAATCTGACGTATCATGTTCTTTTGTTGATAATGAACCTAATGATTTCTATAGAAGAGAGCATGATGATTATTTCTCTAGGCAATATAAAAATTAGTATTTTGAAAATAATTGGAAGGACAATTGGCCACATGGGCAATCGTCCATGTTCAGATATGAGCCCCCTCCTATGTATAATGATTATTGTTATCATAATTCTTCCCCTCAACATCAAGAAGAGTTGTCTAGGTTGGAGAGAAGTGAAAAAGGGAGTGTTGCTGGTATACATAATGCTGATCATGTATTAGCATTGCAGGCACAAGTCGAGTCACTAACCAAACTATTGTCAAAATTGCACACACCCTCTTTGGTTGCTCAGATTTGTGAAATATGTGGAGGAGGACATCCCAACCATGAATGCCAAGCAGGTAATGTACAATCTGTAAATTCTTTAGACCAGGCTAATTATGTTTCAAATTTTTGCAGGTCTAATGATGCATACAACAATACTTACAATCCTGGTTGGAGGAGTCACCCAAATTTTCCATGGTCCAACAACAACAACCAGCAATCCAGCACTCAACAGCCCATTGCTCAAATAAGATCACCACCTGGTTTCCAAGAAGCAGCACAAGAACCAGAACAAAAAGCCAGCCTTGAGGACCTCCTTTCAAAGATTCTAGCAAATCAGGAGAAAAGTGAAGCTCAGACTGAAGCCAGGCTTTAAACTCAGGAGGAATCAATCCAAAATCTGGAAATACAAGTGGGACAGCTAGCCAATGGTATATCAGGTAGGAACCAAGGTACGTTACCTAGCAATTCTCAATCGATGTATACAGCTAGCTCTTCTTGTTTTAATCTAGAAAATCAGCCAAAGCATGAATTGATCAACAGTATGAATGCTGAAACATGTTTTCATGAGCTATCTGATGATGATGAACCTGAATGGATGAATAAAGCTAGCACTTCTTGTCTTAATTTATGTGTTACTGCATAACACATAGAGGAAGATACAATGGAGAGAGCTGAGAGTTGTTGTGAGTTTCAGGAATTTCAAGAGGGAGAGGATGAAAATATCATGGAGAAAAGAGAAGAAGATGAAAAAAAAAAAAAAAAAGGGGATGGGGTAGAGAAAGAAGAGAAACCCCATGAAGAGCATAAAGAGGTTAGGATAGAGGACACTAAGGAAAATGAACATTCTTTCCTCTCATTAGATATTGATTTCTTCATTATCCAGCCCTATAAACCACCGACAAAAGTTGAAATTAAAATTTTATTAGGTCTAGGCAGTGTGAAGAAAAGTTGGCTAAAAATAAAGGAGCAACACAAGTTAGAAGCCAACCAGAAAAGAGAAAGAGTGACCAGCTCTTTACTCAAAAGTTTGAATCACCATGTAACACATTCCAAAGTCAAAAACACCCTCAAGCATGGATGGTTCCAGTTTCCATTCGATCCTGGTGGATCAGGATACTTGTATCAGTAGTATAGTAATAGCAGTAGAATTTAGTTGAATTTTCTTGAAAAATTTTAAAGGCTGTGTGAAGTAGGCTTGAATAAGTGTTTTTCAAAAGTGTTAGGATTTGTTTGAATTTGTAGGGTATTTTGATTTGTTTTCATTATTTTTATTCAACCTAGGATAGGAAGAGTGTTAGATAAAAAAATTACAGCTTACAAAAAAAACGAAAACCACAAAAAAATCAGAAAACTCAAAACTGGAACTGGCGCGACCGCGCCAAAATTTGGCGCCACCGCGCCAGATCTCGAAAGCAGAACAATTAGTTCTGAACCGGCGCGGTCATTGGGGTCGACGCGCCGGTTCGACTCATACGGGGCGAACTTTAGGAGGCTTAAAACCTCATTCTGGAAGCTTTTCAACTCAAACCAGTGCAAGAACCCTAGTGCCTCATATTTAACCTCTCCAATTCACCGCCCAGACGGAAGAAATCTCGCCAAAAAACCCGCCGGAAACACCTCGGAATTCAGCTCAGCACAGTGTTCAAGCAGAAAAAAAGTTCAGCATAGGCATTTTTTGTGTCGATTTTGGAAAAATCTGGAATCAAGCTCCCAACACAAAAGGTACGACCACACAGAGGGTGCTTCCTAGTTTAATTTGGTCCAAGTTTGGGGTATTTCCATTGAGGAACAAGGGAGAGCGAAGTTCTCAAAGTTGGAGGTTTATTTTCGGCTTCTACAAATCTCTGGGCAGAAAAATAGTGTTTTTCTTGCCTCCTTTCGGGCCGTCTATAGAATTATCTGAGATTGTTTTTAGAAAACTGATTTTAGAGCGTGAAATTACACACTTATAGCTTTCCAACGCCCCACTTTACAGCCCAAACCGAAATCAGACCAGAGAGAACCGAGACCCTCAAAAAGGCCAAAAAGTAACTTTTTGCACTGAAATGGCAACCCAAAAATTTTACCAGAGATCAAAAGCAAAAGTGGCAAGAACGTGGGATAAAGAGAGGTTTGTCACAGAAGATGGACACAAGAGGTTCAATGACATACTATCCAAATGCAATGTCCACAAGGAAAGGGGTTTTATTATAGATGAGCTCATAAAGTAACGATATGGAGCCATGATAGAAGCAAGGGGGTGGACCCAATGGGTAGTAGCTCCTACACAAGCTAACATCACACTGGTCCAAGAATTCTATGCCAATTTGCCAGACCAAAGAACTTGACAATTCTCCGTCAGAGGAAAATGGATCCAGTTATATCCCCATGATATCAACAATTACTTGCACATTCCTGATGCCCCCACCCAACCACTGAATACTTTAAGAGAAACGGTCAGTGCAACAGAGATTGCAGAGAGGTTATGCCCAGGGGGAGCAAAGTGGGAGACCAGAAGAGGAAAATTGTTGCATTTTCAGAGACAGGACATACATGTAGATGCTAAGGTATGGTTGATGTTTCTGTTTACAAAATTGACCCCTACCTCCCACTTTACTGAAATCACACCTGAAAGAGTATTTCCTCCATGCTTTACTTGAAGGCATTCCCATCAATGTGGGAGACATAATTCATAGCCAAATCATGGATATGGCCCTTCACAAAAGAGGAAGACTCTCTTTTCCTTCTCTCATCACAGCCATTTGCTTGGCCAATGGAATTCCACTGAGCTCCACAGAGCCAATGGAAAAAGTTCCCAGAAGTATTTCAGCTAGCTCAGTTAAGCAAATTATGAGAGACCACCCACCAACCAGATCAGCAGCAAGTTCTAGCACATCCAAGGATATGGACATGGCTGCCCTCCATGAGAGGATGAGTGAGATGGAAAAGAAGATGGGAAAACTGGCCACATACAACAAGAAGATGTGGACATTGTGGGCTAAACAGGAAGGCATTCCAGAAGATCAACTGCCCACTGGAGATACCTCTGAAGAAGAAGAAGGTGAAGAGGAAGAAGAAGAAGATGAAGAAGAAGAAGAATAGATTTTTTTTAGCTTTTGCTTAGATCTTTTGACTTGTTCTTTTTATCTTGTGTGTGAGCTTGCTTTTGTGTGTGATTATGTCTGAGAGTGTGCTGAATGAAATTTCATTAATATGTGCTCAATCTCCATTCATATTAATGAAATTATGTTTTTACTCTCAATGATTTGTCTCAAAGCATGCACTTCTTCATTCTTCCAATGAAAATATATTAAAATCACTCCAAAGCATGCGTCTCTCTAATATTTAATTGTCCAAACTAGAAATATTGAAAATTGCATTCAGAATCTGATAATTTCAAGGAATTACTCGGCGCGACCGCGCCAAATTCTGGCGCGGCCGCGCCACTGGGTTGATGTGATTTGGCCACTACAGAGGTGCATCAACAGAACCTCCACTTCAGGTATTCTTCTTAAGACACATTTTATGCCTGAGAGACACTCCTAGTCAATTTTCATTTTCAATTGCTGAAAATCATGCAAATTTTTATCACTAACCCATGAGAGCAGAATGCAAAAGCCACTAAGGGAGATCCATCCAACCTCACTCCACCCAGAACGTCAGGGAAGTATCTCTATCACTCCTATGTTTACTGCTGCTTTGAGGACAAAGCATGCTTTTAAGTTTGGGGTGGGATACTCTTTATGCAATTTTAAGGGGATTTGAAAAGTTTTAAGTTTGGGGTGGGATACTTTTCCTGCATGGATCTGAAACCACTATTTTTTTTTGAATTCACCAGAAAAATCCAATAAAGACTTTGAAAAAGACTAGTGAAAACCCCTGTTCATATGAATAGCATGATTCGCTTTCTAAAAAAATATATTAGTTCAGATGCTTAGTGTTGAATGGATGAGAATTTTTCTTTAAAAACAGTTTTTGAAAACAAAGTACAAGTGAGCAAGTCGATTTCAATCACTAGAACCAACCTGAGGAAAACTTGAGGCGAAACAGAGAAAGGTTTTCAAAATTCTGAGGTGATTTAGGCACCTATTTAAAAATCGTTTGAGCCTTTTTCAATGCCACCCATTTTAATGCACAAGTTGCATCACCTTTTGTCAAACTTTTTGAGCCAAAAAGATCCCTGTTCTGTTTGAATGTCCCATGCTACATGAGCCAGCCTTAGTGATAAATAAACTTGTTTCTTTCGTACCCATGATTCTCCAAATTATTGAAGTGTTCTGTTTGAATGAGCATGGATAAAGATTTCGAAGTTATAAGGAGGGAAGGATGAAGGGTATAGAAATATTTATTTGTAAAGGGGAAGAAGGAACAAGAGAGAGAAAAAAGAGAGTTCTGGGCTGAGTAGGAGAAAGGCCACCTTGTGTGTGCACTGGGACTCGGGCCTCAGCAAGCTTAGAGTCTCTGAGTCAACCGGCAAGGTAAGCTGGACTCCAAAAAAGGCCAAGGAAAAAGAAAGAAAAGGTTGTGGGTTAGTTAAGGGAAAGACCACCTCGTGTGTGCACCGGGTCTCGGGCCTCAGCAAGCTTAGGGACTCTGAGTCAACCGACGAGGTAAGCTAGACTCTGGACAAAACCCAAAAGAAACAGATACAAGGGAAAGAGAAAAAAATGAGGGAAAAGGAAAAAAATGAGGGATCAATGCAAAAGAATAAGTTTGGGGTGGAAGAGCTTGGAGGAAAAATCACAAATCCAATTCATGCTCAGGAAAATGGAAAATGGATATGAGGAGGAGAATAAAACCCAAAATAAAACAAAAAATCTTCATCATACCCATTACCCCTGCCTCATTACAACCCATAAAGACCTATTGATTAGAATTGAGAATTCCTTCAGGTTAGTGGAGAGTGGACTGAGGGTCGGCTTATGGAGTTGAATTGAGACTTATCACTTGTATGAAAATATACATCTTTGGAAAATTTTGAAGAAAATTCGAAATCTGTTTTGACAAAGCAAGAAGAACCATCATTAGGAAAGAAGTGAATCATCGATCTTGAAAACTTTAAAAGGGAGGATCACTGAATTTTTTTTAGTCTTTACAAATCTATCTGGTATTTATTTCAGAATTTTGGTCGAGGACGAGCAAAGGTTTAAGTTTGGGGTTGTGATAAGAGTCCAAAAGACACTTATTTATGCATGAATTATTGATCATAAATTCCTAATTTGAGTTGATTATGAGCATGAAAGTGACAAATATAACTCAAATACATGTTTTGTGTCTCAGGTACCTTGTAAAAGAAGAAAATCTAAATTCTGAGGAAAAACGAAGGAAAAAGGAGCAAAATCAAGCAAAAAAGGGAATGGCGCGACCGCCGGGTAAATGTGCGTAAATTCGAATAATTCCAAGAAATTCCCAACGGCTAGAGAGGCTGAAAGGAGGACAGTTCATGAATGTGAAATGGCGCGACCGCGCCCCTCGTGGGCGCTATCGCTCCATTAAGATGGCCTCGAGTGGCGCTGCCGCGCTGCACTATTTCCATACATGGAGTCCAAGTTAAATTTCGGGAAGTCAGCAAAGAGTCTAAGGAGTGGCGCGACCGCGCCAGTTCTACAGAATAAAGTGGCGCGACCGTGCCATGAAGAATCATTCCTCTTATAGGACCCGAAGGCCGTGCTCCAGACTTGGACAAAATTTCTGCGCCAGTGGCGCGACCGCGTCAAAACAAAGAACAATTCAGCGCTACAGCGCCGCTGACTCAGCTTCGTGATTTGCGGAAATCTTAGGATTTTGACTACCAATCAAGCCCAGACTTAGAAGAAGAAGTTCTAATTGTCTAAGGAAGGTATCCACGAAGATTTTATGATATATTTCCAGAGTCTAGGTGCATTGAATGGTCAAGAAGAGAAGTCCAAGACAAAGAAGGAAGCTACTGCCATAAAAGGAAAGTACAAGTCTGAGATTGAGGAGGCCATATCTGGAGATTCCGACTTTCAATTGGATCCAAATTTGGACCACAGCTTCCTGAGAGGATTGAGAATCATGAAACGGAAAATAAGGCCAATCCATGTCGGGGTTGTGGAGTTTTGTATTTTCAAAGTAGTGGACCCAGTGCTGGAATTGGCAGTAGAACCAGTTCAACCTCTCAAGAAGATATCTCAAGTTTCCCAAATCAGAATGACTTCGAATTTCGTACACAAGTCAAAGACTATGTAAGGAAGGTTCTGATGTAATTTCAACCAATTCTGAGGTCGGGAAGTCACAATTCATACCCCTGGACAGAATCCACAATTCCAAGTTCTGGGCAAAGCTTCAGCTATAAAAGGAGGTTCGAGGCAAAGCACAAGCATCTAGTTTTGATCCAGTTTTTGTAGTGTAAATCCAGTTCTTAGTTTGTTTTTCTTATTTTGTAGTTAAGTTAGAGAGAAGAGAAAAGTCCAGAGGGAGTCTTACACGACCTCTTGGCACTTTAGAGAGAGAAGGTGGAGATTTCAATCAAGGTGCAAGAGAAGCCAAAGGCAGTCCTTCAAGGGGATCTCTGTACTTAGTTTATTTTATGTCTATGGCTGTAATTGAATCCTTATTACTGTGTGTTTATTCTATTAGCATGGAGTAGTCTCTCTTTGTTGGGAAGTCATGAACTCCTAGCTGTTTTATGATTGAATTCTGAAGTTTATAGCAATAAAATATCCTGCTTTTGTTTTAGAAATTGAGTTCATTGCTTATTTATGATCTGAATTGATATTTGAAGTTTAATGAGGTTCGAATAGAGAAGTTAAATTTCAATAGAAAGTTGGGTTGGTTATATGATTCTTTGTTTTCTAAAACAACTAGTTTTTCAAACTAGATTGTTCCGGTTATGAAGGAGACTAGTTGAAAAGTGATGTGACTTCTATAACTCTTGTTCTAAATAAGAAAGAGTAAATCTTCAAGCTTTTATATTTATGCACTTAGGATTTGAATGTTCCGGTTGAGTAGGAGTTCAAGGAATAAGTGAAAGTTATGTCCTGTATATGGGTAACTAGGTTTTCAAAAGCTAAGTCAAGGCAAGGATATTTGAGCTATAAAATCAGAATTCTACATGTTTAGAACTAGGAGGGATTGGCATTCTTCCCCAACATCTCATCTTCATAAGTTTTTCTAAAAAGTTTCAAATTCTATTTTTCTTTTTAGTTTCCAACAAAAATCCAAATTCTCTTCATCTCAATCAATAGGAAAATTTTTACTTAGATTAGGCTCTCATCAAGGTCCCTGTGGGATCGATATCTGGACTCTAGAAGTCTATATTACTTGCTGACCTAGTGCACTTGCTAGACACCCAACACATACGGGTTGATACTGTGGAGGGCGACCAAAGTCCATTGTTGTTGCCTGTTTGGAGGTCGTCAGCTTTTGGCGGATGCGACGTACACGTTCCTCTGACCAGGGCGACTGGCGAACTTTGGAGTCATCCAGTTGTCAATGAGGACGACCGGATCTGCTTCCTCCCTGGGGTCGGCGAAGCTTCGTCGTCTCCGCATGAAACTCAGGGTACCATCTTGCTGAGTCCCATGCACGATACCCTGGTGCGTTTTTCTACATCGGAGCTTTACATCGACCGCAATCGATTCGGTCCCTGGGAGGTCAAGACGGTTGAAGCTATGAGTCCTCAACACGTACCTTTCTACTTCGAATGGGCGGATGTCGTCCTCCGTACGTGTTCTGAACGTTTAGCTGTAGTCGACTTGATCCGCGCCGTGTGAGCCTCGATGTTCTGACACGGCTGCTACAACAATGTCATCAACGCTTTCATGGAGGTCTGGTGTTCTTCTACCAACTCCATCTTCACGCGGGAAGGAGAGTTATCAATCTCCTTGTGGGACATGCATCAGCTCGGCGGACTACCTCTTGCTGGGGGTATCTTTGACGAGACGTTCCCGTCCGTTGAGGACTTCGTTCAAGGTCGCTTCCTTCAGCTGCCCGAAAGCATCAAGTACTTAATTCTCACCTAGTGCCGGTTGTTCGAGCCTTCGGAGGTAGACGGACTCGCTGGGATCCAGATGTCTGACTGGGCATCTTTCTGGTTCCGCCCCAAGAAGGGCGTACAGCCATCGCAAGACGCGTGGGTTGATTGTGAGAAGATCGGAGCAGTTGGATCCACCTCTGGTCGAGCTCGGAGTTCCGGAAGAGCTTGCAGATGAAGTGTATCTCGCCGCTTTTCTATCTCTGTGGATTTGCCGATGCATTCTCCCCATGCCCAGAGGTATGTTGCAATTCACCATCTTCAAGATGGCCTGTTACTTGGCGAGTGGTCAGAAGTGTAATCTGGCCGCCGCGTCTCTGGCCGGTCTTTACCGGGGACTCAACAGTTCCACTTGCGGGAGGATTCCATGGCCGTTTGTATATGCCGGCTCGCTCAATACTTTGGCGTCCATGGAGCAGACCCTTCAAAAGGTGAGCGGCCATTGATGATGATCTACCGTAATCCCGACCACTGCCACGCCTACACCCAAAAGAGGCTCGCGAATTATTTTGGCGCGATGGAGTGCTGGTATCCGTCGCAAGCTCTTCCACTGGGCCGAATCGTCGACAAACCCGGCCATCTCGCTTCTCGAATTGAAGTGGAGTTCTTCCGGTGCTTGCGAGCGACTCGTCTCGTGTTGCGGCAGCGTGATCTTTTGATCGTGGAGCCATATATCCCGCACCGGTTCGCTCGCCAATTCGGGTTCTGCCAGGATTTGCCGGACGTTTTGATCGGCGACCAGCGGAGGGCGGCTTCGATTGAAGCCTTGGTGGAAATATGGCGGGCCGGGAACGTTTTCCCTCTCGGCGCGGTGGAAGTGCCACCGTTTGTGAGCTCGGATTCTGACCCGAGCGTGACAGCTCTGTACCGGGAGTCTTGGCTCAAAACGGTCGTTCCCCTCTTCGAGGTAACATCATCTGCATTTTTTTTTTTTTTTTTGACCGTCGTTTCTGCTTCCTTTGCTTCCTATTTCACTTGTCCCTTCTTTTTTGTTTTTTTTTGCAGAGGGAGTGGCGGAACTTCACTGGTGAATCGGTGCCAAAGAAGAAGGTTATGCCGAAGAGAACCACGGTGAAGAGAAAGGCAGCGGAGTCGAAGGCTGCCAAGAAGACTGCAAAGACTCCGGCACCAGCAATGCCGATGCAGGGGGTTGTTATCAGAGAGACTCCACCCGTTATAGACGTTAGCCGGCCGAGTTCGATCTCCTCGCAAACAGAGGGTGCATCTGTGGATAAAGGGAAGGGGGTCATTGAGCCAGTGGCCTAACCGAAGCCAGTGGCCTCACCGAAGAAGGCCGCTCCGAGGAAGAAGAAAGCAGAGGCCCCTCAAGTCTTCTTTGACCTGCCTCTGTTCAAGAAGCGACTGAGGAGTGGTCTCCGTAAGCCTTCGACTCCGCTTCGTATTGTTCGCTCCCCGACGGCTCCTGCTCCGGAACGGAACGAGAAGGTCGTGGAGGCAAATTTGGTTGACGGGTTTGTTGCCCCGTCAGTTGAGGAGAATGCTGCTGAGCGGAGGGCAATACCTGGTGCACCCGCTTCCGATACGGTCGCGGGTAGCCGAATAGTCTCCACGTCCAACCACCTACGCGCTTCCGATCGTCCCGTCTCCTCGTGTGGATCAGCCTATCCTTCATGATGGGGGATCATTATCTCCCATTGCGTTCGGAGAACATCGTCAACTGGGATGGGTTGGAGAAGAGGCACCCGTCGCTGCCATTGCCAGTGGATTGGTGGCCGGCGAAGCTGATTGTCCTATGCTCATCTCGAGCGACAACGACGAGGCATCTTCCCCTCCTTCTGATGTAGTTCGTCCCGCGGCCACAGCTCCAGAGGAAGAGCCACTCATTAGGAATAGACTAGGCGGCGAAGGGGTGGCTGTTGGCGTCGGAGAGGGAGGTCCGCAGCCAGGTCGACGGCCAGCCAGCGAGAACTCTTCCACTTCGCGGTTGGGCTCGGTATATATTCATTACCCTCTTCTCCCATCGTCTTTCATTTTTTTTTTTTTAACTATTTGCGGCTTCGGCCTTCTTTTTCTCCCTTTCAGTCGTCGTCGCTCCTTTTGTCGGCGAAGTCACGAGAGTGGGTGCAACTGTCTGCCCTGAGCTTGTGGGCGCTCTTCATTCAGTCGTCCTTAGCACCTGCCGAGGATCCTTCTTCCCTTGATCTTGTGGCCGACGCCCGCAGTTTCCTAGAGCATTTGCGTGGAGCTGGCGTCGAGGTTTCCATCTTGGAGCAGTGGGTTGAGGATTTCGCTCGGGAAGCAGATTATCTTCGCCAGTTGCGCGATTTCGCGGCCGAAAAGCTCAGCTGGTCCGAACGTACCGTCGGCGAGGCTGATATCGCGCAGGCCGTCTGGCAGGTGAACTGTCGGCGCGACGCTATGACCGCGACCTTAGACCGGTGGTAGGCTGAGCGCGAAACTACGGAGTCGGAGCGTGCGGCACTTCGCCAACGCCTGGCAGTTGTCGAGGCGCAACTCGACTCTGCCGCTGTTAGGATTGCCTCCGCTCGTGCAGAACTTGATGCCATTGAAGGGGAAGCCTCTGAATTGGAGGGTCGGCTGAATTCTCTCCGTGCGCAGCCTGTTCTTAGCGAGGCTGAAACTCAGGAGCTTGACGAAGTTCGTGCCGAGGTGCTGCGACTACGGCGGCGGGTGGTCGATTTTGAACTATGACTTCTCTGATTGTGGATTCTCCATAATTTTTTTGACATGGGGAAATTTTGTAATATTTCCCCGCTGAATGTTGACACGAGATTTTTTTTATGTGGTCTCGCGTATTTTTGTTGCGAGACCTGCATTGTATATACTATGCCATTCATAATGAACAAATATACTCTCCATTTTTTTTCTCTGCTTTCTTCACGGGTAAAATCGTTTGATAAATTTACCGTTCGTTATCGGCAGCTCCGATCCATTTGTAGTGACAAGCTTGTAGGCGTCGTTTGTGTAAGCTTCTTGTACGACATAAGGCCCTTCCCATTTCGGTGCGAATTTGCCCCCAGTTTTGCTGGTGAAGAGCATTGGCCGTTGAACTGCGAGTACGAGGACGCCCTTTTGGAATGACCTGAGTCGTACCTTTTTGTTGAAGGCACTGATCATGCGAGATTGATAGCACTCGAGGCGTTGTTGTGCCTCAAGTCGTTGTTCATCGAGTGACTCAAGTTCCGCGAGTCAAAGTTGGGCACATTCCTTCGTTGTTAGCCCTTCTCTCATTGCAATGCGTAGGGAAGGGAGCTGTACTTCGAGAGGGAGTACTGCTTCAGTGCCGTAGACCAGCGAAAATGGGGTCGCCTGGGTTGGTGTCCGGAACGAAGTTCTGTAAGCCCATAGGGCTTCAGGCAATTTCTCGTCCCAACTCTTTTTGTTGGCGCCGATGGTCTTCTTCAGGATTTTGCAGAGTGTCTTGTTGAAAGCTTCTGCGAGTCCGTTGGCTGCCGGATTGTAAGCCGTTGAGGTCCGCTGTTGTATGCGAAATTTCTCATAGAAACGGTCCATGAATCTATTTTTGAATGGCGTACCGTTGTCCATCATTATGTATCAAGGGACTCCATACCAATAGATGATTTGTGTTTGGATGAAGTCGACGACGGTGACGGCCTTTACTTCTCGGTAGGCGGCGGCTTCGGCCCATTTTGAGAAGTAGTCTGTGGCAGCCAAGATATATTGCCTATCGGTGTCGGACTTGGGAGAGATGGGGCCTATGATGTCCATCCCCCAAGCTTCGAATGGCCATGATGCATTGGGTGACGCGGTTCCGGCGCCTGGTGTATGTAGTCGGCATGGAGTTGGCATTAGTTGCACGATCAAGCCATTTCGATGGTGTCTCTGAGCATCGACGGCTAGTAGTAGCCCAGTCGTTTGACCTGTAAGTGGAGTTTCGGGCCAGCTTGGTGCGTGCCGCAGATTCCACTGTGTGTCTCTTTGAGAACTTGCAACCCCTCTTCCTTTGACAGGCATCGAAGAAGTAGACCCTCATATGACCTCCGGTAAAGTATGTCATTGATGAAAACATACTTTGGAGCTGCTCGACGAAGTTGAACTCGTTTTCGTAAGTCGACAGGAAGCGTGCCGTGGCGAAGGAAGTTTATGATAGCCTCTCTCCAATCTTCGGTTTCATTTTGACTGGCCGAGATAGGCAAAGACTCTTCTATTTCTTCTGTTTCTTCCTCAGCCAGTGGAGGGATTACCCATCGCTCGCAAATGGGAATTGATAAGTGTCTAAAAGACACTATATTTGGGCATAGTATTTGATTGAAAAACTTAATTCTGAGTTAATTTCGAGCATAAATTCAACAAATATGACTCAGTTTTATGTTTTATGTCTCAGGTACCCAGAGGAAGAAGAAAAATGGGATTTCGAGCAAAAACAAAAGAAAAATGAGCAAAAGAGGCCAAAAAGAAGAACAGCGCGATCGCGCCGATTATGGTGCAACTGCGCCAAATATATCCTCAAAAATTCAAATTAATGTGCAAAAATTTCCAACGACCCAACGGTCAAGAAAGCCAACGGACTGATCGAATTGGCGAACTCCTCATGCAAAGCCAGAACGGACGCGCCAAAGTGAGCTAAAAGCAGAAAGAGAAGTTGTCATCCAGGGACCAAGGAAATGTCCAAGTACTGGCGCGACCGCGCCATCTCCATAGCATAATTCGGCACGACCGCGCCGCGTGGTCTCCCGACTTAGACGGATTTCGGCTCCAGTGGCACGTCCGCGCCAGAATTTAGCGCAACCGCGCCGATGACGCAGCAGCAGAAAATCACGAAAATCTCAGAAACTTGCAATCAAATCAAATCCAAACTTGGGAGAAGGAGTCTCAAACGTCTAAGGAAGGTACCCACGAAGAGTTTAAGGTAATGTACTTAAGTTCAGGTGCATTGAATGGTCCAAAAGAAGAGGTTAATTCAAAACAGGAATCTGCTACTAATGGAAGGAGATAAATCCGAATTTTGTGAAGAGCAGAGAAGGAGTTTTACAATTCCAATTAAAGCCTAACTTGGAACGAAGTTTCTTGGCACTACAGAGGATCTTGTCACGAAAATTCGGGTCAATCCAAGCCAGGATTCCCGAGTTACACATCTCCAAAGTGGTGGACCCGTGCAGAAGTTGGCAGCAGAAATCAGGCAACTTCCTCCCCTCATATCTCGAGTTTCCCAACTCAGAATGGATTCAAACTCCGTGAGCATGGAAAGGACTACAGAAGGAAGGTCCTGATGTAATTTCTTCCAATTCCGAGGTCGGAAAGTCATGATTCACACCCCTGGACAGAAGCTGAAATTACAAGGTCTGGACAGAGTTTCAAGTATAAATAGGGGTCCGAGGCATAGCTCAAGGCATTCAGTTTTAGTTCGAGTTTTTGTATTTGACATTCAATTTTTGTATTCAGTTTTTCTTTTTAGTTTAGTTGAGAGAGAGAGGAGAAGGTTCAGAGGGAGTTCACACGAACTCTGGTCACTTTGAGGAAGAGAGGTGGAGCATTCAGCCAAGGACCAAGAGGGGTTAAGGGAATTCTTCCCAAGGGGGTTTTCTTTACTTATTCTTTCTTAATTCATAGTTGTTGTACAAACATTTTTGTGTGGTTTCAATTCTAGCATGGAGTAGTCGTTTTTAGTTGGGAGTCCATGACTCCCTAGGCATGTAATGAGATTGATACTTATAATTTAATTGGTTTCCAGTTTGGTGCATGAATGAGTTTTCATTGCTGTAATTTCTTGATTCATACTTGCTACCTGGCTATGTTCTGGTTATAAGGTGCCGCTGGGCTTAAGGTGAGACATGCTGATAGGAGTTTACAGTCTTTTTGAGTTTATGCACTAGGTAGATCACTAATCCTTGGGTTAATTCTCGACCTTAAAGTAATACCCTGTTGGATTAGTTGATCTGCCTATGACATATGAGCTTCATGTTTATGCTATTAAGTAGAGTCAATCATGCTAGCTAGGTTTACTCTAGGAGATAGAAACAGGTGACGCCGATGCGGATTGTAGCCATGGTTTTATTAGCTCGTCAGAAATTAATTTCCAAAGCTCAACTTCTATTCAATCTCAGAATTGCCTAGGGAGGGAATTGGATTCCCAATGCCTTTTTTCATAAGTATTTTATCAAAAGCCCTCTTTTGATCTCTAAAGGATTAGGTAGATTAGTTTATTTTTTATTTTCGTAACTCCTTTCCAATTGATTTCTCAAACTTTAGTTTTTAAACTAGAAAATCAATTATCTATTAGCTTGGTTCTTGTGGGACGATATTCGGACTTGCATAAGTCTATATTACATTGATTAGTCCTCTTGCTAGTGATTAGCTGGGATCGCATCAAGTTTTTGGCGCCGTTGCCGGGGACCAATGTTTAGTAGTAATTGTTTGTCTTTAAAACTAGAGCTTTGAGTGTACATATTGTTTTATTTTTTTCTTTTTTTTTTATTTTTTTTTTTTTTTTTGTAGACTCATTTGTTGTGTTCATGGATTTTGGTATGCATGAGTCCACATATGGAAGGAGACACCTTGAGGAGTATAATGATTTTTCTTACCCAAATCAAGCATGGAATTCTTTTCAGCATTCTAGAAATTTTCATATGCCAAGTGATTCTTATGAACAGCCATGTAGTCCTTTTGACCACTCTTATAATTCCCCCACCTACCATGATGATACGCCTAGCATGCAAACTCAACTTGATTTACTCAAATTGAAAGGTGATATCTTGGAATTATAAAGGAATTCTTTGAATTATTTTTGTGATGTGTGTGGAGGTAACCATGCTACGAATGTATGCCATTTAATTTCAAGATCTGATTTTTCTAACTATGAGTCTAATTCCTGCAGGTTAGACCCATATGGCATTTCATACAACCAAGAAAAGGAGCCAATAACCACCACAGGTGAATGGGAGGAAGACAGGAAGTTGCTGCAAACAAAGTATGTAAAAATTCAAATGATGCACGCTGAAATTCAGTAAAAAAAGCAACCGGTCACAGTTCATACCACTCAAGAATGGGAGGACCTAGTAAGGTGGTTAGATTATCTTGAAGAGAATCCAGAAGAGCAAGATCTACAAGAATTAGAGGATGAGGAAGAACTAATTGAAGAGGTAGAACAGTCCATACCCTTTATGAATGGAGAGATCCTAGAAAAGCCTCAACAAAAGGAAACCTTGGAAGAGAGTGTGTGCCCCTATGATTTAGAGGATGAGGAATAACCAATTGCAGAGATAGTAGCTGAGGTGGAGGAAAAATTCATCCCATTACTGATCTTCCAACTAATTGAGAGAGAACTACAAGCATTAGTGGCTGAAGAAGAAAGCATGAAGGAAATGGATGAGGTCAAAGAAGAAAACACCATGGCTGAGATAGTTGTGAATGTAGAAGAGGTAGAAGAGGAAGCCCAGCAAGAAGAAATATCATTAGAGGGTGAAAAAGAAACCATAGCTGAAGAATTAGATGAAGGGGAGGAAACCATAGGTTATATCATAGAACCTTCCCCTGAAAAGCCATTAGAAAATTGGGTAGAGAAAAAAGAAGAGATAGGGCTCTCCTTTGACTTAGACTTTTTTATCATCCCACCTGATACACCTAGCCCAAAAATACAACTGAAAATTTTATTAGGGCTGGACAAGAGGATGAATGAGTGGCTGATATGTGTGACGATCTACTTCTTAGACGTCACAATGTCAAAATAAAGGATTTTTAACTCAACATCAAAATTTGGTTGTTTTAGCATAAAACATTGCAAAGGAAGAAAAGTCATGATGAATGGATCTGAAACGAACTTTCCTTTTGATCCAGGTGGAATGAAGGTACCGGTCTGGCTGAGGACCATAAACTTAGCGCTTCATGGGAGGCAGCCCATGGTAGGTAAGTTAGTTTTTTTTTCAATTCAATTGTTCTTTTTCTTTGAATAATCACTTTGTGTGAATCTTAGGTCTAGTTTTGTGTTACTCATGTTAGGTTAGTCTTTTCAATTTGTTTGGATTTTGCATAAATTTTTGAATTCTTAGGACTTGCATGATTAGTTGATTGATTTTACATGATTAGGATAGACTTAGGCTAGAAAGAGCTTTTAACGGAAAATAAATATAAAAATCCAAAAAATAAAAACAAAAAATCAGTTTGAAACTGGCTACCGCGCCAAACTCTGGCGCGGCCGCGCCAAATTCTGGTGCGGCCGCACCAAACTGGATTGGTATTCTGAGCCTACTGTCTGATTTCGGCTTTCCTCTAGGAAAATATTCTTTGGCGCCTGTACATAAGATGTTGTAGAGTGATTTTTGCATGCGATGTCCATTAATATGTACTCAATCTCCATTCATATTGATGACATGATATTTTGCACTCTCATTATATTTCCCAAAGCATGATTTCCCCAATGAAAATGTGTGTTTACTGATTCAGCATCTGTATCTAACTGTTCAAGTCTTGTTCAAAGTGAAAATTTGCAAAAACACATTCAGGATGCTGAAATATGAAGTTCTGATCTGGCGCGACCGCGCCAATTTCTGGCACCACCGCGCCACTGCCTCTTTAAGAGCCTACCAACCCAGAGCCCAGAAAAGGACAATTCCACTGCAGAGCTATCAAGAAGAAGCCCCATTCCACTTCAGGCATACCCAGACTGATCAGGGAAGTCTTCATCCTACCTCTTATTCTTTTGTTTTATGCTTTGGGGACAAAGCTTGTTTTTATGTTTGGGGTGGGATTCCTATCTTTATGCTTTCAAAACTCCCTGATTTCAAAAAAAAATTTCACCAGAAGTAGATCCTGAATTGGTAAACATCAGTGGAAGCCCTAACAAAAGAGAAAAGCATGATTCACTTTCTGGAAAATATCTTATTTCAATCTGCATAGTCTTAACAGGAGGAGAATTTTCTTTAAAACAGTTTTTGAAAAAGTATAAGTGAGAAAGTGGATGTAAACCACTAGAACCAACCTGAGGGAAGCTTGAGGCGAAACAAAGAAAGATTTCCAAATACCCTGAAGTGATTTAGGCATTTGTTTTCAATCGTTTGAGCCTGTTTCAAGCCACCCACTTTAATGCACAAGATGCATCACTTTTTGTCAAACACCTTGAGCCAACAAGATCCCTGTTTGTTTCAAAATCCCACACTACATGAACCAGCCTGTGTGAAAAACCAACTTGTTTCTTACTGACCTATATCTCTCCAACTTATTGAAATGTTCTATTAAAAATGAGCATGGACGAAAATCTGAAGATATAAGGAGGGATGAAAGAAAGATATTAAGTTGTTTTGAAAAAAAAAAAGAGAAACAAGCTAAAGGCTAAGTAAGGAGAAAGGCCACCTTGTGTGTGCACCGGGTCTCGGGCCTCAGCAAGCTTAGGGACTCTGAGTCAACCGGCGAGGTAAGCTAGACTTTGAACAAAGCCAAAAGGTTGTGGGTTAGTAAGGAGAAAGGCCACCTCGTGTGTGCACCGGGTCTTGGGCCTCAGAAAGCTTAGGGACTCTAAGTCAACCGACGAGGTAAGCTAGACTCTGAACAAACCCAAGGAAGAGAATATGTGTGTAAGAGGAAAGAAAAAGAATAAGGGATCAATGTAAGAAAAAAGTTTGGGGTGGAAAAACTTGGAGAAAAATCATAAAAAGTCATGCTCAGTAATAATGGAACATGGATATGAGGAAGAGGATGAACCCAATGCTTACAACTTTCATCATACCCATTACCCATGCCCCATTACAACCTAGAAAAGACCTATTGATCAGGATTATGGATTTCTTCAGGTTAGTGGAGAGTAGACTGAGGGTTGGCATATGGTATTTACTGAGACTTCTCACTTGTATGATGAAAAGGATTTTTGAAAAATTAAAGAAAAATTTGAATGTTGTTTTGACTTAAGCAAGGAGAATCATCACTAGGAAGGAAAGTGAATCACCCATGCTGATATCTATAAAAGGGAGTGCCACTGATCCTTTCTCAATCTCTGCATGCTTATCTGGTTGTTTCTTTTAGAATTTGCTCGAGGACGAGCAAAGATCTAAGTTTGGGGTTGTGATAAGTGTCTAAAAGACGCTATCTTTGGGCATAGTATTTGATTGAAAAACTTAATTCTGAGTTAATTTCGAGCATAAATTCAACAAATATGACTCAGTTTTATGTTATATGTCTCAGGTACCCAGTGGAAGAAGAAAAACGGGATTTGGAGCAAAAACAGAAGAAAAATGAGCAAAAGATGCCAAAAAGAAGAACTGCACGACCGCGCCGATTATGGCGCGACTACGCCGATTAAATCCGAAAAAATTCAAATTAATGTGCAAAAATTTCTAACAACCCAACGGTCAAGAAAGCCAACGTTTTGGGAATGTGAATTGGCGCGACCTCATGCAAAGCCAGAACGTACGCGCCAAAGTGAGGTAAAAGCAGAAAGAGAAGTTGTCATCCAGGGACCAAGGAAATGTCCAAGTACTGGCGCGATCGCGCCATCTCCATAGTATAATTCGGCGCGACCGTGCCGCATGGTCTCCCGACTTTGACTGATTTCGGCTCCAGTGGTGCGTCCGCGCCAGAATTCGGCGCAACCGCGCCGATGACGCAGCAGCAGAAAATCACGAAAATCTCGGAAACCTACAATCAAATCAAATCCAAACTTGGGAGAAGGAGTCTCAAACGTCTAAGGAAGGTACCCACGAACAGTTTAAGGTAATGTACTTAAGTTCAGGTGCATTGAATGGTCCAAAAGAAGAGGTTAATTCAAAACAGGAATTTACTGCTAATGGAAGGAGATAAATCCGAATTTTGTGAAGAGCATAGAAGGAGTTTTACAATTCCAATTAAATCCTAACTTGGAACGAAGTTTCCTGGCACTACAGAGGATCTTGTCACGAAATTCAGGTCAATCCAAGCCAGGATTCCCGAGTTACACATCTCCAAAGTGGTGGACCCGTGCAGAAGTTGGCAGCAGAAATCAGGCAACTTCCTCCCTCATATCTCGAGTTTCCCTACTCAGAATGGATTCAAACTTCGTGAGCATGGAAAGAACTTTAGAAGGAAGGTCCGGATGTAATTTCATCCAATTCTGAGGTCGGAAAGTCATGATTCACACCCCTGGACAGAAGCTGAAATTACAAGGTCTGGACAGAGTTTCAAGTATAAATAGGGGTACGAGGCAGAGCTCAAGGCATCCAGTTTTAGTTTGAGTTTTTGTATTTGACATTCAATTTTTGTATTCAGTTTTTCTTTTTAGTTTAGTTGAGAGAGAGAGGAGAAGGTTCAGAGGGAGTTCACACGAACTCTGGTCACTTTGAGGAAGAGAGGTGGAGCATTCAGCCAAGGACCAAGAAGGGTTAAGGGAATTCTTCCCAAGTGGGTTTTCTTTACTTATTCTTTCTTAATTCATGGCTATTATACAAACCTTTTTCTGTGATTTCAATTCTAGCATGGAGTAGTCATTTTTAGTTGGGAGTCCATGACTCCCTAGGCATGTAATGAGATTGATACTTATAATTTAATTGGTTTCCAGTTTGGTGCATGAATGTGTTTTCATTGCTATAATTTCTTGATTCCTACTTCCTGCCTGGCTATGTACTGGTTATAAGGTGACGTTGGGCTTAAGGTGAGACATGCTGATGGGAGTTTACAGTCTTTTTGAGTTTATGTACTAGGTAGATCACTAATCCTTGGGTTAATCCTCGACCTTAAAGTAATACCCTGTTGGATTAGTTGATCTGCCTATGAAATATGAGCTTCATGTTTATGCTATCATGTAGAGTCAATCATGCTAGCTAGGTTTACTCTAGGAGATAGAAACAGGTGATGCCGATGCGGATTGTAGCCATGGTTTTATAAGCTCGTCAGAAATTGATTTCCAAAGCTCAACTTCTATTCAATCTCAGAATTGCCTAGGGAGGGAATTGGATTCCCAATGCCTTTTTCCATAAGTATTTTATCAAAATCCCTCTCTTGATCTCTATAGGATTAGGTAGATGAGTTTATTTTCTATTTTCATAACTCCTTTCCAATTGATTTCTCAAACTTTAGTTTTTAAACTAGAAAAGCAATTATCTTTTAGCTTGGTTCTTGTGGGACGATATTCGGACTTGCATAAGTCTATATTACATTGATTTGTCCTCTTGTTAGTGATTAGCTGGGATCACATCTGGAATCTGGTTTGGTCGTTGATTGAACTGTACCAAACTGGCTGTGATGCCGGCTAATGCGTCGGCTGGTCCATTCTCGGACTGAGGGACATGATGGAGTGAAGCTTCTGGGATTTGGGCCAGTAGTTCACCGGCATGTCTCCAAAGTGGTTCGAGTTCGAGTTTCTTTACTTCGAACTCTCCTGTCAGTTGCTTGATGACCAGTGCGGAGTCGTCGTAGATGTTTAACTGTGGCAACTACATCTCGACCGCTATGCCAAGTCCGAGTAGTAGAGCTTGGTACTCTGCTTCATTGTTCGAGCAAATCTGGGTGAGCACGAACGAGTATGGCAGCAGATCTTTCTTTGGCAAGACGAAAAGGACTCCGGCACCGGCTCCATTCCTTCACGCGGCGCCGTCGGAGTACATCTCCCACGGAGGGAGCACTTCGACCAGAAATATCTCTTCGTCGGGGAATTCCTCTGTTAATTCCCATTCGGCCGGCACTGGGTGGTCGACTAGGAAATTCGCCAGAGCTTGGCCTTTGATAGCTTTTTGCGGCACGTAGTTGATCTCGAACTCGGAGAGGAGCAGCGCCCATTTTGCTAGTCGACTAGAGATAATTGGTCGTGACATAATGTACTTCAACGGGTCGGCTCTCGAGATGAGGTTCGTCGAATGCACCAGGAGATAGTGCCGAAGCTTTTGAACTGCAAAGATGAGAGCCAGACAGGTCTTCTCGATCAGTGTATAGTTGAGTTCGGTGCCCACCAGTGTTCGGCTTAGATAGTACAGAGAACGTTCTTTGTTGTTCTCGTCGTATTGAGCCAAAAGCGCTCTCACTGATTTCTCTTGCGCTGCGATGTACAACAACAGTGGTCTGTCGACTATTGGGGCTACGACCACCGGCGGCGTGGTGAGATACGCCTTTATGTTGTTGAAGGCATTCCGGCATGATTCGTCCCATTTGAACGGTGTGTCTTTCTTTAGTAGACGACTGAAAGGCTGGCATCTTCCTGCAAGGTTCGAGATGAAACGCCGAATGTATACTAGGTGACCTTGGAAGCTTTTGAGCTCGGAGACATTTCTGGGTTCTGGCATCTTCTGGATGACGTCGATTTTCAACTGATCGATTTTGATCCCTCTTTGATGCACAATGAAGCCTAGGAATTTGCCTGAAGTGACGCCGAAAGCACATTTCAACGGATTCATTTTGACCTGAAATCGTCGCAGTCGCTCGAACACTGCCCGGAGGTCGAGAAGATGGTCAGCTCTCTGTTTTGCTTTCACCACCAGGTCGTCGACGTAGCATTCGACTCGTTTGTGAAGGAAGTCGTGAAGATATTCTGCATAGCTCGCTGGTATGTCGCACCGGCATTCTTAAGTCCGAACGGCATCACTTTGTAGCAGAAGATACCTTTAGGAGTGCGAAATGCAGTAAACTTCTCATCTTTTGGGTCCATCCGAATTTGATTGTAGCCGGAGGACCCGTCCATGAAGGATAGAGCCTCGTGACCTGTTGTCACATCGACCATGAGCTTGATAATTGGCAGAGGGAAGTCGTCCTTCGGGCATGCCTTATTCAGGTCGCGATAGTCGACGCAAACTAGAATTTGGCTAGTCTTCTTCTTAACTGGGACGATGTTCGCGATCCAGGACGGGTATTTCACCTCTCTGATGAAATTTTCCGCGATCAACTTGTCAACATCCTTTTCAATTTCTGGCACCAATTTTGGTCGAAATCGTCGTTGCGACTGCTTGACTGGTTGAAAAGAGGAATGAACCGCCAATTTATGGACCGCCACTCGCGGGTCGAGGCCGGGCATCTCTGTGTAGTTCCACGCGAAGATATAACGATATTCGCGAAGCAAAGCCATGTATTCGACCTCTTCTTCGGTCGTCAATGAAGCACTGAGGAATGTCGGCCTCTGGTCCTCTGTTGTGCCCAAGTCGACTTTCTTTAATTCGTCGACAGTCGCTTGGGCACCTTCTTCGAATTCGGTCGGAGCCTCCTCCAAGACGAATTCTTCGTCTTCTTGGTCACTGTCAGTTATGGAGATGTTGTTCACCATAAATGAGTCGTAGACGCGGGCTCGTGCAATTGCAGCTTTCAGAGTGTAAATAACCACTGGTTTCCGCTCGTCTTTCTTTTTCATCGGAGTTTGGCCGATTGAAACTTGATGCACATCTGCCGAAACCTTTCTGGTTATTTTGACTGGTTTCGCTTGGCTAGTGTAGATTTTAATCGGCTTCTGCTTCTCGTAGCCAAGACCCAAGCGACCTTGATTGATCCGTCGACCCTCGTTTCTTAGCTTCTCCTGTTCTGGAGTGAGAACCGATAGAGTGATGGGTGGTTTCGCAAGAATTTCGTCTTTTGTTAGGTTGCCCCCAGCTCTGGCCATCAACCGGTAAGCATTCGGGTCGAAACCTTCATTTGAGCGTGTAGCCAGCAACTGTTGTTGGCTCGGCAACTGCTTCACGATACTTCGTTCTTCCAATTTTGGCAGAGGAATCGTGACTTTTTCTGGAAAAAGGGTCGGCTGGATTTTGTGGCAGACGACAAGAGGAGCTTCTCCTTTCTTCCTTTGCGACTGTGGGATGTATCGCAAGATGGGTATGTTGCGTTGTCTTGATGTTGGAGTGACTGCGGCCGATTTGTGGCCATGCGTCGATTGGCTGTTGTGCGCCGGCTGCTTTGGAGACACGACCTGCGTCGTGGTTTGTTTGGGAGATGCTATTTGTGGCGGCTGTTCGGGCGGTGCCACAGCCTGCGTCGGTTGTTTGGACGATACAGCCTGTGTTGGAGTGCTCTTGGCGTTCGCTGCCTGGTTCGACCAAGGTGACAATTTAACTGTCGGTCTGGTCGTCAAATAGAACTTAGCGTCTGCGAACGATGCTTCTGCTTCTGTGAATGGACTTTCGTCGGCGTACACCGTCTTTTGTTCGCCGTTTTCCCAATACTTGAAGCATTAGTGCAGTGTATATAGCACCACTCTATTTGTGTGAAGCCACGGTCGACCCAGGAGCAGGTTATAAGATGTCCTGGAGTCGATGACTTGAAAAGGAGTGTCGGCCACCATGTCCCCGATGTTCAACTTGAGGTTCGTCATACCAAGTGTTCTCTGGCCCTCCTGGTTGAAACCTTGAATGAGAAGAGAACTTGGAGAAAGGTCGCTGGTAGAGAGACCAATATTCTTCATCGTGCGAATGGGCAGAATGTTGACTGCGGATCCACAATCGATAAGGATACGATTGATTCTTTAATCTCTGATGTAACCGGAGACGAACAACGGTCTGTTGTGATTTTTTGACTCCAATTGTGCGTCCTCCTGTTAGAATGTGATGCACGATGGGCATGTGACGGCAAACGCTTACTCCGACATTGCAAGTTGTGGAGAGGATAGTGCATCTTCTTCCTCCTTTCTGTGGGGTGGAGTCAGTCCGACTTTTGGTAAGTCGTGCTTTCTCATAAGCAGCATCTCGAGTTCGGCTTTGAGTTCCTCTGGTTTGTCGAGGACCCGAATTAAGGCTTGCCTTGACCGTATATCTAAGTCGATATCATCTTCTATCTGGTTGAGCGGTGAGATCTGTTTGAGAGACGTCTCGAGGTCGTCGCATTCGACGACCGGTCTTTTGCCTTTGTCGTGTGATGCTGTGTGTTCGGGCGGAGTCGTTGAGCAAGTCGCCACCATTGCTGGCGGCGCAAAAAACTCCTTTGGGAAGAACTCCGCCAGTGTGACGGGTCTTCTCTTCTTCTCTTCTTTTTGGTTGCCCCCTGGACGTCAGTCCTGTGAGCTTTTCTTTGGCGCTTCACAGCTTTCTTGTTTGACTGCTTCGCTTTTGTTCTGGTGTTCGCCGGCGTCGGTTTGAGATCTCGAATAGGCTTCTTTCTCCGGGTGACCAGGATCCACCCCTCTGCGTCGACATCAACTAGTTCGCGGGGTGCCGATTTTGGTGCGACCTTAGCCGGTGGTCGTCTGTTGTTGTCGTGCGGTCGGTTGGAGGGACCAGATTTTGGACGGTACTCCTTCTTTGTAACCTGCTTCTTGTTTGGCCAAGTTCGCCGGTTTGGCTCGGCTTGGATAGAAATGGCATGTGAGGAGGCTATGTTTTCAGCCCCTTCAATTTCGATGTGGCCTTGAGCCGCCAACTCCATGACGTGATCTTTCAAGACGAAGCATTTCTCCGTCGAGTGCCCAACTAGTCGATGATATTTGCAGAAGTTCGGATCCTTGCTCTTGGACTGGTCGCCAGGTCTTTTGATTTCTGGCAGCTTCAATAATTGGTTGTCAAGGAGTTGGTCGAGCATGATAGGAACGTCTGCATCGGCAAAGGGATATGTCTTTGCCTGTCATTCCTCCAGTGACAGCTTCTTGTATGCCCCAGTTAATTGCCGTGGGAGATAGGTCGCTTTAACCTTGCTTTCGACCTTGATAGGTTCGAAAGTATTTGTAGCGAAAGAGGACTTTGTTTTCTCTTTCGTCTCTTTTGGCGTTGTCGTGGCTGGTGCCTTCCCATTTTTGCGAAGGTTGGAAGAAGAGGATCCTTCTTCTCCTCGTTCTTCTATTAGGATCTCCATATTGTGAGCTTCTATTGCGAGCTCTTGGAAATCGTTTGGCCTTCAGCTACGGATGTAGCGCAGGAGCTCCCAGTGCATCCCTCGTGAGCACATTTCTATTTCGGCCTCGAGGGAGAGATTCGATCTTTCTTTGCAGTTTAAGCCCAAGTTCCTCCACCGGTTGATGTAATCGACCACCTTCTCTCCTTTCTTCTGCTTGAGGTTGGCGATCTCCACCAGTGTGACGGTGCGCCGAGTGCTGTAGAAACGGCTGAGAAATTCTCGCTCTAATTGCTCCTAGCTGTCGATGGATTCCTGGGAGAGTTCAATATACCAGTCGAAGGTGTTTCCCTTCAGTGACTGGCCGAATTGTTTTACCAACAAATCACCGTCGGTGCTGGCGTTATTGCAGATTTCTATGAAATGAGCGACGTGCTGCTTTGGGTGCCCGTCGTTGTTGAATTGTTGGAACTTTGGGGGGTGATACCCCACCGGCATAGGAATGTTTTGGATCCTTTGCGTGTAGGGCCTCCGATAGACGACAAATTTGTTGTTGCCTGAGCTGTTTCGTACAACACGGTTGATTAGCTCGCTGACTGCGTCGATGGTGAGAGCAGTCGGATCCGCTTCGGTTCGGCCTCTGCGGATAGCCACTGGTGCGACGGGCGGCAGCTCGTCATCGGAAGAAAGGCCTTCTTGAGGCGGTCCAGCCGAAGCACTGGTAGTCGGTATGTTTCGGTCGACCCTTGAGAAACACCGCCGGAGTTGTCGCAGCCATGCTCATTTCGAACCGCTCTAACATTCTCGTGATTTGGAGGTCACGAGCTGCAATTTGCGCGTCTTTGATGCGCAGCTGTCCATTTTGCTCTTTGACCGCAGCCTACAACTCGGCTAGCTGTTCTTCGACTATTTTGGTCGTCGTTGTCATTGCGGCCATTCTGACAGTCTGCGCCAAAGAATTTATTTTCGGCGCGACTTGGAATGGTGAAGCTGTCATTGGTGATCGCATCGGAGAGATGGCCGTCTGTGTCGGAGAGGAGATCGCTGTGTGCGACCGGTCGAAAGAGCCAATCGCAGGTTGATCGCAAAAAATGGCTCTGTGAGGCGACTGGCTTGCGATGGTAGTCACCGGTGAGAGTCGATGAGACGGAATGGGTGATGTTGCAATAGGGGAGGTCACCGGTGTCTGTCGTCAAGGTGAGCGGATGGTTGGTAGTCCCACTGCTGCGTTAAGTGCGGCCAAGAGGTCGTGCGAGACCAACACGACTGGTGAGGTGTCTGTGGCCGACGATCTCTGTTCAGAGGAGGTTGGCAATGGATGTGTCTTTGTCGCGGAGGACGAAGGAATGCCCCCACTCTGTTCGTATTGCTGCACCAAGGCAGGGACAATAGAGGTTCTTCGCGGTGGCGGTGACTGCGTCGGGCTGACAGTCGGGCTGCGAGGAGGAGGTGAAGCAGCGACGACCAAGAATGTTGGTCTGGCCATTGCTGGTAGTAATTTGGCGGCGACCGCAACTGGTTTGTTAGAGGCCGCGGTAGCCTGTGGCACGAATAGGGCGCTTGGACGACGCGCGTCGTGCATGAAAGGAGCTTGTCCAACGGACAAATACCTGGCCATAGCTCTCGTTACTGGGCAAGTGGCCGGTGGTGGAGAGGTAGGAACACGGATGTTGCCCGGCGATGTGGCAGCAGGTCCGCGGGTTCCAGTAGTTGAGCTTGCGGTCGCGGCAGGGCGCGGTTGGGCCGAGCTCGAAGAGGCGGTTTGTTTGCCCCTGTTGATGTCGTTGTTGTTGTTGTTGCTATTAGTGGAGTTGCTGGCCATGGCGTTGATGGGGAATTTTTTTTTTTTTACGGAGAAGGAGATGAGAGGTAGGAAAGGTCCCACCGGGTATGCCAAATCTGTTTCACCAAAAATCCACCGGTCCGCGAAGAGGCGCGACCGAGAGAATATTTCAATTATAACAGAGAAATTTGTTAAAATTTGGTATTTTGTATCAAGGAATGTGAGTACAATCTCCTTATAATCCTCTGATTCGATCTCCGTATGAATTTGATGAAGTTTAAGCTTCCGCGAACGAACGTCGAACTTGAGTTGCAGGAACGAGTGTGCATGAACTGTTTTGGCTTTGGTCGGTCGGACGGAGATATTTGTGCTCCGCGTGTATCGACTTGTGACGCTGCCGGTAGTCGTGTAGAGCTGCTCCGAGTGGACTGTTGGAACGACGAGCGGCGACTGCTTGGCTTCAATAATTCGAAAGAGCTCCTCTGGTAGAAAGTTTTTCGAACCCCTGCGACGGAACGTTTTCGGCTATTTGTAACCTGTTATGTGTAGTTGTTGGGGGTATTGGGAATCGGCGCTGGAAAGGGGGATCTTGATCCTCTTTTGCTGGAGGAGTTGAGGAAGAAGAGGGGAAAAGCAAGACTAGGATCGTCGCCTCTTTTCCCTCCTTCGATTAAAGACCAGGAATGTTGAGTTGGATGTTGATCTGACGAGGCATGTTGACGTGTGCTGACTTGCCAATTTCTGCTGACGAGAGTGTCGACTGTGTTGCTGACGTGACAACGCGAGTGGGCTTCACAATGGACTATGTTGAGCGATCGTGAAAACTATTGGAGGCTACCCACGACCCTTGGTTGATGGGTTGATGGACTCCTGGGCTTGCTGAATTTGGGACACACACATTTTGGTGCGTACAGTACTGTATCAATTTTTCTCTCCCGGCAGCCTCGAATTGAATTCGAGTCAGCCCGGGTCGATCCCACTCTCTTTTCTTTCTTCTTCTTTTTCTCTCTTGTCATTTTTGACTCCTCTGTCAATCTCTCTCTCTCTCTCTTTTTCGATTTTTCTCTCTGTGTTTTATTTTTCTTTCTTACCTCTCTTGAACTGGTTTTCTTGCGCACTCTTGGTGTCCGTCAGTTTGTCAATGTGGCAGACTGAAGAATTTCAATGCATACTTTGGCTCGTCAGCCGGGCAAAAAGTGTTGTGTCGCACCTGGTTTGATCGCCATGTGCTGAAATTGGGTTTTGGGTCGTACCCAGCTCGGTCGCTGGGTGCTGAGATTCCTTTTTGGTCGCACTCGGCTCTGTTGCCAGGCGCAAGGCTTCTTGTTTTGTGTCCGGCTCTGTTGCCGAGTGCCAAAGTTTGCTTAGAGTGGTCCTGGTTGGGTTGATGTTGCATTTCTTTGTTGTCACATCCGGCCTGATCGCCGGGTGCTGTCGCCGCATCCGGCTCGATCGCCGGATGCTGACTTTCATTCTGGCTTTGGCCGGCTCGGTCGCCGGGAGACAAATTTTCTGTTTAGGTCGCCGGGTGCCAAAATTTTGATTCGGCTGAGCCCGGCTTGGTCGTCAGGAGGCTGGATGCCTGCGCTAGCGTATCCGGCTTGGTCGCCGAGTGCAACTTGTGGTTTGTCACAGTCGGCCAGAATTGGTCGCCGGGTGCAAGTGTGTGTCGACCTTTTGTTTTTTTTTTCTTGTAACTGCTTCTTTTTGTCGCAGCTCTTTTTTGGCGACAGTTTCTTTTTGTCGAAGCCTTTTCTCTTTTTTTTTACGTGGATCGCTTTTTTGGTCCGCGATGCTGTTTTTTTTTGTTTAGCGACTGCTCTTTTTTTGTCGCTTGCTTTTCTTTTGTGACGGCTTCTTTTTTCTGCAGCCTTTTTTTTTTTGTTCGGAGAAGAGTTACGAACCTGACTCCATCTGGCTGCGTCCGGGTTGGTCGCCGGTTGCAGGAGTTTGCTGCACGGCACCCGGCTCAGTCGGCGGGTGTTGTTTGGTCGCGTCCATCTTTGTTTTCAGTCGCGAAGTTTTGAATTGTGCTCGGCTCAATTGTCGGGCACTTGTTTTGATCGCAGACAGTGTGTGGCTGGTCGCAAAGTTTTGAGCAGTGCTCGGCTCGATCGCCGGGCACCTGTTATGATCACGGCCAGTGTGTGGCTGGTCGCGAAGCTTCGAAGGGTGCTCAGCTCCGTCACCGGGCACTTGTTTTGGTCGCGCCCAGTGTGTGGCTAGTCATGGAGCTTCGAAGGGTGGTAGGCTTGATCGCCGGGCACTTGTTGTGATCGCGGCCAGTGTGTGGCTGGTCGCAGAGCTTCGAAGGGTGCTCGGCTCGATCGCCGGGCAATTGTTGTGATCGCGGTCAGTGTCTGGCTGGTCGCAGAGCTTCGAAGGGTGCTCGGCTCGGTCGCCGGGCACTTTTTATTTCGCAGCATTCGTTTCCTGTCCAACTCGGTCGTTCGACACCGGGATCGAGTGTGCGGCGTCTCGCTCCGCTGCCATATGTCTAGCAAGGTCGCTGGGCGTTGGAGTTTGATTTTGCTCACCTCCGGTTTAGGTGTTGGCTGCGAGGCTATTTGTTCTGGTCGTGTTAGGCTCAGTCGCCGTGCACGAAGCCGTTTGGGACTGTGCTCGGCTTGGTTGCCGAAGCACAGTGTTGTTGTTTTGGTCGCACCCGGCTCGGTCGACGGGTGCTATTTTTTTTTTTATTGCGGCAGGCTTTGTTGTTGGCCGCAAATTTTGTAATGTGCTGTGATACGATCCCGGCTAATCACTAGCAAGAGGACTAATAAATGTAATATAGACTTAGGTTAAGTCCGAATATCGTCCCACAAGGACCAAGCTAATAGATAATTGTTTTTCTAGTTTAAAAACCAAAGTTTGAGAAATCAATTGGAAAGGAGTTATAAAAACAGAATTTAAACTAAGCTACCTAATCCTATAGAGATCAAGAGAGGGCTTTTGATAAAATCAGTATGGAAAAAGGCATTGGGAATCCAATTCCCTCCCTAGGCAATTCTGAGATTGAATAGAAGTTGAGCTTTGGAAATAAATTTCTGACGAGCTTATAAATCCATGGCTACAATCCGCATCGGCATCACCTGTTCTATCTCCTAGAGTAAACCTAGCTAGCATGATCGACTCTACTTGATAGCATAAACATGAAGCATATGTCATAGGCAGATCAACTAATCCAACAGGGTATTACTTTAAGGTCGAGGATTAACCCAAGGATTAGTGATCTACCTAGTGCATAAACTCATAAAGATTGTAAAATCCTATTACCATGTCTTACCTTAAGCCTAGCGTCACCTTATAACCAGTACATAGCCAGACAGCAAGTATGATTCAAGAATTAACAACATAGAAAACTCATTCAAGCACCAAATAAAAAACCAAATAGATTATAAAGTATCAATCTCATTACATGCCTAGGGAGTCATGGACTCCCAATATAAAAGACTACTCCATACTGGAAATTAAAGAACAAAACAAGGTTTTGAATAACACCATGAAGATGAAAAGAAAAGATAAACTAAGTACAAACTTCCCTTGAGAAGGATCTACTTGTTGAACATGACTTCCAATGGCTGCTTCTCCTCCTTGCCTCAAAAGCTTCAATAGGACGTCTCCTCTGCCTCTCAAGACTCTATCTAAACTAAACTACAAAGAAAAACTGAATATTGAATACAAAATTGGATCTAAAACTGGATGAATTGTGCTCTGCCTCGGACCTCTATTTATAGTTGAAGTTCTGTCCAAGCCTTGTAAATTGGTCTCTGTCCAAGGGTATGAATTATGACTTCCCGGCCTCAGAATTTGATGAAATTACATCCGAACCTTCCTTCTGTAGTCCTTTCCTTGCTCACAAAATTTGAAGCCATTCTGAGTTGGGATTCTTAGTTGGGAAACTCGAGATATGATGTGAAGAAGTTGCTTGATTCTGCAGCCAATTCCTGCACGGGGTCCACCACTTTGGAAGTATAGAACTTGAGAAACCCGACTTAGCTTTCCCTGATTGTTTGTGATAAGGTCTTTAATATCCTCAGGAATCTTCTGTCCAAATTTGGCTTCAATTGGACCACAGGAACTCCAGATATAGTCTTCATAATTTTCGGACTCAAACTCTTCTCTTGGCAGCAGTTTACTTCTTTGAATTGAACTTCTTCTCTTTGATCATTCAATGCACCTCGACTCGAGCACACAACCTTAAACTCTTCGTGGAAACCTTCCTTAGACACTTGGCACTCCTTTTCCCAAGTTTGGACTCGATTGGATGTCAGGTTCCCGAGATTTTCGCAACTTAGTGTGGCAGATTAATCAGCGCGGTCGCACCAAAAAATAAGCATAAAAATGGCGCGGTCGCGCCACTGGAACAGAGTACTTGAATGGAAAGTGTTCTGGTCGTGTTTGGCAGGTTTCAGGTCCATTTAGGCGCGGTCGCGCCGTTTACAGGCGCGGTCACGCCATTTTCCGGCGCGGGCGCGCCAGATTTTGCCTTCAAACTAGTGCGGTCGCTCCGGTCTCTGCAACATTGTACCTTTATGCACTAAAATCCTCATATCTTCTTCATTTTAGCTCTGATTTTGATGATTCTTGTTGCGTTGGACTCCTGAGAGAAAATATTAATCTGAGACATATTTCATGATTTTATGATGAATATTGACTCCAACATGTAATTTTTAATCCCAATTGAGGCCTAAAAATAGTGTCTTTTAGACACTTATAACAACCTCAAACTTAAACCTTTGCTCATCCTCGAGCAAAACTAAAAGAAAAAATAAAAAGAACCAGAGTTATGACAAATCCTCAAAGTTTAAGAAAAATCAGTGGGGTTACCCTTTGAAAGCATCAATCAAAGATTACTCATTCCAACCTCTCTTATTTGTTGGTTATCCTGCTTAGTCAAGGCATGATCAAGCTATCTTTTACCATACATACCACTTTCCCATACATGTGAGCAGTTTAAATTGAACAACATAAGCAAACCATCAGTCTAATCTCCACTAACATGAAGGAATTTCAAAATTATGATAAAAAGGTCTTCTATAGGTTGTAATGCGGCATGAGTAATGGGTAAGGAAAAAATTTAGGAAAAAATTTTTGGGTCAGTCCTCCTCCTCATATCCATGTCCCATCTTTCTGAGCATGAACCATCTCTGATTGCAGGACACCACCCCAAACTTAAAAATTTGCTTTGTCCTCAAAGCAATCAAGTAAAACTAAGAGTATGACACGTTCACTTTCTCCTTAATCCCACTCATTATCTCATCTATCAAGGAAAAGCTCTCTTTATTTCTTTTTCTCTTACAACTTT
Organism: Aristolochia fimbriata; assembly: GCA_019845555.1. Lineage (NCBI taxonomy): Eukaryota > Viridiplantae > Streptophyta > Magnoliopsida > Piperales > Aristolochiaceae > Aristolochia > Aristolochia fimbriata. The sequence goes on from CM034079.1 coordinate 24,755,830, forward strand.
TTTTTTTTTTTTTTTTTTTGCCGTTGTTTGGAGTCTAGCTTACCTTGCCGGTTGTCTCAGAGTCCCTAAGCTTGCTGAGGCTCGAGACACGGTGCACACACAAGGTGGCCTTTCTCCTAACTTAGCAATTTTCTTTTTTTTTTTTTCTCTTTTCCTCTCAGATATTTCAGCACCTTTTTCATTCATCTTGCTTCTTCTTTCGTCTACTTTTCAAAGATATTCTATAACCTTTACTCATCCGTCCTTATTTCTCCATAACTTCAGATTTTTTGTCCATGCTCATTCAAACAGAACACTTCAATAATTTGGAGAAATATAGGACAGTAAGAAAACAAGTTTATTCATCACAAAGGCTGGTTCATGTAATGTGGGAATTGAAAACAAAGTAGGGATCTTTTCGGCTGAATATGTTTGACAAAAGGTGATGCATCTTGTGCATTAAAGTGGGTGGCTCAAAAAAGCTCAAATGGTTCAAAACAAGTGCCTAGATCATTTCGTAATTTTGAAAAACCTATCTTCGTTTTGCCTCGATCTTCCTTCAGGTTGGTTCTATTCTACAAAATAAACATGCTCAATGCATTCAACCAATCAAACCACTTTCCAAGACAGCTTTTCTCAAGCCAAAATCAAACATTCAAACAAATATATTTCTCAAGAGAATGAATGAGACCTATCTTCTTAATCCACAAATCAGAGTTCCCACAAAATTTTTTCAAAAACTTTTTCAGATTTAGAAACATTCTTCTGGTATTGACTCAAAACAAAAAAAAAGACTATCAAATCAAAACTAACTAAACAATGAAAACCAACTAGACTTTAAAATCTGAGTTTCCCACCCCAAACTTAAAATTTTGCATTCTGATCAATTCAATAAAATAAGATAGAGGGTAAGAAACTTCCCTGAGAATGTTGGTTTCTTGAAATTCCAGATTTCTTGAGGCACCATGTGGAATTCGAACTTGTGCTGCCATCATGCTTGACCAAAAGTGGTTAGAGCCATTCAAAGCACAAAACTATGGCAAACGAATTCAAAATTTTATGAAATTTTACAAGGGCCTTTAACTCATAAAGATAAACATGTCAGAATTAAAATGGAATCATTCTGAGTCACAAGACCTTGAAAATTGATCACACATGTGGCGCGGGAGCGCCAGAATTTGGCGCGGAAGCGCCATCTTTTTCCTTCATAAATTGAAATTCTGAATGCCAAATTTTAAAATCCAACTCGGAACATGTTGTTAAGGTTCAGAGGTGCACAATGAAATAGGTTTGATGCATTTTCATCAAGGGAAGTGAAAGATACACAGATATGAAAACTTGGCAGCAAATCTGAAATTCTGGGCAGAAAGTGAGTTGGAGGTATTTTGCAAGCATTGTATCTCCCTAATCACTAATCATCTAGAGCTGAAAAAGGGTTTCATAGAAAGTACTAAGTATGGACTTTAATCACCTTCAAACAGTTTTCCAAGAATCATTACTGAAAAATTTAGAAATCAGCTCAAAGGCATAAAGATGGTAATGTTTCCAACCCAAATTTTTTTTCCATAAAACAGTTTTAACTACCCAAGTTGTTGCAGTCATAACTTCCTTTCAACTCAATGAAAATTCCTCAAAGCCGGCCCTATTTTATCTACTAACTTCCCTCTTGAACTACTTACCTTTCCTTGGTGGGTTCCACTTCCAAATTTTTCAAAATTCGGCTCCAAAATTGGCTGCTTGAATAGAGTTGATGCTGCCTGCTTCTCTGCACAGAGTTTTCATGAGTATTCTGATGGCTTTTCTTTTGAAGGAAGCTATTGTGAATGGTTGGGAATGATAGTCCCAACCTCCTTCTTCTGATATCTGCATTTAAGCCTTCAAAACACATCTAGAAATACATCAAGTATAGCTATAAAAATGGCTTCATGCAACTCCAAATTCCAGATTTTTCATGGACAGGTGCCTCAGACTTTTTTTTTTTATTTTAATTAATTTATTTTTGGTATTTATTCAAACCAAACAAATTTAAAATACTAACCTAACTTGAATAAAACAAAACTAGACCTAAGATCTAATATTCACAAAAAGTAATTATTCAAACCAAAGTACAATTGAATTGAAAAACTAAACTAACTTACCTGCCATGGGCTGCCTCCCATGAAGCGCTAAGTTTATGGTCCTCAGCCAGACCAGTAGCTTCATTCCACTAGGATCAAAAAGAAAATTCAATTCGAATCAATTCATCATGACTATTCTTTCTTTGCAATGTTTTATGCTAAAGCAACCAAATTTTGATGTTGAGTTAAAAATCATTTCTTTTGATATTGTGGCTTCTAAGAAGTAGATCTTCACACATATCAGTCACTCATTCATCCTCTTGTCTAGCCCCAATAAAATTTTCAGTTGTATTTTTGGGCTAGGTGCATAAGGTGGGATGATGAAAAAGTCTAAATCAAAGGAGAGCCCTAACTCTTCTTTTTTCTCTACCCAATTCTCTAATGGCTTTTCAGGGGAAGGTTCTATGATAGGACCTATGGTTTCTTCTTCCTCCCCTTCATCTAATTCTTCAGCTATGGTTTCTTTTTCAGCCTCTAATAATTTTTCTCCTTGCGGGGATTTTTCTTCTACCTCTTCTACTTTTCCAGCTCTCTCAGCCATGGGCTTTTCTTCTTTGACCTCATCCACTTATGCCATACTTTCTTCTTCAGCCACTAATGCTTGTAGTTCTCTCTCAATTAGTTGGAATATCATAAATGGGATGAATATTTCCTCCACCTCAGCTACTATCTTTTCAATAGGTTCTTCCTCATCCTCTAAATCATAGGGGCACACACTCTCTTTCAAGGTTTCTTTTGGTTGAGGGTTTTCTTGAATTTTTCCTCTCCTAAAGGGTATGGACTGCTCTTCCTCTTCAATTGGTTCTTCCTCATCCTCTAATTCTTGTAGATCTTGCTCTTCTGGATTCTCTTCAAGATAATCTGATCACCTTACTAGGTCCTCCCATTCTTGAGTGGTATGAAGTGTGACCGGTTGCTTTATTGATTGCAACTCTGCATACATTGCTTGCCTCAATTTTCAATTTTCCTCCAATTCATCCCTAGTGATTTTTGACTCCTCCTCTTCTTGGTTGTATGAATTGCCATATGGGTCTAACCTGCAGGAATTAGACTCATAATTAGAAAAATAAGGTCTTGAATTTAAATTGCATACATTAGTAGCATGGTTACCTCCACACACTTCACAAAAATAATTCATAGAATTTCTTTGTTGTTGCATGATATCAGTTTGCCTTAGAAGTAAATCAAATTGACTTTGCATGCTAAGCATATCATTATGATGGGTGGGAGAATTATAAGAGTGGTCAAAAGAACTATATGGTTGTTCATAAGAATCACATGGCATATGAAAATTTCTTGAGTGCTGAAAAGAATTTCATGCTTGATTTGGGTAAGAAAAATCATTATACTCCTCAAGGTGTCTCCTTCCATATGTGGACTTATCCAAACCAAAATCCATGCACACAACACATCAGTCCACCAAAAATAAAAATAAACAGAAAAAAGAAAATAGAATATACACTCAAATCTCTAGTTTTAAACACTAGCAATTACAATTAAAACATTGGTCCCCGGCAACGGCGCCAAAAAATTGATGCGATCCCGGCTAATCACTAGCAAGAGGACTAATCAATGTAATAAAGACTTAGGATAAGTCTGAATATCGTCCACAAGGACCAAGCTAATGGATAATTGCTTTTCTAGTTTAAAAACACAAGTTTGAGAAATCAATTGGAAAGGAGTTATAAAAATAGAATTTAAACTAAGTTACCTAATCCTATAGAGATCAAGAGAGGGCTTTTGATCAAATCAGTATGGAAAAAGGCATTGGGAATCCAATTCCCTCCCTAGGCAATTCTGAGATTGAATAGAAGTTGAGCTTTGGAAATCAATTTCTGACGAGCTTATAAAACCATGGCTACAATCTGCATCGGCATCACCTGTTTCTATCTCCTAGAGTAAACCTAGCTAGCATGATCAACTCTTCTTGATAGCATAAACATGAAGCTCTTATGTCATAGGCAGATCAACTAATCCAACAGGGTATTACTTTAAGGCCGATGATTAACCCAAGGATTAGTGATCTACCTAGTGCATAAACTCATAAAGATTGTAAAGTCCTATCACCATGTCTTACCTTAAGCCTAGTGTCACCTTATAACCAGTACATATCCAGACAGCAAGTATGAATCAAGAATTAACAATATGGAAAACTCATTCATGCACCAAATTAAAAACCAAATAGATTATAAAGTATCAATCTCATTACATGCCTAGGGAGTCATGGACTCCCAATATAAAAGACTACTCCATACTAGAATTTAAAGAACAAAACAAGGTTTTGAATACAACCATGAAGATGAAAAGAAAAGATAAACTAAGTACAAACTTCCCTTGAGAAGGATCTACTTGTTGAACATGACTTCCAATGGCTGCTTCTCCTCCTTGCCTCAAAAGCTTCAATAGGACGTCTCCTCTACCTCTCAAGACTCTCTCTAAACTAAACTACAAAGCAAAACTGAATATTGAATGGAAAATTGGATCTAAAACTGGATGAATTGTTCTCTGCCTCGGACCTCTATTTATAGTTGAAGTTCTGTCCAGGCCTTGTAAATTGGTCTTTGTCCAGGGGTATGAATTATGACTTCCCGACCTCAAAATTTTATGAAATTACATCCGAACCTTCCTTCTGTAGTCCTTTCCTTGCTCACGAAATTTGAAGCCATTCTGAGTTAGGATTCTGAGTTGGGAAAATGGAGATATGATGTGAAGAAGTTGCTTGATTCTGCTGCCAATTCTAGCACGGGGTCCACCACTTTGGAAGTATAGAACCTGAGAAACCCAACTTAGCTTTGCCTGATTTTTCGTGATATAGTCCTTAATATCCTCAGGAATCTTCAGTCCAAATTTGGCTTCAATTGGACCATAGGAACTCCAGAAATAGTCTTGATAATTTTTGGACTCAAACTCTTCTCTTGGCAGCAGTTTCCTTCTTTGAATTGAACTTCTTCTCTTTGATCATTCATTGCACCTAGACTCGAGCACATTACCTTAAACTCTTTGTAAAAACCTTCCTTAGACACTTGGGACTCCTTTTCCCAAGTTTGGACTCGATTGGATGTCAGGTTCCCGAGATTTAGCAACTTAGTGTGGCTGAGTATTCGGCGCGGTCGCGCCAAAATAAGCTTAAAAATGGCGCGGTCACGCTACTGGAGCAGAGTACTTGAATGGAAAGAGTTCTGGTCGTATTTGGAAGCTTTCAGGTCCATTTAGGCGCGGTCGCACCGTTTACTGGCGCGGTCGCGCTATTTTCTGGCACGGGCGTGCCAGATTTTGCCTTCAAACTGGTGCGGTCGTGCCAGTCTCTGCTACATTGTACCTTTATGCACTAAAATCCTCATATCTTCTTCATTTTAGCTCCGATTTCGATGATTCTTATTGCGTTGGACTCCTGAGGGAAAATATTAATCTAAGATATATTTCATGATTTTATGATGAATATTGACTCCAACATGTAATTTTTAATCCCAATTGAGGCCTAAAAATAGTGTCTTTTTGACACTTATCATGCTGTGCTCGGTTTTGTTGCCGAGTGCAGTGCTCTTATTTTGATCGCACTCGGCTTGGTCGCCGAGTGCTGTAAATTTCTTTTGGTCGCGTCCGGCTCAGTTGCTGGGCGCAATGATTTGCTTCTCGAACAGTCGAAGAGGATTGGTATACCCCTTCGGTTTACCCACTCTCTTTTTTTTTTGTTTCTCCATTTCCTCTTTTTTTTCTTGGCAACTAGTTCTTTTTGTCGCCCCCTTTTTTTTTTCTTGTGACTTTGTTTGTTTTTTTTTGTCGCCGGTTTCCCCTTTTTGTTTGCGACTTTGCTTTTGGTCGCAGGGGATGCCACTTTTTTTTTTTTTTTGAATTGAGAGGGATGAGTACCTGACTTTTTTTTTTGCAGATGTCTGCTACGCCACCTTCTTTTTCTTTCCTTGGTCTGACCCTTTCGGCCATCAGGACCACTGTCAAAGGTGTTGTTCGGGACTGCCTGCGCGTTCGCGACTCGAAAGGAGAACAAAAGCCACTGTTGTTGATTCTCGGGGGGTCGTCGGCCTTCGGTGGTTGCGACGTCACCGCGCCCTCGGTCAAAGCTATTCATGATCTGTGGAGTCGTCCTGTTGTCGACGAGGACGACCAAATTTTTTATCTGCCGGAGGTCGATGCAGCTTTATCATCTCCACATCAGACCGTTGGCAACATTTTGTTGAGTCCAGTGCACGACCAGCTGGTTCATTTTACGACACCGACGCTTTTCATTGACAGTGACCGGTTCGGCTCTTGGAGTAGTCAATCGGCGATAGCCTTTGGTCTCTTCTTGCTGCCATTCTACTTCGAATGGGCAGATGTTATTCTCCACACCTGTTTCGAGCAATTAGCCAAGATAGACGTTATTCATGCAGTGCGAGCCTCTATGTTTACTTATCGGTGCTGCGGCAATGTCGTCAATGATTTCTTGGAGGCTTGGTGCCCGTCAACCAACACCTTTTTCACTCGCGAAGGAGAGTTATCGATCTCTCTATGGGATATGCATCGACTCGTTGGCCTACCCATCTCAGGGGGCATTTACGATGAGACTACTCCGACGATCGAAGACTTCACCCAGAGTCGTTCTTTGCCACTGCCTTTGAGTATTCGATATCTCATCCTCGCCTACTACCGAATGTTCTGTCGTCCCAGAGCTTCGAACTTGGAAGGATCTCTTGGAATCCCTATGTCGGAGTGGGCAGCTTTCTGGTTTCGAGCTAAAGGGGATGCGCAGCCTTCAGAGGACCCGTGGGCTAATCGCGAGAAACTGTCTGACTCTCGGAGACGCGACAGGTCGACCGTGCAAAATCAGCCCCTTTCCGAGCTTGGGGTACCGGATGTTCTCGCAGACGAGGTGTATCTGGCAACATTCTTGTCATTGTGGCTCTGCCATTTCGTGCTGCTAGTGTTGGGCAGCATGTTGGGGCTGAGCGTTTTTAAGATGACTTGTCATATGGCTCACGACACTCGCTGCAATTTGGCTGCCGCTGCTTTGGCGAATCTCTATCGAGGGCTGAACACATTCTCTCCAGGGTGGGTTCCTTGGCAATTTATCTTTGCATGGCTTGGCGAGCGGTTTGGAGTCCACGAGGTTGACTCCAGTAGCGGGGACAGACCCCTTATGATGCTCTACTGGAATCCCGAACTTGTCTACGTTTGAACACAGAAGGAGGCTCGTTCATTATTTTGGCGCGGCGGAGTACGGTGCTGGTGCCCTGCGAAGGCTCTTCCCCTAGGCCCGATGCTTGACAAAGCTGGTCATTTCGCTTCTCGGATAGAGGTGGAGTATTTCGCTGCCTGCGTTCGACTTCTCTAGTCTTGCGACAGCGTGAGCTCCTTGTGGTGGAGCCCTACAGCCCTCACCGGTTCGCTCGTCAATTCGGGTTCTACCAAGATTTGTCCGGCATGTTGTTTTTCGACAAGAGAATTGCGACTTCTGTTAACGAACTTGTGGAGTTATGGCGAGCTAGGACTGCCTGTCCACTTGGCAGCGTGGTGGTGCCTCCTTTTGTTAGTCCGAACTTCGACCCCTGAGTCACAACCCTTTTTCGAGAATCATGGCTTGAAATAGTGGTTCCTCTATTTGAGGTAGCAACTTCTCCTCGTTTTATATCGTGTCTTCTTCCTTCTCCTTTGTTCTCTTTTTTTTTTTTAACTTCTTTGCTCTCCTTTTGTATTTAGCGAGCGTGGAAGAAGTTCACCAATGCGCTGGAGAAGGCTTTGCTGCCTGCGCAGGTAGATGGTGAAGAAGAGGGTGTTGTTCGGAAGAGCTCTCGAAAAAGCGTGAAGCCTCCGGCTCCTCTGAAGGCGAAGAAGGGTAAAGCCGCAAAGAAGAAGGCGCCCCGGCCGAAGGTTGCGGAGGAGAAGGTGTCAACGCCGTCGGAAGTCATACCGGCGAAGAGTATCATTATTAGAGAGGCATCTCCGGCACAGGAGGAACCTTGGTCAGTTGTGTTATCTTTGCGGGTCGAAAATGCTCCCTTGGACAAGGGGAAAGGAGTGGCTGAGTCGGTGACCCCGTCGAAGAAGACTGTTGCGAAGAAGAAGTCGGCGGTTCCAGACTTGGAGCCTTACATCTTCGTCCCACCTCCCTTCAAGAAGCGACTTCGAACCGGTGTGAGTAAGCTTGTATCCCATTTACTTCCTTCTGTTGTTGTCCAGCCTTTGAGAGCTCCTGTATTAGAGTTGAGAGAGAAGGCTAAGGAGACGGCACCTCTCGACGGGTCCATTGTTTCGTCGGCTGGAGAGGCTACTGCATAGCCAGAGGTGACGCTTGCGCAAGCCCACCCGGTTGGGTCACGGGTAGTTGAAGAGTCAGTCGACTTGCCTTCTGATGCACTCGCGGTCGTCGTTGCTCCTTCTATAGACCAGCCTATCTTCCGGAAAGGTGATTTGTTTGATCTCGCCGACTTGGAGGATACTCAACAGCTGGAGTGGATTGGAGAAAAGACGCCTTCTACCGTCGTTACCGGTGGATTTGTGACCGGCAAGGCCGAGTGTCCGGTGGCTATTTCGAGAGATGATGGAGCGCCCTTTGAGCCTTTAATTGGAGCAGCCGAAGGTGGATTTCAGCACCCTATTTCTGATCCGGTTGCCGCGACTTCGAGGAAGGAGTCTTTTGTGACATTTCCTTCTAGTTGTGGAGAAGCAACTTTTACTGTGAAAGATGGAAATCCGGGTTCGGGACATCAACCTGTTAGTGAGGATTCGTCAACTTCAGGACCTGTGTTGGTAAGCACTTATCACCATATTCCCTCTCTTTCTTTTTTTTTTGTTCTTCCTTCCCTCATCTCTCGACACCCTTCTCTCTTTTTTTTTTTTAGATGTCGACCTTTCCCCTTTCGGCGAGGTCGAGGTTGTTGATGCAGCGGTCCGCGCTGAGGCTGTGGACAGAGTTTGTCGGCTCGGTTTTATCAGCGGCCGACGATCCAAGTTCACCCGAGCTTGTGGCGGACACTCGTGCCATTCTTGAGCATTTGAGAGGAGCCGGTGTCGATACCTCGGTGCTGGAGCAATGGGTGGAGGACTTTGCTACGAAGGTGGCTCGTTTTCAGCAGCTGCACAGCTCTTTGGCCTGGAAGGTTAGTTTGGCCGAACGGTTTGTTGCTGAAACTAAACTCGCACAATCTGTTTGGCGTGTAAACCGTCAGCACGATGACTCAACCGCGGACTTAGATAAGCGCCAGGCTGAACGCGAAGCTGCGGAGGCTGAACAGACGGCTCTTCGTGATCGTCTGGCATTCGTCTCATCTCATATCGATTCCATCAATGCTGAGCTTGCGACCATCCATTAGGGGATTGACACTGCTGAGGAAGAAGCTTCTGCTTTGGAGGGCCAACTAGCTTATGTTCGTGCATGCCCTGTTCCCGACGAGACTGAGACACGAGAGTTGGCTGAGGTCCGTGCTGATGTGGTGCGACTGCGGCAACGGGTAGCTAACTTCGAGCTTCCTTCGCCTTGATGTACTTTTTTTTTTTAGTCTCTCTTTTCTTTCGAGACTTGATACTTTTTTTTTTGTAGCCTCACATTCTTGTTGCGAGGCTTTCTTTGTTCTCATCACACACATTTCTTTTTGCAATGAGAAGTACACATTTTTTTTCAACTGTCTTTTTCTTTCTCTCTTTTTTTTCGCTGCCCTCTTTATGGGTAAAATCGTTTAAGGAATTTACCATTCGTTATCGGCAGCTCCGAACTGTTTGAGGTGACGAGCTTGTAGGCGCAATTGGTGTAGGCCTCCTGCACTACATACGGTCCTTCCCACTTTGGTGCGAACTTGCCCCCAATTTTGCTCGTAAAGAGCATTGCCCGTCGAACTGCGAGCATGAGGTCGCCCTTCTGGAATGACCTGAACCGTACCTTTTTGTTGAAGGCTCGGGTCATGCGAGACTGATAACACTCGAGCCGTTGTTGCGCTTCGAGTCGCTGCTCATCGAGTGACTCAAGTTTGACAAGTCGTAGTTGGGCGCACTCCTCCGTCGTCAGCCCTTCTCTCATCGCAATTCGCAGAGAAGGAAGTTGTACTTCGAGAGGGAGCACTGCTTCGGTGCCGTAAACCTGTGAATATGGGGTTGACTGGGTTGGCATTCGAAACGAAGTTTTGTATGGCCACAAGGCTTCGCCGAGTTTTTCATCCCAGCTCTTCTTGTTGGCGCCGATGGTCTTCTTTAGGATCTTCCAAAGCGTTTTGTTGAATGCCTCTGTGAGTCAATTGGCCGCCGGGTTATAAGCTGACGACGTCCACTGTTGTATGCGAAATTTCTCGCAAAAGCGGTCCATGACTTTGTTTTTGAAAGGTATATTGTTGTCCGTCATTATATATCGGGGAACTCCATATCGGTAGATAATTTGAGTTCGAAAGAAATCGACGACGACGATGGCTTTCACTTCTCAGTAGGCGGTAGCTTCGGCCCATTTTGAGAAGTAATCAATGGCAGCCATGATGTATTGCCGGTCGGAGTCGGATTTAGGAGAGATGGGACCTATGATGTCCATCCCCCAAGCTTCGAATGGCCACGATGCAACCGTTGGGTGAAGCGGTTCCAGCGCCTGGTGTGTATAATCGGCATGGAGTTGGCACTGTTTGCAGGTTCAGGCCATTTCAATGGTGTCTCTGAGCATCGACGACCAGTAATAGCCCAGTCGCTTGACTTGTAGATGGAGCTTCGGGCCAGCTTGGTGCGCACCGCAAATTCCACTGTGTGTCTCTTTTAACACTTGCAACCCCTCTTCCTTTGATAGGCAACGAAGAAGCAGACCTTCATATGACCTCTGGTAGAGTACGTCGTTGATGAAAACGTACATTGGAGCTGCTCTGCGAATTTGGACTCGCTCTCGCAGGTCAACAGGGAGTGTGTCATGGCGAAGGAAGTTTGTGATAGGTTCTCTCCAATCTTCGGTTTGATTTTGACTAGCCGAGATAGGAAGATATTCTTCTACCTCTTCAGTTTCCTCTTCTTCTGTTTCTTCCTTGACCGGTGGAAGGATTACCCAACGTTCGCAAATTGTCGAATTGTGCTAGGCTGGCTGCAATTCCAGCCAATGCGTCGGCTGGCCCATTTTTGGATCGAGGAACGTAGTGGAGTGAGGCTTCCGGAATTTGGGCTAGAAGTTCACCGACATGTCTCCAGAGTGGCATGAGTTTGAGCTTCTTTACCTCGAACTCCCTTGTGAGCTATTTGACGACCAGAGCCGAGTCGCCGTAAATGTTTAATTGCGGCAATTGCATCTCGACCGCTATGCTGAGTCCGAGGAGGATAGCTTGATACTCCGCTTCATTGTTCGAACAGTTTTGAGTTAGAACGAACGAATACGAGAGTAGGTCCCTTCTCGGTGAAACGAACAGGACTCCCGCGCCGGCTCCGTTTCTTCTCGCGGCGCCGTCGAAATACATTTCCTAAGGAGGGAGCACCTCGACCAGGAAGATCTCCTCATCTGGGAATTCCTCTGTTAACTCCCATTCGGCCAGCACCGGGTGGTCGGCCAAGAAATTGTCCAATGCTTGGCTTGCTCATTGCGGCACGAAGTTGATTTCGAACTCGGAGAGGAGCAATGCCCACTTAGCCAGTCGTCCTGAGAGAATTGGTTGCAACATGATATATTTCAATGGGTCGGCTCTAGAAATTAAGTTCGTCGAATGCACCAGGAGATAGTGTCGAAGCTTTTGGATCGCAAATATGAGTGTCAGACAGGTTTTCTCAATCAGTGTATAATTGAGTTCAGCGCCCACCAGTGTTCGGCTCAGGTAGGAGAGAGAACATTCTTTGTTGTCCTATTCGCATTGAGCCAAGAGAGCACCAACTGAATTCTCTTGCGTTGCGATATACAGCAGCAGTGGTTTGTCGACGATTGGGGCGACGAGCACCGGTGGCTTGGTAAGGTACGCCTTTATGTTGTTAAAGGCGTTTTGGCAAGACTGGTCCCACTCGAACGGTGTATCCTTCTTGAGGAGGCGGCTGAAGGGCTGGCATCTCCTGGCTAAGTTTGAAATGAAACGCCAAATATATGCCAAGTGGCCTTGGAAGCTCTTGAGTTCGGAGACGTTTCTAGGCTCCGGCATCTTTTGAATGGCATCGATTTTCGACTGGTCGATTTTGATTCCTCTGTGATGCATGATGAATCCCAGGAATTTTCCAGAGGTGACGCCGAATGCACACTTCAAATGGTTCATTTTGAGCTGAAACCGTCGCAGCCCTTCGAACACTGCCCTGAGGTCGAGAAGATGGTCTGCCCTCTGTTTTGTTTTCACCACCAGTCATCAACATAGCATTCGATGCGCTTGTGCAAGAAATCGTCAAAGATATTTTGCATTGCCCTCTGGTAGGTCACACCGACCTTCTTGAGTCCGAACGGCATCACCTTGTAACAGAAGATGCCTTTAGGAGTACGGAACGCAGTAAGCTCCTCATCTTTCGGGTCCATCCGAATTTGGTTGTAACCGGATGAACCATCCATGAAGGATAGAGTTTCATGACCTGTCGTCGCATCGACCATGAGTTCTGTTATCGGCAAAGGGAAGTCGTCCTTCGGGCACGCCTTATTCAGGTCGCGAAAGTCAACGCAGACCCGAATTTGGCCGGTCTTCTTCTTGACAGGCACTATGTTTGCTATCCAGGACAGGTACTTCACCTCTCTGATGAAATTTTCCGCGATCAATTTGTCGACCTCCTTTTCAATTTCTGGCACAAGTTCCGGTCGGAACCGTCGTTGCGACTGCTTGACTGGCCGGATAGAGGGATGAACTGCCAATTTGTGAACTGCCACTCGCGGGTCGAGGCCGGGCATCTCCGTGTAGTTCTAGGCGAATATATCGCGGTATTCGCGAAGCAACGCCGTGTATTCGACCTCTTCTTCGGCCGACAGTGAAGCACTGAGGAATGTCGGCCTCGGGTCCTCTGCTGTGCCCAGGTCGACTTTCTTTAGCTCGTCGACCGTCGACTGGCCGCCTTCCTCGAACGTGGTCGGGGCGTCGTTTAGGACGAACTCATCGTCTTCTTGGCTGTCGTCGGTGACTGAGATGTGGTTCACCATCACTGAGTCATAAGCGCAAGCTCGTGCAATTGCAGCTTTCAAAGTGTAAATAACCACCGGGGCCGGAGCATTTTTCTTTTTCGTCGGAGTTTGGCTGACCGAAACTTGATGTACATCTGTCGATGCCTTTCTGGTTATTTTGACTGGCTTCACCTGGGTTGTGTAAATTTTGATCCGCTTCTGCTTCTCATAGCCGAGGCCTAGGCGACCCTGGTTGATCCGATGACCTTCGTTTCTCAATTTCTACTGTTCTAGAGTGAACCGGTAGAGTGACGGGTGGTTTTGCATGGATTTCATCTTTTGTAAGGTTGCTCCCGGCTCTGGCCATCAGTCGATAGGCGTTTGGGTCGAAACCTTCATTTGAGCGTGTGGACGGTAACTGTTGGTGGCTCGGGAGTTGCTTTACGACTCTTTGTTCCTCCAATTTTGGCAGAGAAAGCGTGACTTTTTCTGGCAAAGGGGTCGGCTGGATTTTGTGGCAGACGACCAGAGGAGCTTCTCCTTTCTTCCTTTGTGACTATGGGATGTACCGTAAGATGGGTCCATTACGCTACGCTGGTGATGGATTTACTGCGGCCAGTTTGTGGCCGTGTGCCGGCTGGTTGTTATGTGTCGACTGTTTGGGGGACACGACCTGCGTCGGCACTGACGATTTTGTGGCCGGTTCATGGTTGTGTACCGACTACTTTTTGTGTGCTGGTTGGTTGTATTGTGGCCGGTTCATGGTTGTGTACCGACTACTTTTTGTGTGCTGGTTGGTTGTACGACAGAGCATGGGTCGGTTGTTTGGGCGATGCAGCTTGCGTCGAAGTGTTCTTAGCATTTGACGCCTGGTTCGGCTAGGGTAACAATTTGACTGTCGGTCTGGTCGTCAGATAGAATTTGGCGTCTGCGAATGATGTCTCTGCCTCTGTGAATGGGCTTTCATCGGCATACACCGTCTTTTGCTCGCCGTTCTCCCAATACTTGAAGCATTGATGCAGTGTCGATGACACGACTCCATTAGAGTGAAGCCACGGTCGACCCAAGAGCAGGTTGTAAGATGTCCTCGAGTCGATGACTTGGAAAGGAGTTTTGGCCACCATGTCGCCGATGTGCAATTTGAGATTAGTCATGCCCAGTGTCCTCTGGCCCTACTGGTTAAAACCTTGGATAAGGAGAGAACTCGAAGAGAGGTCGCCAGCGAAGAGAGGTCGCCAGCGAAGAGACCGACGTTCTTCATTGTGCAAATTGGCATGATGTTGACTGCGGATCCACAATCAATGAGGATGCAATTGACTTTATGGTCTCTAATGTAGCCGGAGACGGACAACGGTCTGTTGTCATTCTTCATCCCCAACTGCGCGTCCTCTTCTCTAAAAGTGATGCATGGCGGACATGAGGCAGCAAGTGCTTCTTCCGACTTTGCAAGTTCCGGGGAGGATAGCGCGTCCTCTTCCTCCTTTCTGTAAGGTGGAGTCAGCCCGACTTTAGGCAAGTCGTGCTTCCTCATGAGTAGCATCTCGACTTCGACTTTGAGTTCCTCTGGTTCGTCGAGGACCCGAATTAGAGCTTATCTTGACTGAATGGCCAAGTCGAGGTCGTCTTCTATCTCATTGAGCAGCGAGATCTGTTTGAGTGACGTCTCCAGGTCGTCGCATTCGATGACCGGTCTTTTGCCTTTGTCTTTTTTTGCTGTTTGCTCGGGAGGATCTGTTGAGCAGGTCGCCACCATTGCTGCCAGTAAGAGGAACTCCTTCGGGAAGAACTCAGCCAATGTGACGGGTCTTCTTTTCTTTTTGCTTGCCCCTTGGACGTCGGTCCTAGGAGCTTTTCTTTGGCGCTTCGCGGCTTTTTTATTTGGCCATTTCGCCTTCGTTCTGGTATTCACCGGTGCCGATTCGATTTCTCGGATAGGCTTCTTTCTCCGGGTAACCAGGATCCACCCCTCTGCATCGGCTGTAGCTAGTTCACGGGGTGCCAGTTTTGGTGCGACCTTAGCCGGTGGTCGTCTGTTGTTGTGGTGCGGTCGGTTAGAGGGTCCGGATTTTGGACGGTACTCCTTCTTTGTGACCTGCTGCTTATTTGGCCGAGTTCGCCGGTTTGGCTCAGCTTTGGATGGAGATGACGTGTGAGGAGGCTGTATTTTTAGCTCCTTCGATTTTGATGCGGCTTTGAGCCGCCAGCTCCATGATCCGATCCTTCAAGACGAAGCACTTCTCGGTCGGGTGCCCGACCAATCGATGATATTTGCAGAAGTTCGGGTCTTTGCTTTTAGATAGGTCGCCGGGTCTTTTGACCTCTGGAAACTTTAGCAAGTGGTTGTCGAGGAGTTGATCCTGCATGATGGAGACATCCACGTCGACGAACGGGGACGTCTTGGCCTGCCGTTCCTCCAGCGAAAGCCTTCGGTACATGCCCCCAGTTAGTTGTCGTGGGAGGTAAGTGGCCTTGACCTTGCTTCCGACCTTGATGGGCTCGAAAGCATTCGTCGTAAAGGAAGTTTTTGTTTTCTCCTTTCCATCTTTGGGCGCAGTCGCGGCTGGTGCCTTCCCCTTTTTGCGAGGGTCGGCGGAAGAGGATCCTTCTTCTCCATGTTCCTCCATCAGATTCTCCATGTTGTGAGCTTCTGCCGCGAGCTCTTGAAAGTCGGCCGGCCTCCGACTTCAGATATATCACAGGAGATCCCATTGCATTCCTCGCGAATACATCTCAATTTCTGCCTCGAGGGAGAGGTTTGAGCTTTCTTTCCAGTTTAAGCTCAGGTTCCTCCACCAGTTAATGTAATCAATGACTTTTTCGCCTTTCTTCTGTTTCAAGTTGGTGATCTCGACCAATGTTACGGTGCGCCGAGTACTGTAAAATTGGCTAAGGAACTCTCGCTCCAATTATTCGCAGCTGTCGATAGACTCTTGGGGCAGCTCGATGTACCAGTCAAAGGCATTTCCCTTCAATGACTGGCCAAAGTGCTTTACATACAAGTCGTCGTCGGTGCCGACGTTGTTGCAGGTCTCTATGAAGTGGGCGACGTGCTACTTTGGGTGCCCGTCGCCTTTGAATTGCTGGAATTTTGGAGGATGATACCTGACCGGCATAGGAATATTTTGGATCCTCTGCGTGTAGGGCCTTCGGTAGGCGACGGATTTGTTGTCGCCCGAGCTGCTTCGTACAGCGCAGTTGATAAGCTCAGTGACTATGTCAATGGTGAGAGCAGTCGGATCTGCTTCGGCTCAGCCTCGGCGGATGGTTACTAGTGTGACGGGCGGCAGCTTGTCGTCGGATGAAGGATCTTCTGGCAGTGGTTCGGTTGAGCCACTGGTAGTCGCCCGATTTTGGTCGACTTCTTGAGACACGCTGCCAGTGTTGTTTGCGGTCACGCCCATTTCGAGTCGCTCAAGAATTCTCGTGATCTGGAGATCATGAGCTGCGAGTTGCACATCTTTGATGCGCAGCTGCTCACTTTGCTCTTTTAGCGCAGCTTGCAGTTCAGCCAGCTGCTCTTCTGCCGTCTTGGTCGAAGTTGTCATTGCGGCCATCTTGACAGTCTGCATCGGCGAAGCTGTTCCCGGCGCAGGTCAAAGTGATGAGATTTTAACCGGCGATCGTATCGGGGAAACGATCGTTGGTCTCCTCGATTGTGGAATGGTCGTGGTGGGCAACCGGCTTGCAATGGCGGTCGCCGATGGAATTCGGCAGGGAGGAAGAGGTGATGTTACGACAGGGGAGGTCGCCAATGTCTGTCGACAAGGTGAGCGGATGGGTGGCGGACCCGCTGCTACATTGAGTGCGGCCAAGAGGTCGTGCGAGACCAATACGACCGGTGAGTTATCTGTGGCCGTCGCTCTCTGTACGGAGGAGGACGGCGATGAATGCGTTCTTGCCGCGGAGGAGGAGGAGATGCCCCCGTGTTGCTCGTATCGTTGTACCAAAGTAGGGACGATAGAGCTTCTTCGCGATGGCGGCGATTGAGCTGGGCTGACAGTCGGGCTGTGAGGAGGAGGAGATGCAGCGACGGCCAGATGTGTTGGCTTGGCCATCACTGACATCAATTTGATGGAGGCCATTGCTGGCTTGACAGAGGCCGCGGCAGCCTATGGCACGAAGACAGCGCTTGGACGGCGTGCGTGGTGCATGAAAGGAGCTTGTTCGGTGGATAGACTCCTGGCCAGGGCCCTTGTAACCGGGCGAGTGGCCGGTGGTGGAGAGGTAGGAGCACAGAGGTCGACCGGATATACGGCAGCTGGTCCGCGAGCTCCTGCAGTTGAGCCTGCGGTCGCGGTAGGACGTGGCTGAGCGAAGCTCGAGGAGGCAGTTTGCTTGCCCCTGTTGTTGTTGTTGTTGTTGTCATTGCAGGCCATGGCTAAGGTTGGAGATTTTTTTTTTTCGATCGGAGAAGGAGATGAGAGGTAGGAAATGTCCCACCGGGTGTGCCAAATCTGTTTCCCCAAAAATCCGCCGGTCCACGAAGGGGCGCAACCGAGAGAATATGTCGATTAATTCAGAGTAATATGTGTTACAATTGTGCTGTGTATCAAGGAATGCGAGTACAATCTCCTATTCTTCCTCTGATTTGATCTCCGTTACAATTTGATGAAGTTTAAGCTTTTTGCGAAGACGTCATCGAAACTCGAGTTGCAGGAACGAGTGTGCACGCTCTAGTGTGGCTTTGGTTGGTCGGACGGAGTTATTTGTGCACCGCGTGTATCGACTTGTAACGTTGCCGGCGAACGTGTGGTGCCGCTCCTAGTCGAACTGTTGGACGACGAGCTGCGAATGGCTTGACATCTATGGTTCGAAAGCTTCTGCGCATGGAGTTTCTTCTCGGTGAAGGAGTTTTCAGACCTTCGTTTTTGAGAGAGAAGCTCTGGGCATGGAGTGATTCCTCGGTGAATGCTCTCGAACTTGAATTTTTCCAACCCCTGGGATAGGGAACTTCTGGGTATTTGTAGCCTGTCTGTGTAGTTGTTGCGGAATTTTGCCTGGGAAAGGGGATCATGATTCCCTTTCTGCTGCCATCGTTGGGAGAGGTGGGTGACCAGGCTTTGGTCGTTGGTTTGCTGAGTCATGTCATAATGTGACATGGCTGCTGAATATTGATGACGCGACGAACTTGCTGACTGGGGCGCCGACTGTGCTGGTGACGCGGCAGAGTGGCTGGACCTCGCGATGGGCTGCGACGACGGACTTAAAAAATTGACGAAATTTACCCATGATCGTTGTTTGATGAACCGGTGGATTGCTGGACTCGTCGAAATTGGGCCGTCCACATTTTTGTGCATACAAGTGTAAAGTTGATTTGGAAGATTATTTTAATTATTAATCTACATATATATAGAAGCATATATGTAACTATTATTATTTTTACATTACTTGACACCTTAAAAATCACTCGTATCCGCACTATAAATGTGTGTGATCATATAAGCGGTGTCACAGGGACACATTCATGACTGAGCCAACTCCAAAGACATCGATGAGACGATGACTTTTATGATTAGAAATAGGGACATGCATCTTGAGAGTTCCATCAGGGCTACTAATTACGTGAAACAGCTTAATAGATTGAAAGAACAGTACAAAAACCATACCAAATTTCTCTTTTCGGTTTCAAGCATTGAGAAAATAAAAGACAAATCTTGCTCTTGTTTGTTTGCTTGCAAAGAGGGTTTGTTACTGTTTCACCGAAAATCCGCCGGTCCGCGAAGAGGCGCGACCGAGAGAATATGTCGATTACTTTAGAATAAATTTGTGTTACAGGGTGTAGTGTAAATATCAAAAATTGCGAGTACAATCTCCTATACTTCCTCTGATTCGATCTCCGTAAGTTGTTGATGAAGTCGAAGCTTCTGCGAACGAACGAACGTCGAACTCAAGTTGCGAGAGCGAGTGTGCACGATCTGTTGTGGCTTTGGTTGGTCGGACGGAGGTGTTTTGTGCTCCGCGTGTATCGACTTGTGACGCTGTCGGCGAACGTGTAGAGCTGCTCCGATTGAACTGTTGAGTTGCGACGGACTGCGAGTTGCTTGACTTCTGTTGAGTTGCGACGGACTGCGAGTGTGCTTTGGTTGGTCGAGTTTCTTCTCGGTGAAGGGATTTTTAGACCTTCGTTTCGAGAGAGAAAGAACTTCTGTGCGTGAAGTATTTTCTCGACAAGAATGCTCTCGAACTTGATTTTTTCTCCACCTGATTTCTCCCCCTTGTGATTGGGAATTCTTTGGCTTTTTGTAGCCTGTCCTGTGAAGTTGTTGTGGTTTCTTCCTTGGAAAGGGATCACGATCCCCTTTCTGCTGAGGGAGTTGATGGAGTAGGGAGACCAAGATCGTGGTCCCTCCTTTTCCTCCTTTGGTTAACGACCAGTTCTGGTCATTTGATTGTTGAGTTGAGTGATGAGCTGACGAGGCATGCTGACGGGTGCTGACTCGACAAATTTCTGCTGATTGTGTTGCCGACTGTGCCGATGACGTGACAACGCGGCTGGACCCGACGGTGGGTTGTGACAATGAACTTCAAAGATAGGGCTTACCCATGATCATTACTTGATGGATCGGTGGGTTGCTGGACTCGTCAAAATTGGGCTATGCACATTTTGGTGCATACAGAATGCCCCCTTCGAGACTTGACCGTTCTGGAGGAACGAGCAAGTTTCGAAACTGAAGAAGAACACACACACGCAACACTTTTCCACTTTTTTTTTTTTTTTTTTTCCCCATCCTTTTACTTTTTTTAGGATCTTTTTTTTTTTTTTTTTTTTTGTCTTGTTCTTCCGTCCTCTTGCTTTTTAGGACCAGAGTATATTTTCTGTACACTTGTAAATTTTTTTTTCATTCTTTTTTTTTTTTTTTTTTTGGCTCTCTTGTTGTTTTAGAGCAGTTTGTTTTTTTTTTCTTTTTTTTTTGCATGCATGATATACGTGGAGTATGTACGGTATAGAGAGATGATGAATACCTTAGTAGAGATGTCGCCCAGGTTTGAGCAACAGCGGCGAATTGGAGTTGAGTTGCTGGCTACGGTCTGCTTTGAGTGTTGTCGAAAGTTGTTTCGAAACCTCGGAGAAGGCCGACGCGATAGATTTTGCGAACTTCTGCAAGTCTCGGTGACTTTGGCTGTCGCGCCGGGGAAGAGGTGTCACTCGGTGACTCTGTGTGCGTCACACTGGTGAGAGGTGCAGTTTCGGTAGCTTGGTCGTCGGATCAAAGAGAAAACTTGAATCCGAATAAGACCCGGAAGGCCGAATTTGAGTTTGACTGATGTCTCGGCGAGTTGCAATTCCTTCTGCGAACTGTATTGACGCACCGGAAAGAGGATTTTGAAAGGAGGTGTGTGTAGTGGGACCCCTTTTGGCTGAATCGATCCTCCCAACAAATTGGGATCTCTCTGTCGACGGTTTGGCTTCTGCGACGGTTTGGCTTCTACGAATTTGAAAGATAGTCTGCGCTCTGGGTGCTTTGCAATCTCCTTTGAGCCCCGGCTAGTGTCAGAATTCTCCGCGAGCCAAGACTTAAAGGTACTGTAAAGAAAAACTTCCCGCAGTTTCTAGCGGAATTCGAGTCAGCCGAGGTTCCCGCTCTCTTTTCTTTCTTCTTCTCTTCCTCCCTCTTTCTTCTTCTTTTTCTCTCCTCTCATTTTCAACCTCTCCCTCAATCTCTCTTTTTTTTTCACGATTTCTCTTTTTTTTTTCTTTTTTTGGTTTTTCATTTTCTCTTTGTTTTCTTCTCTCTTTCTTACCTCTCCCGAGTTGTCTTTTTTACGCATTCCTGGTGTCCGTCAGTTTGTCAATGTGACAGACTAACAACGTTTTGCGCATCGTTTGGCCCAAAAGTGCACCTGGCTCTATCGCCGTGTGCAGGAGTTTAATCTGGGTCATCCGGCTCGGTCGCCGGATGTTGGATTCTGTTTGTGGTTGCACTCGACTCGGTCGCCGGGTGCTGAAGTTGTGTTTCGTCTGCGTCTGGCTTGGTCGTCGGGACGCCGCAGTGTGTTGCGGGACTTGGCTTGGGCGCCGAAATGCTATGGTCGCATCTAGCATGGTCACCGGGTGCGAACTGTTGTGTGACTGCATCCAGCCTGGTCGCAGAGAAGGTAGAATTTCTGCGCTAGCACACCCGGCTCTGTCGCCGGGTGCGATTTGCTGTTTGGTCGCAGCCGGCCAGGAGTTGGTCGCCGGTGCGAGTTGTTTTGAGGTCGCGGCCGACAAGAGTCGCCGGGTGCGAGTATGTGTCGACCTCCTTCTATTTTTTCTTGCGACTGCTTCTTTTTGTCGCAGCTCTTTTTTTGTTTTGCGACGACTTCTTTTTTGTCGCGGCTTTTCTTTTGCGACGACTTCTTTTTGTCGCGGCTTTTTTTTTGTGACGGCTTCTTTTTGTCGCAGCCCTTTTCTTTTTTTCGAAGAGGAGTTACATACCTGACTCCGTCTGGCTGCGTCCGGCTCGGTCGCTGGTCGCAGGAGTTTGCTGCGCGGTACCCAAATTGATCGTCGGGTGCCAAAATTTTGATTCGGCTGAGCCCGGCTGGGTCGCCGGGAAGCTGAATTTCTGTGTCGGCGCACCCGACTTGGTCGCTGGGTGTTATTGTCGCAACTTGCTTGAGCGCCGGGTGCGAGCTGCTGAGTGATCGCAGCCGATTTGGTCGTCGACAACTTCTTTTCTTTTGCGACTGCTTCTTTTTGTCGCTGCATTTTTTTTGTTCTTTTGCGACAGCTTCTTTTTGTCGCTTGCTTCTTTTTTTTTTTTGAAGAGGGGTTGCGTACTTGGTTCTATTGGCTGCGTCCGGCTCGGTCGCCGACCGCAGGAGTTTGTAGTACAGCACCTGCCTCGGTCGCCGGGTAGTGCCTCTGTATTGTTTTTCTTCGCGTCCGTTTTGTTGGTGGGCGCTGATTTTGAACTGTGCTCGGCTCGGTCGCCGGGCACTTGTTTCGATCACAGCTGGCTATATTGCTGGTCGCGAAGCTTTGAATTGTGCTCAGCTCGATCGCCAGGCATTTGTTTTGATCGTGGCCGGCTGTTTGGCTGGTCGCGAAGCTTTGAGTTGTGCTCGACTCGATCGCCTGGCACTGGTTTTGATTGCGGCCGGCTTTGTTGCTGGTTGCGAAGCTTTGAGTTGTGCTTGGCTCGGTTGCCGGGCACTGGTTTTGATTGCGGTCGGCTTTGTTGCTGGTCGCGAAGCTTTGAGTTGTGCTCGGCTCGGTCGTCGGGCACTGGTTTTGATTACGGCCAGCAGTTTGGCTGGTCGCGGAGCTTCGAAGGGTGCTCGACTTCGGTCGCCCGCACTGTTTTGGTCGCGCCAGTAGTTTGGCTGGTCGCGAGCTGGAAGGGTGCTTTCGGCGATCGCCGGGCACCTGTTTTGGTTGCGGCCAGCAGTTTGGCTGGTCGCGAAGCTTCGAAGGGTGCTCGGCTCGGTCGTCGGGCACCTGTTTTGGTCGCGGCAAGCAGTTTATCTGGTCGCGGAGGAGGAGGTCATGCCCCCAGTTGTGCATCCTTCTCTCGGAACACAATGTGCGGTGGGCAGGAGACGACGAGTGCCTCTTCTGACTTTATCGGCTGCGGGGAGGATTGTGCATCTTCTTCCTCCTTTCAGTAGGGTGGAGTTAACCCGACCTTCGGCAAGTCATGCTTTCTCATGAGGAGCCTCTCGACTTCAGCTTGGAGTTCCTCTAGTTTGTCGAGGACTTGAATTAAGACTTGTCTTAACCTTGTGGCCAAGTCGAGGTCGTCTTCTATCTCGTTGAGTGACGAGATTTGCTTTGATGATGTCTCGAGGTCGTCGCATTCGACGACCGGTCGTTTGCCTTTGTCTTTGGCTGCTGCTGGTTCGGGAGGAGCTATCGAACAGGTTGCCACCATTTCTAGAGGCGCGAAAAACTCCTTTGGGAAGAACTCCCCCAAAGTGACCGGTCTCCTCTTCTTCTTGTTTGCCCCCTGGACGTTGGTCCTGGGAGTTTTCTTTGGCGCTTCGCGGCTTTTTTGTTTGGCCGCTTCGCCTTGGTTCTGGTGTGCGCCGGTGCCGGTTCGATTTCTCGAATAGGCTTCTTTCTCCGGGTGACCAGGATCCACCCCTCTGCGTCGGCTGTAGCTTCTTCGTGGGGTGCCGGTTTTGGTGCGACCTTAGCCGGTGGTCGTCTGTTGTTGTGCGGTCGGCTGGAGGGACCGGATTTTGGACGGTACTCCTTCTTTGCGACCTATTGTTTGTTCGGCCGAGCTCGCCAATTTGGCTCGGCTTGAATGGAGACAATGTTTACCGATGCTGCTCCTTCTGCTCCGTCAATCGTAATGCGGCCTTGCGCCGCGAGATTCATGATTCGATCCTTTAAAATGAAACATTGCTCGGTTGAGTGACCAAGCAGACGGTGATATTTGCAGAAGTTTCGGTCCTTTGATTTCGCAAGGTCGCCGAGTCTTTTGATGTCTGGCAACTTAATCAAGTTGTTCTCGAGCAGCTGCTCGAGCATGAGAGGAACATCGGTGTCGGGGAAGGGGTAGGTCTTTGCTTGCCTCTCCTCCAAATGACGATTTTTTTCGGTAGGTGCTCCCAGCGGGCAGCTGTGGAGCGAAGTTTGTTTTTACCTTGCTCCCGACTTTTATTGGTTCGAGAGCATTCATCGCGAAGGATGTTTTAGTTTTCTCCTTCACGTATGTGGGTACGGTCGCGACGGCAGATGATGAAACTTCCTCCCCTCGCTCCTCCATGAGGTTCTCCATGTTGTGGGCCTCGGTCGCGAGTTCTTGAAAGTTCGTCGGCCTCCAGCTCTGGATATAGCACAGAAGTTCCCATCGCATTCCTCGAGCGCACATTTCGATTTCGGCTTCGAGGGATAAATTCGAGCTCTCTTTACAATTGAGGCTCAAGTTCCTCCACCGGTTAATGTAGTCGACGACCTTCTCGTCCTTCTTCTGCTTTAGATTGGCGATCTCGACCAGAGTAACGGTGCGCTGAGTGCTGTAGAATCAACTGAGGAACTCACGTTCCAGTTGTTCCCAGCTATCGTTTTATTCCTGTGGCAATTCGATATACCAATCGAAGGCGTTGCCTTTCAAGGATCGGCCGAATTGCTTGACCAACAGGTCGCCGTCTGTGCCGGCGTTGTTGCAGGTTTCAATGAAATGTGCGACATGTTGTTTGGGATGCCCGTCGCCATTGAACTGCTGGAATTTCGGAGGATGGTAGACGAGCGGCATTGGGATGTTTTGTATCCTCTGCGTGTACAGCTTTCGATAGGCCACCGACTTGCTTTCGCCGGAGCCATTTCGCATGGTGCGGTTGATGAGTTCAGTCACCGCGTCTAAGGTGAGGGTAGCCGCCTCTGCTTCAGCTCGACCTCCGTGGATGGCCGTCGGTACGATGGGCTGCATCTCGTCGTCAGAGGCAGGATCCTCTCGCGATGGTTCGACTGAGCCGCTAGTAGTCGCCCGATTTCGGTCGACCTCTTTCGAAATGCTGGTGTTGTTCGCGGCCGCGCCCATTTCGAGCCGCTCCATCATCCTTACGATTTGGAGATCGCGAGCTGCAAGTTGCGCGCCTTTGATGCGCAGTTGTTCGCTCTGTTATTTAAGTGCAGCTTGCATTTCGGCAAGCTGCTCTTAGAATGTTTTGGCCATCGTCGTCATTGCGGCCATTTTGACGGTCGGCGTCGACGGAGCTGTTCCCGACGCAGATCGAAGTGGAGAATATTTTGCCGACGACCGCATTGGGGAGACGGTCGTCAGTGTTCTCAGGTGTGGAGAGGTTGCGGTGGGCGACCGGAAAGGAGAGTCGGCCGCTGTCGGTTGAGCGCGGATGGGTGGTGGACCGGCTGCTGCGGTGAGCACGGCCAAGAGATCGTGAGAGATAGTCATGATCGGAGATTTATCTTCTGCCGAGGCTGATGGTGAATTCATCCTTGTCGCGGAGGAAGAAGTCATGCTCCCACGCTACTCGTATTGCTGCACCAAGGCAGGGACGATGGAACTCCTCCGGGATGGTGGCGACTGAGCCGAGCTGACAGTCGGGATGCAAGGAGAAGGAGAGTCAGCGACGACCAAGTATGTGGGTTTGGCCATTGCTGGAATCGGCTTGGTTGAGGCCGCAGTAGCCTGTGGTAAGAAGACGGCGCTCGGGTGATGCGCGTCGCAGATGAAGGGAACCTGTTCGGTGGATAAGCTCCTAGCCAAGGCCCTTGTAATTGGGCGAGTGGCAGGTGGTGGAGAGGTTGGAGCACGGAGGTTGGCAGGAGAGACGGCTACTGGTTCGCGAGCTCCTGCGGTTGAGCTTGCGATCGCGGCGAGGCGCGGCTGAGCAGAGCTCGAGGAGGCAATTTGCTTGCCCCCGTTGTTGTTGTTGTTGTTGGCGTTGCTGGCCATGGCTGAGGTTGGAGTTTTTTTTTTGTTTGGTTGGACGGAGAAGGAGATGAGAGGTAGGAAATGTCTCACCGGGAGTGCCAAATCTGTTTCACCGAAAATCCGCCGGTCCGCGAAGAGGCGCGACCGAGAGAATATGTCGATTACTTTAGAATAAATTTGTGTTACAGGGTGTAGTGTAAATATCAAAAATTGTGAGTACAATCTCCTATACTTCCTCTGATTCGATCTCCGTATCTGCTGTTGATGAAGTCGAAGCTTCGCGAACAAAACGAACGTCGAACTCAAGTTCGCGAGCGAAGTGTGCACGATCCGTTGTGGCTTTGGTCGGTTGGGACGAGGTGGTGTTTTGTGCTCAGCGTGTATCGACTTGTGACGCTGTCGGCGAACGTGTAGAGCTGCTCCGATTGAACTGTTGAGTTGCGACGGACTGAGAGTTGCTTGACTTCTGTGGTTGGAGAGAACTTCTGTGCGTCGAGTTTCTTCTTGGTGAAGGGATTTTCAGACCTTCGTTTCGAGAGAGAAAGCACTTATGTGCGTGAAATATTTTCTCGACTAGAATGCTCTCGAACTTGATTTTTTCTCCACCTAATTTCTTCCTCTTGTGATTGGGAATTATTTGGCTTTTTGTAGCCTGACCTGTGAAGTTGTTGTGGTTTCTGCCTTGGAAAGGGATCACGATCCCCAACAACAACAACAACAACAACAACAACAACAACAACAACAACAACAACAACAACAACAACAACAACAACAACAACAACAACAACAACAACAACAACAACAACAACAACAACAACAACAACAACAACAACAACAACAACAACAACAACAACAACAACAACAACAACAACAACAACAACAACAACAACAACAACAACAACAACAACAACAACAACAACAACAACAACAAAGTGCAGTGTACCTCGGATCCTATAAATAAAGGTGCAACAACTCATAATGATGGACTTGAGTTGAAACTATCTGGACCAGCAATGTTACCAGTAAAGGTTTTGGCGATCAATCAAGCAACAATATGACAAGAAATCAGTTATCTATCTCGAACAAAAATTTCAAAAAAATAACTTTATCAAAACTCCCAAGTCCCAAGAGCACATTGTTAAAAATTTGAGAGCGTAAAAATCAAATGCTTCAATCAATGTTCTAGTATGTTAGTTTCTTGTATTATCTAACGGGTTTGCCGCATATCAAGCCAAATCCTGCGATGGAACAACACTTTTGAGATGTAGCCAGCTATGTCAAATCCAGCCCATACATCCCAGCACTGGGCAAATATGGTCTAGGTGGCCCATATGCCCATCTCTGGTTATATAAACTTTGCTTCGTATGTGATGCAGGGAGTGAACGGTATATGACTGAAATGAAAATCTATCTTATATATTCTCAATTTATCCAACAGTCAGAGTAAATAATTGAATAAATTAGCTTACATATGCAGTATGAAAAAATCACAATGAAAAAAAGTAAGGTGTATCATATGATCATTAATGCAGTTTGAAACATAATTTTATCCTTGATATATAATTATTTCATATAAAAAAATTATTAAGTTACTCTTATATATAAATTAGATAATCAGTGAACCAAATATGAATTAGCTCTTATTTATTTTTTGTAATATTAGTAAATGATATTTAGGCAATTGACTGAAAGTGGCCGGATCGCCAGATAAAAGTTTCCTTCCAACTTTTCATTCTACTTACTTTTTCACTGAATAAATGACAAGGAAAAATGGAACAATGGGGTAAAAAGTGGCGCGCATCCAAACTGCCAAATATATGCGCGCCAAATCTGGTGGATTCCGCTGCTGCCTTCCTTTTGCGAAACGAAGTTTTCCGATCGTTTTTACCGACTCTCATAAAACTCTGGGAATTATTATTGTCCATTGATCATTCAAAGAGCTTCTCTTCGAAGATCGACGAAAGGATAAAAAAAAAAAAAAAAAAAAAAAAAACTAAAATACCTTTATTAGAAGATGACTACATATTTGAGCTCGAATCACTAAATACGATTTTAGTGGCATCGATAATGGCGAAGTGCAAATAGGCCAGAAGGACACTCCCTAGTAAAATCGGATTCGCCTTTGAATCATTACTCGGTGAAGAAAGCATGGAAAAGTTAAAGATTGCTTCAATCGACTATGATTTCTCTCAAGAAAGAAAGAGATAAAGCTCAGTCATCGAATTTGACGCATCTGTTTCACTTTACCTCTTTACTTCCCTAACCAGAAATACAACCTAATAAGTTTCGGATCGTCAGATTCATCAAATAGAGAATTGATCCATTGATGACATCCGTCTCCAGATCCGCAGCTTCGTAGCATCTTCCAAACATTGATTCTCTAACTCTAAACCGCACTAAATAAATACTCATCAGTCATCACTTCCCTCGATCGAATTGCCAGACTGACACCGGCAATTAAAAAAATAAATAAATACGAAGAGAACAGGATTAAAAAAAAAAAAAAAAAAAAAAAAAAAAAAAAAAAAACCTCATAGACTCGAAAGTGTTGAACTAGCTAGAGACATGAGAATTCTCCAGAAGTACTCTTTCCTCTGCGTCGATCCAATATCCTGTCGAATAATTCAACGACCGGCCTCGATCCGAAATTTTTCGACTTCTCATCCGTCCGATGGATCGCGTATCCTCTCCGATCCGAGACTCGCGCGGTGAAGAACAGGCGTCGGTGAATAATTTAAACGAAAGGATGGTTCGCCGGGAAGAATGGGTGATCTTCGTCTGAAAACTGAAACGAATCGTCCGCAATGCACAGCTAGACCGGAATTAAACTAAACGAAGAGACTGATTCAAACAATAAAATTTGGAGGGAAGGAGGGGACAAGAGAACAATCGGAATCCCTCCGTGCTCCGTTCCAGATCCGTGCAATTCCGGACGCATCTCAATTCCCCACAACCACAATATTATTTATACTTTTAATCTACTCCGATATTGGTGTTGAAAAGCTCCGACGACGACAGCCGTACCATTCGTCCACTCCCGCATGTCATGTGACATACTGATACATACACACTCGGATCTTAGACACGTGCCCAAGATTTACACGAGTCCGGATCCGGTTCCGAATGGCGGGATTATACGGGTTCCGAATCTTTGTCCGTGTTATCCATCTTTGAAGTTCATATTGTTTTTATGCTTCGATCGACGAGGTCCAACAAACTAGTAAACAAGTAAAGAAAGAGACATGCCACACGCAAGACGAAACCCTTTTCAATCCCAGATGACAAGAGGCCGATCCTCTTTTTTATGAATTACATTCCATCCATATATCCATACCTAGTTCTTCGTTTACCACAATCTTGGCTTTTGGGGGGGTGGGGGGGGGTTTCTTAGAAAGCAAGGAAAGAAGAGAACAAGTTCCGAAACTGGCATGGGAGGGCATCAAGCATGGAACAGAGGAATTGAAGAAAGTTGGGTTCCTTGATGCCATGGAACTTAATTTAGAAGAGATCGGATGCAGCTAATTAAGCATAAATTAATACTGTTGAGCTTTGCTTACCTTTAGAAGTTAATTAAGTTTTCCCACAAAAAAAGCCAAAATCTAATCTGGGTCCATTAAAGTGGCAGGTGAGTACCCCTTAATTTCCCCAGTCCAGTCTCCGACTCTCCGCACCCCTTGACGTCTTCAAGTCTTCCCCTTCCATATATATATAGTTCCACTCAGTTCTGCCCACTGACTTGTACGTATTTCCATTTTCAGGAAGCAGCTAGCCACGCCCACCTCTTGTCCTGGCTTGGAATTTGGATTCCATAAAAGTTGAAAATCGAAAAGGTTTCAGAAAAAAAAAATAATCAGGATGGCAGTACAACGAAATATTCAAAAAAAAAAAACAAAATCCCAGATAGAGAAAACCAAAACGCTCACCATCATAAAAACGACTGAGCGCCAAGCTTAAAATATTAAGAAGTGGGTATTGACCTCGACGACGTTTCGTCGTGAGTCCGATCCCTCCCCATCCGGCCATCGGCCATCCCCCCCCCCGTAAGAGAAAAGGCGATCAATGTAACAGAATTTCGACGCGTGACGAGCAGTAACTCAAGCTTTTCTTCATATATATAGTTCATATATAGTTCATACGTTCATTCGCTAGTGGTCTCTGCAACAGCCTCGACATATTCAACGGCTGAAAACAGAGGGCAAAGGAAAGCGCCTACGTTGTCGTTGATTTGAACGGAGAAGACAAAAGTCAGAGAAGAAGACGGATCTTTTGGCGGACCCCATTTCTCACAAGTCCATTACCGAATACTGACTCGACAATAGAGACAGTGGCGAGCGGACGCTGATGTGGTGGCCCCCTCAAAAAGGCACTCGAAGCTCGCATAAAAAGAATTGGCATTTTCTTAAATTATTAATTTATTATTAATATAAACCATAAAACTATAAACTTATCAATTTATAATTAAAGTTAAAAAGTATTATATTGAATTTCCCACTTGGTTCATCCGTATGGACTGACGAGTATCGGCGATACGATACGATACAACCCGAGTATTATATTAAATAGGTTGATCACATGAGCGTCGTGAAATCCAATCGTCCGGGCCGCCATCGATTTGAGTAATGGTAGAATGTGAAGATATGACGGTGGAGATGTGATGGGTAGTCCTTGTCATGGACCCCACATCGGGGAGTTAATGAGTTACGACTTCTGATGCCATTACATCAGCTGGCCAATAATTGCACGAGGAAATGATACATCGACGATTAATCGTCGACGTGGGACATGCTGATTGGGCAGCTGTGACGTCACTGTGGGTGCCTTGTTCCTAACACCGGAGCGAAGCCTCCGGGCATTTTCTGTCTAATTACGTAATTAACTTGGAATTATGTAGATGATGCGTATTTGTGGTCTTTTTTTGTTGTTTACGGAAATGGGCGCAGAATACGGGAAAATTGCGATACCTGCTCTTGCGTCTCCAGTTCCCGATGCGGGAGGGGGGTCGTCTTCTTTTAAGCGATTCTAGGCGTCACTTTATCGAAAGAAAGCCTTCGCCCTGTCTGCTCTCTCTAGAGAAAGGAGGGAATAAGAAGAAGAAGTCGGGCTGTGGAAGAGACAGAAGCGAGCCAAGTATTTTTAGGATCCCGCTGTGTGATCTCAGGATCTAATGATCTGAGAGGCAGGGAGGGAAAAACCCTAGTCGTCCTCTTTGCTTTTCTTTCCTTTTCTCGTTTTCCCTCCGGGTCGTTTTTCTATATCCTCAGTTTGGAGCTGGGTCGGGATCTGTGATTTCTCTCGATTGGGTTTCGCTATTGGCTCCCGTATTTTTTGTGGTTCGTTTTTTGGGAGCCTTGTCGGGTGAGAGATTGTCCAGCTGAGGTTGCTCGGTTTTGGTGCTGACTTTGTTGCCCGGTGTTCTTGTTACGTTGTTTGCTTTTTTGACCTAAAAATTGGGTCTTAATGGGGAAGGGAGGGGAGGATGAAGGAAATCAGGCACTTTATACTCCATCTGCCGTAGATCGCAGCGTCTTTCCGGCGTGGGCTCGGGACATCAGCGAGTGTGAGGCGGAATACAAGGTCTCTTGTGAGTATGGACTTAAATCTGATGAAGTTGATGAGCGTCGCAAGGTACACGGTTGGAACGAGCTCGAGAAGCATGAGGGTCCTTCCATTTTTAGACTCATCCTCGACCAGTTCAACGATACCTTAGTAAGGATTCTCCTTGTCGCTGCTGTAATTTCTTTTGTTCTCGCTTGGTATGATGGGGAAGAGGGGGGGGAAATGGAAATTACGGCCTTTGTTGAACCCCTTGTCATTTTCCTGATCCTGATCGTGAACGCCATAGTTGGAGTTTGGCAAGAGAATAATGCTGAAAAGGCCCTCGAAGCACTGAAGGAAATCCAGTCGGAGCACGCTACGGTCAGGCGTGATGGAAAAACTATTCCAAATCTCCCTGCCAAGGAACTCGTCCCGGGTGATATAGTTGAACTCAGAGTCGGAGATAAGGTACCTGCCGATATGAGGGTCATAAGCCTCGTCAGTTCCACTGTGAGAGTCGAGCAAGGATCCTTAACAGGCGAGAGTGTAGCAGTAAACAAAACCCATCACAAGGTTTCTGAAGACGCAGATATTCAGGGCAAAGAGTGCATGGTTTTTGCGGGGACGACCGTGGTGAATGGCAGTTGTCTCTGTTTGGTGACTCAAACAGGAATGAGTACTGAGATTGGAAAGGTACACTCTCAGATCCATGAAGCGTCTCAAAGTGATGAAGATACTCCTTTGAAGAAGAAGTTAAATGAGTTCGGAGAGGTACTTACTGCTATAATTGGAGTGATCTGTGCTTTGGTTTGGCTAATCAATGTGAAGTACTTCTTAACCTGGGATTACGTTAATGGGTGGCCAGCTAATTTTAAATTCTCGTTTGAGAAGTGCACTTATTACTTTGAGATTGCAGTAGCTCTGGCTGTGGCTGCTATACCTGAAGGTTTACCTGCAGTTATTACAACTTGTTTAGCTCTTGGAACTCGCAAGATGGCTCAAAAGAATGCGTTGGTAAGAAAATTGCCTAGTGTGGAGACATTGGGATGTACCACAGTGATATGTTCTGACAAGACGGGCACCCTGACAACTAATCAAATGTCAGTTGCAAAGCTTGTGGCCATGGGACACACAGCTGGTAGTATTCGCACATTTAAAGTGGAGGGTACCACTTATGATCCTCATGATGGCACGATACTCGATTGGCCTGGTCACATGGATACTAATCTTCAAACAGTTGCCAAGGTAGCGGCAATTTGTAATGATTCGAGTGTCACCCACTCAGGTCTTCAGTACTTAGCAAGTGGCATGCCAACTGAAGCAGCCTTGAAGGTGAAAACATATTCTGCTTATTTACCCATATAAATAAACCGATTTGGTTTACAGAAGCTAATGTTTCTTTGCTCAAAGGGAAACATTGCATAGGATAAGTTTCCAACTTCTTTAAGTGAAGTCCATAATTTTTTTCTTTAAGAAAAAACCTATTACACGTGGATGTTCTAAAACAAGTGAATGATTAATTCCAAGGAAATGCTCTATAATCTTTTATTGCTCTGTTGTTTGTTACTTTAGTTGGGAGACCAATTAGGACTACATAACTTTCATATAAGATAATGATTCTGGTTCTGCAAAGCTACTCTGTAAATACTTTTGCAACTGAAATCTTCTCTTTTTGCTTGATTTTAGAATGTTCCAGTAGGTGTTGTTGGGTAGAACCTACTTTATCACATTCGTTATACTTAGGAGTGTGTTTTGAATTATCATGTTTTTACTTTCTGTAGATTGTGATTTTCTGTTGGCTAATGCAATTCAAAATGATAACAACATAGTGTCTTTTTCTTACAGGTTTTAGTTGAAAAAATGGGCCCGCCATCTGGTTTTGACAGGTTGTCTTCAGGATCAGCTGCTTTACGTAAGTTGAATTGCTGAACTTGGTTCTTTTATTTAACTTGTGGACGTCATGTGCATTAATGCTTTTTTTCTTTATCTTATGAAGCCTGCTGCGAACGTTGGAATGAGAGGGAGCAAAGGATTGCAACTCTTGAATTTGACCGCACCCGCAAGTCAATGGGTGTAATTGTGAAGTCAAACACTGGAAGAAATGTGTTGCTTGTGAAGGTATTCTTTCGTAACTTGTATTTGAGTCCATTCAGAGTCCCCTTTTTCTTGTTCAAGTTGACATTGCTCTTTTCTTGTAACAAGTTGATATTGTATTGTTGGCTTTAATAATTTCAGAAAATTTCTTGTCCTGTTTTTTCTGAAAAATAAAAAAAACTTGTCCTGATATTGAAGTTCACTTTTACAGGGTGCAGTGGAGAATTTGTTGGAGAGAAGCGCATATATTCAGCTATCTGATGGTTCTATTGCCACTTTGGATAGAAATTCAAAAGATGTGATCTTAGAAGCTCTTTGTGATATGTCCACAGATGCTCTGCGTTGTTTAGGTTTTGCTTACAAAGGTGACCTTACCGACTTTGCAACGTATGATGGTGAAAATCATCCAGCTCATAAGCTTTTACTTGATCCTTCTAACTATCCATCAATTGAGAGTGATCTGATCTTTGTTGGCTTGGCTGGTCTGAGGGTGAGTAGTCAATTGAAGTTTCTCTTTTTCTTTCTCTTTTTCTTTCTCTTTTGAATCTTAACAAGTTTTTTGCTTCCATTCATTCTCTTTACATTAAGTGATTCATCCTCTGTTATAACCCATAACTGCTTCAGGATCCTCCTCGAGAAGAGGTGCATAAAGCCATTGAAGATTGCAGAGCAGCTGGAATTCGAGTAATGGTTATTACGGGGGATAACAAGAACACTGCAGAGGCTATCTGCAGGGAAATTGGGGTGTTCCAACCTGGTGAAGATATCAGTTTAAAGAGCATAACGGGGAGGGAATTTATGTTACGTGAAAATCCGAAACAATATCTACGACAAACAGGTGGACTACTTTTCTCTAGGGCTGAGCCTAAGCACAAGCAGGAGATTGTGAGGCTGCTAAAAGAAGATGGGGAAGTAGTTGCTATGACCGGTGATGGTGTGAATGATGCTCCTGCATTGAAGTTGGCTGATATTGGTATTGCTATGGGCATAGCTGGAACAGAGGTATGTTTTCTGCTTCTCGTCATTGTCATCAGAAGTGTCACATCTTTCTTTTTTTGTGTTGATTAAGAACACCCGCCCCCTTGTGAGGGTTAAATTCTCCCCTCACATTTGACTTCTCCTCTTGTGACCCTTAAGGGATGATTATGCAGAGAAATCATACATTTGCTTTTATTTTGTAAGGAATGACTATATCTGCTTGTATTTGAGAGCAGTAACTGTTGATTTCATACAAAGACTCACATATCTGATTGTTGATTATTACTTTTCCTTTTCTAGGTTGCTAAGGAAGCAGCTGACATGGTTTTAGCAGACGATAACTTTAGCACTATTGTTGCTGCTGTTGGGGAAGGTAGATCCATCTACAACAACATGAAAGCCTTTATCAGGTAATTAGCTCATTTTTCACTCCCTTTGGTTGGATGTGTCTCTTATTTTGGAATACTGAACCTCTCCATATGCTGTGGTATGGTTGTATTAGTAACTAATTGTTTGTGTGATTTAATTTAATCATTGAAGAGTGTTGTGATCCTTTGAAAGGAGATGGCAGAGAAAATAGGGGAAAGAATTGCTGCAGAAAGGGAAGTACTTGGGTCGATTTTGACCCCTGGCATTTCCATTTACTCAAAATAAAATGTTAAATAATTATATAAATGCCCCTGTTTATGATAAATTATTATAATGACTAAAACTGTACCAGCAACCATGAACATATTAATAGAATCTTCATAACAAAATCTATTAATATGTAACATAATTAACATATAAGACCATCAGAAACCACGGTGAAATAGCCAAAATACCCCTATTCTTCAATATTCTCCTCAAGGAGCACGGAGAGCTGCAAAGTCTAGTTTCTGAAATGCTAACTGCAAACTTCAAATACATCAGAGCTAGCTTTGAATTCAATCAGCGGTTATTGTCAGGCCACAGTCTTCAAAGGAGATTTCAGACTTCAAAAACACCTGGAAGCATCACCCTAACCTTGAAATTTTGGTTTCCTGTTCTAATACTATGTAAAATCATTGTCTTGGAAGAGATAGAATGGGTTGAGAGAAAAGAGAGGAAAAGAACGAACATCCATGAAAGAGTAGAAATAGGGTAAAATTTTACCACTAATTCCTGTAGTTGAGTAGAAAGTGCAACAAACTACATACCCTTTTTTGGAGGTTCTCTGTTAGCATGACTGAAACAAGTGCTGTGGCCTATAAACATTACGTGATTAGGATCCTAGTACAAGATCTACTAAGATATAACAGAATTGTAAAAGGTGCAACTATTACATAAATGCCTCTCTTTGAAAGTTCTTAGTAGAATAACTAAAACAGTGCCAAGAACTGTTGAAAGTATTGGAATAGTATCCTAGTAACAAGATATCCTAAAGATGTAACAGAATCAGCATATAAGATTGTCCAGGATAGGGTTAAATGACCTTCAACAAAGTATTGTTAAAGTTTATGCATCTTAATCCTTGCTGCATTACTTTCATCAGATAGCAACCGACCAAGAATTTTTTTTGTAGTTCTCATGTTGTTAATGCTCATTTACTTCAATTCACAGTTAAAGCACAATGTAAGTCTGATCCTTGGAAGGAATATAATATTGTCACAGGAGTGATAATTATTGGGAAAAAAATGCTACCTACTGGTGAATTTGTTTTGGAAAAGGATAAATGGAATATTTTGTGTGATTTTGATTTTTTATTTCCAACAATTGTTCCGGATGTAGCAAAGGTCATCGAGGAATCAAGAATGTATTTAAGATCTTATTTTGGAAAAATGGAATATTGTGATGCCTCAGAATCTGTCCTTTAGCTTATAGTATGAGAAAATCATTTCATCATTGGAGTAAATGTAAATATTTCGGTTTACTAGAGCACAAAGATTAAAATTTTGCCCCGTAGCAATTTAAAATGAAACTCTGATGTGCAAGAAGCAACATGAATCTGTCTGCTAGTGGCTTGTTCACTTTACCCTGATCTTGTACTTCTGTTGCTTGTTGGATACTTTTGCACATAATTTCATTGTTTAATTATTTTTTGCTTTATTTCAGGTACATGATCTCTTCAAATATTGGTGAAGTTGCCTCCATATTTCTGACAGCAGCTCTAGGCATTCCAGAAGGTTTGATACCTGTTCAACTTCTGTGGGTCAATCTAGTCACCGATGGACCTCCTGCAACTGCTTTGGGATTTAATCCTCCAGATATGGACATAATGAAGAAACCCCCTAGGAGAAGTGATGATTCATTGATTAGTGCATGGATCTTGTTCCGATACCTGGTATGTGATTCATTTGTGTTATGAAAGCTATGAAGCTTGATTTTTATTTATTTTTTAATCTTAGCTGGATTAATTTGCGAAAGAGAGGTACTTACTAGTGCTTTCTTTCCTTTTCTGTTGTCCCCAGGTAATCGGGATGTATGTTGGTGTTGCAACTGTTGGTGTCTTCATCATATGGTACACCCACGGATCCTTCCTGGGTATTGATTTGAGTGGCGATGGTCACTCGCTTGTCTCCTACTCTCAACTGTCGAACTGGGGCCAGTGTCCAACTTGGG
This sequence comes from Aristolochia fimbriata, assembly GCA_019845555.1. Lineage (NCBI taxonomy): Eukaryota > Viridiplantae > Streptophyta > Magnoliopsida > Piperales > Aristolochiaceae > Aristolochia > Aristolochia fimbriata. The sequence goes on from CM034079.1 coordinate 24,792,444, forward strand.
AAGGTTTCCAGGTCTCTCCGTTCAGGGCAGGGTCCCAGGTTTTCTCGTTTGATTCCAACCCTTGTGACTATTTCCAGGCGGGCAAAGTGAAGGCTATGACTCTGTCTCTTTCTGTGTTGGTTGCAATCGAGATGTTCAACTCACTAAACGCACTCTCGGAGGATGGTAGCCTGTTGACGATGCCACCATGGGTGAACCCATGGCTTCTTCTTGCCATGTCGGTCTCCTTTGGCCTCCACTTTCTGATCCTCTATGTTCCTTTCCTTGCCCAAGTCTTTGGCATTGTGCCGTTGAGCCTGAACGAGTGGCTTTTGGTGGTGGCGGTGGCATTCCCGGTGATCCTTATAGACGAAGTTCTCAAGTTCATTGGACGGTGTACGAGTGGGCGGCAGGTTGCAACTCCGAAACACAAGCAGGAGTGAGGGTGGATACAACGTATAAAGGGCTACTATAGGACACGGTAGATGCTGACTTTTCATTGACAGAGACAATCTCTCGAACATGTCTAGGGTGCAAAAGATCCAGGGTTATTGAAAGCTCACAGACTCACAGCTTTTATATTGGCGGCCGGATTTGGAGCATGAGATGAAGAGGGGGATGTGACCGTGGTGTGTGGCACTGGAGAGTCTGAGAGATCCTAATTGCTTTCTCTCTTAGACTTGTCATATTTTTAAACTCATAATTAGACATTGCAAAAATATGTGGCAGTTTTGCAGTTAAATTCATTCATGCCTGAAATTTTCAGCTGAGGCTAGTTTTTCTCTCTTTAAATAATAGTTGTGTAGTTTGGTCATATAAGCACTTGAGCAGTGTAAGAAAAAACTCAGTAATATAAAACGGAACGGGTCATTCAAGAAGACCGTATGCATTGGAATCGAAATTGAGTCAGTGATCTGAAAATCAGACTTGGGTCAGCCGATTCAAATGCTGGATTCTGTCACATCTTGTCCGAGTCCTGACTCGACGGATTTGTTTTTTTTGTACATATTTATTTAATGGTCAAAGTGATAATCTGGTAAGTTCACACATAATCACAACTGATCTTAAATAAACTAATAAAAACTAGAAAGTTTAATTCTATTATTATATGCACAGTACCACAGACAAAAGTTTATTATTTATAAAAGATTATCAATATCGGTAAAACTAAAATGAGTAAAAAATAAAAAAGTAGACACAAACCAAACCCGGATGCTTCTACAGAACAGCAGGAACCATAAATAGCCTAACGCCAACTTCGCCGCTATTAAATTGATCTGGGACGGACAAAATAAGGAACCGTGTAAAGTTCTTGACTCCACATGTCGCAATCAAAGCTTCGTTCCCCTTTCACGATTGGACTTCAACTTGACGTCCATTCTCGTTGGGTTTCGCTTTCTCGCCGATGTCTTCTTCTTCTACCAGGGGTTTCTCCGCTGGAGATTTCTTCACAAGCAACTCTGCCATTCTCTCCGCCAAAGAGAGCTTCGCGGCCGGCGAGACACCGTGCTCTCCAATCATCGATTCCAGAACTGCTTCAGCCATTACTCTGTTCTCGATGATCGCGGCGCTCTCTTCTGGTATTGTGTCGTCCTTGGTGAACGCGATCTGATCGAACCGCAAGAATACAGTAAAAAAATTAAGGACATTTGAAACAATAAACAGGGGATGACGAACGAAAATGAAAAAAAATAAGAACTTTCGGCTACTTACGGTTAGAGAACCAGAAGGAGAGAGGGTGAACAAGATGGAATAACCGGGAGGAAAGTTCAGATCCTCGAAAACTTGTTTGAATTTCTCTACGGCCGAGGCTTCCGCTTCGGTATAAATGCCGTCTGCTTTCCAGTGTGCCACGCACTTCTCCGTGACCTTTTCGGAGTACTGTTGACCGGTGAGAGGCAGAATCATGGTCACTCTCATAAATTTCTCGAACGGTCCTGCCGACAAAAACAGAAAAAAAATCCAATCGGTTCACTTCGGCCTCGTCGTCGTCACTGTTTTGGATACGGATCTGGAGCAAAACCAGAGGTTCCTCTCCTCCGACTGTACATTCAGGCAAAAGAATAAACAACGACCAGTTTTTACAACGGATTACCGGTCACAATGTCTCTGAAAAAATCGACGCTGGAGTTGAGCTCGTCGGCCGTCTTTCCCGTCCATCTCTCGGCAAGGTAACTTACGGCTTCTCCGCCGACGTAGACACCGATCGCCGTGAACTTGACGAACATCTCTTGAATCTGCAATCCTCTCACACCTGCACATATTTCCACTCTCAGCAAAACACACGGATAAAAAGCGTACGAATCGAAATCCAAACAACCAAGCCAGTGTCGCGCGCGCACAAACCTGCTCCGCAGAGAAACAGAGCGCCGGTCGATCCGGGAGGAGCCTTCACGGCGTGAGAAAACACGACGTCGTCGACGACCAGCTGCGACACGGAGGGAAGCGAAGCCATCGTTGGCTCTTCAGAGTTGGGATACACCGAACAGGAGTTTCCGATTCGGCGGTGCTAGCTCTCCGCGAGTTCGAAACACCAAGGGATAAGTAAACAGAGCGAGAAACAGTCGTTGCCAGGGTTCGAATTTATAGAAGAAGAGGAGGAATATAACAAAGTGCTGATTTCTTTTTACTAAATTACGAATGTAGGACTCCCGTCCCGTCCGGATCGAAAGACGTAAATATCCTCGTAACACAAGTTTTAGATACGAATTTAAGAGGCACATAACTACCTCTAGTGTAGTGTGGCCCACGTCGACGTGCATGTAGAAGATTGTATATATTTAATATTCCTATTCTGGTTTAAAACACTAATTATAATGTGTAAAAAAAGTGAAAAGTAATATAAAAACATAAATAAAAAGCTTATCCCCGCTTAAAAAATATAATATATTTTTATAATTTTATTTTAAAAATATCTTAGAAGTGTTTGTATTATTTAATATTAATTATGTATAGCATGCTTTAAATGATTTTTTTTTTTAATTTTAATTTAATTTTTAAAAAAAGACTTTGGCTCTAATATATGGTAGACGAATTCATTGGTCCACATAAAAGTGTTTCCACATAATTTGTACTTCCCCAAGTGACAAGTGTGTCACATACATATTGAATTTTTAACTAATAAAAAATTCAATAAATATAGTTAGGTTTTTTTCTTCATCCAAAATAAATAGAGTTCGGTGAGTCTTGAGACTGTTTGACTCAGGCGAGGCTTTGGGAGCGGTAGTTGGGTAATATTGAAGGAGACGGGTGGGCAAAAATGTGGGGGAAGTAGAGACCGACGGGTTACTTGGTGGGTTTGCATGAGAAAGATAGTACAAGACCGCAAGTCAACTCATACTTCCGATGACTCAGCTTAACTCGGTTTGAGTTGTAAGTAAGGGACTCGGAACAACTGAGCCAAATAAAAAATGCTCACCCACTATTAGAAATTTACGAGTCGGTACATGCACGAAAGAAAAAAGAAAAAGAAAAAACGTCTAACATGCAGAACAAAAATCCCTACAAGCTCTTCTCAATGCAGTTTTTTTTTTTTTTTTTTAACCACTTGTAGAACTCGGTACCCACTACCCAGTAGGCAGGCCTCTGTTCGCTCGCTCCTTTCACCGACACTACTTATTATGGTCATCGTATATTTTATCCAAGATGTCAAATCAATACGACTCCACCGGCAGCAAGCATCTCTTTACACAACCGTAGTTATACCACCGCAGACCAACAAATCAAACCATTTTACCCGGACATCACTTGATATAGAAGCATGGAGTCTCTTAATTCTCTACTATTTGAAAGCAAGCATTTACTTGTTATTTCAGTGCCAGTGTTGTTAAAAAGCGGACCAGACAGGTCTGTTCTGTCTGACCCAGAACCAGAGCAACCGGTCGGCCAACACAGTCTACTCGGGTTCGACCAAAACCGGGCATACTACCCAGTTTGATAGCCGGTCTGATTTTTAAAACATTGTTCAGCACTGTACCTCTGACTTCACCAGGGGATAGTTGACATCTTAGTCATTTTGCTGTCAAATGAGCAATTCAGTTGAACTGTCGCAAGTTAAAAAAAAGTCAGTTCTAAACACAAGTTAAAAATGAATTTTTACTCAATATTTGTGTATCATTACCAAACGAATCAGTTGAAGATTGGAATAGTACTTCAAAAGAAAGGACAAAGGATTTGTTCAAGCTTGTTAAGCACATATTTTTACTGTCAACCTGAAACATTTAGGCTGCTGAAGTTTAACACATATTTGGAAAATTTAGTATGGCAAAGTGATACAATTTCATCTACCTAGAGAATATATTTTACTCCCTTTGTTCTAAATTGTTACTATTTGTTAATTACCACTTGTTGCATAACAGCACAGTTGGCTAGAACAGATAAAGGCTACCTCTTCACCACCTCGGTTAACACGTGATGTTTAATAGACTTTGGAAGTGCTTTTCAACACCAAAAAAAAGCTGGGAAAGCAAACAAAATACACATGGTGCAGCCAACCAGCTCAAGAGGCAAACATCAAGACCTAATTGAAGTGACAAAGACTAGCATACCATGGGAATTTCAATATGTCCCGAGAAGTCTTTGCAAGCAGAACTACAACAAAATGCCATGAAAGAGAAGAGCCATCTGATTCACTCAGCTGAAGTTCTTGACATACCAATAGAAGCTGCTTAAGATATATGAAAGTATCAATTAGACCATACCTGGAACAAAGGTCTTGCGTGGGCACTTTAACACTTTAATTCACAAACAGCATCTAAATGTTCCTTTTAACTTTCAGAGAAAAGATACCACTCTATGTCCTCCAAATACTCATCAGGAGAAGCTAGGTGGATTTAGTTGCTGTTCTCAAACAAGCACTAACTGTGAGAACAACTTATAAGCACCAGTCAGAAAAAGATATCACTTGATGGAGCTGTCCTCCAAATACTCAATCAGCAGAAAGCTAGCTAGATGTATTAACCACACTCCCTCGTAAGCAAGCATCGAAAGCACACAGCAACTGAACAAACAAAGTTGGATGTACCTGTCTGTTTTAAACAAAACCATGCCTTTTTCATTTATGCAGCTTGACGCCATCATTTCTAGCCAACTATGCTATCGATGCAACACATGCAAATTAACAGATCGGAACTACCCACAACAAAGAGACCAAAATATATTCTCTAGGTAAAAATTGTATCACTTTGCTCTTCCAAATTTACCATATAAGAACTAATCTTCAACAGCCAAAGTATAATGCCATGCTAACTATTCCAAATTGACAGAAAGAAGGTCATGTTATCTAATGCACAAGCTTAAACAAATCCTTTGAGCTTTCTTTTGAAACTATTCCAATTGCCAACTGATTAATTTTGTAATTTTACACAAATATAAAGGAATCTGATACCAGCATTATAAAAAAAAGTAAACAAAATTTAAGTAAGCTGTTATAAGATTCAGTGGCATGAATTGTTCAATAGCAGTAGGCTGCAAAAGAAACCAAAAAGGATTTGTGCAAGCTTGTCAAAATAGAGGTGCAGCAAAAGTAGAAGACGCTTGTAACATAAAAGCTGTAGCAGTGCAGGTTTTCAGCAGGCCAGTACTTCAGAGCCTTTAAAAGTTAATCTTAACAGACAACTAAGTGAGTCAAAATACGGCTCCTGGATCTCTTGGAAGAAATATATTTCCCTCAAATTTCTGACTCTATGGTATAAACTGTCACTCATGATCCCTGACTCTATGGTACAGCCAACATACTCCGTTTTCAAACAAAAAAATGTATAAATCCAAAAAATTTAATGATGCCTTTAAAAACATAACTAAATACGATTGAATTCATTGCCAACTCAAAACTTCTCCTTACTGCAGAGAGTACAGAAATTAACCAAAGCAGCACACCAGAATGATCATTTCTAATCGAAGACCAATAACCCAACCCAAGTTATGTTACACTTTGATGACGCTTGAACTCAAAGTTCAAATTCTTCATCTCGCAGAATAGCTTGAGCAGCCTCTTCTTCCTCATCATCAACAACAAAATACTCATTCTTCTCAACTGGCTGAAACATGTAAAACATAATAGCATAAAATGCAAGACTAGCACACTCTCCAGCTGCTTCGCTCACCCATTGATACCTATAAGCGGCTATTGTCCTCAATGCAGCAACAACTATTCTTGTAAAATACAAGTATCCGACGACGACCATATAAAATTTTCGGAATAGGGTCAATTTTGCTAAGTTTCTGGCAGCCTTGCCATCTGTTTTTGATGTCTCTCTTAATGACCTTATGGACCAAACGATCGGGAATATAATGGCACAACAGCAGATAATGTCAATGACAAGAAAAACTTGGTTCCAAGTCATCCAATCTTTAAGAAATGGGCCTGTTTCACCGATAACAGCTGATGCAATGTTGGCAAGCACCTGAAGAGGGATCACAATCATCAAAATCTTCTTCTCTCTCTCTTGTAAAAATGGCTTCAAGAAGGACCACCCAGTGCCCACGAGAACGATCACAGTGAACAGCAAAACCCCCTTGATAAATTGAAAAATGTAGAAAAGCACATCCCAACCATGCGCAGTCCCAGTGACCTTAACATAGTGCTTGTCTTCTTCGGCGCAGAGAAGGTCCAACGCTTTCATAAGAAGCAACCCTCCCATCAGGAAGTGAATCCGATGAACTGAGAGTTTGTTCTTGTAACACGCGTAGATCCATACCCCCAGGAAAACACAGTAGGCGAGGAAGAATGTAAGGTAAAGGGACGGAAGCTGGGTCTGGCCGGCGGGGAGATAGTCCCTGGCTCCCGAGTAATCGAGGTTGTACATCTCGGTGCGAACGTCCATCGTGACTAGGGTCTCCGGGTTGCAGTTCGCGAAAAAGAGAGAGTATTCACCGGGAACATGAATGGGGAAAGAGCGATTCGACGAGAGATTGTCATCAATACTCTTGAACTTGAGCAGATTCAAAACATAGTGAGAAGTGATAGGACAGAACTGAGGCGATTGTTGGGATTCGATGATAAGATGGTAAAGTGACTCCTGCGAGAGCAGAAAGAAGGAGAAGAGATCGGGGTCCGGGGAAGAGAGGGACGAAGAGAAGGACACCGAAGAGACGGAGATGTTCACGTGACCCGTATTGGTGAAACCGAATCTCTCAAACATGATGAGGGGGCGTGAATCGGAAACGATTTTTAGGGTTTTGATCTCACAGAAGGCGAGCGGCATAAGAGAAATCGACAGAAGAAGGGAGAGGAAGAGACTTGCCATTCTGGGTTTCCTCCCCATGTCGGTCGCGTCGTGCCCTTTTCCTCTCTCGGCGACGGGCAAAAAGTAGCTGCTGCTGCGCAAGGGAAGAAGGAAGACGACGGGATCCACTATGCCGGACACGGGAATTGGACGCTAGCAGTCATTCCCTGGTTAACGCCGTCGACTTCACTCTTTTCTCTTTTCTATTTCTAAATCTGGTCTTTTTCGTCGTTTGCACTCGTAACGCCGTGGCTGTACTTCCTAAGTTTCTCCCTCCGTTGGCTTGGAAATTACTCTCCCTTGACTGCCGCCGGCCCGAGGTTGGAATTTTTTTTTTTTTTTTAATTTTTATAATCAACTTTTTTTTTTTTTTCCTATTTTCCAACCCAGTATTTTAAAAACCGACCGGACCGGTTAATTTGACCCAGTTGAACCAGAATTGGAGGCTAATCTGGTTCTTATTAATTTGGTCTGATTCACTATAATGGCCACAACCAAATTACTTTTTTTATTTTTATTATCTATAAAATATTAAATAATATAAATTATAAATATGATATTCAATTGTTAAACCGGGGTCGACCAGAACCGAATACACTACCAGTTTGACATCCTGTCCGGTTTTAAAACATTGGTCAAAACTTCATATAAGGCCATTGGACTATTCTAAAAAGATAAAAAAAAAGAAAGAAATAAATAAATAAATAAAAAAAAAAAGAATATATATATATATATATATATATATATAAAAGGACGTGAGGACTTGGACCCAATTAAAAAGGTCGGACTACTAAGTGGTCAGATTGTGACACAAACTATTCATCAGTATGCCTGCACCCCGCGGCCCTGGGCTGGACCCTAACGATGGCATTTTCACACGGACCACGGTCCCCGGTCGCCGACCGCGGCGCGGCCAATAATCCCCACATGGATGCCACGAATATAACATATTCGAGCGAGAATCCACATCTTTCCTCCGTTCCTCACGTTACCCTCCCGACGCCGCCACACGCTTTTGCCTTCTAACATCGTTCTTAATTACGAACTTGCCACTATTCTCAGAAAAGTATGGAAGAAATATCTCGTAATTAACATAATAATTTGACTCCTCTCCACCTTTTTTGGTGAAACTGAAAAGATTGGAAGAAGAAAAATATCAATGTAGATATAAGAAAATTAGAACTTAGAAATATCTTCTAATATCTTCTAAAAATTAATTTTGGCGGCGAAAGGATAACTGGAAATGGTATATCTGTAAATGTACCAAAAATCGGACATTTTTATTACTACAGATTCGAATGGCGGGTAGGTGCATATTTATAGCGTCTGTCCGGTGGTTATCCGATCCGACGCCCAGAGACCGATTTCCCACGACCGAGCTTTCAAAGCAGAGCAAAAAACGGGGCCTGCGCTGTCAGTCAGGTTGCTCCGTCTTTTATCGGTGGGCGCGCGCGACTCCATTTCAGTTCATCGTTATTAACTATCTTCCGGATCAGAGTTTTGTCACGGAGAGGAAAGAAATTTATCTCTCTCCGCCTCTGCTGCTCCGTGTGAATTGTTTGCAAGCGCTTATTTCTTCGAATTGCTGCAAGGTGCTTATCGTTAGTCGCATTATTATTCGGTTCCCTTTCTAATGTGCTGCCTTTCGAATTCTAAGCTGTTGTTGGGTTGAGGGTTTTGGAGTACCGGGAATTATGAGGTCGTCCTGGCTTCTCCGCGGATCGAATACTTTTATTTTGCTGATTAGTAATCATTCTCTTTGAAGCTTGCGTTTTTTTTATCTGTATGGTGAATACCCTGACGGACCTGGATTGTCCTTCCGGCGCGCTTCTGCTCAATTGTTATACTGTGGTGGTTTGCTTTCATTTTGTGTTTAGTTATGCCTGCTTTCTCTTTTCAAGTGTTTTCCAATTGCATGCCGCGGTGGTTGCTCCAGTTCGTTCTAGGCGCTAGGCAGACTTTGTCGTTTTTTTTTTTTTTTTTTTGTATGGTTAGTCTGTTTAATCTTCATTTCGGATCAATCAGCTCCAGTAGTGTTGACAGCTGGAACGCAGATATGAAAATTAATATTTTTTTGTTTCTGGACTATCGGTTAAAATGTTAATCTTTTACATTTTCCTTGTCTCAATTATCTCTCGTCTTGCTTTTTGAATCTCACAATTATCATCTTGGCGTTCCATTTATTTCAATAAATTTTGTCCTGGTCCTTGTTGCCTTTTACTGGGTATCAACTGATTCCATAGCAGAACTCCCGTTCAAGTTTCGAAGTGATTTTGTATGCCATTCTTAATTTTTTGAATTCTTGCTTACTGACGTGCTGAATTTTACCTATGTATCCCGTTTGGATGATAAATTAATCTGCCATAAAATACTAGATGGGTGCAAATTAACTGTAATTTTCCAGTTGGTTACTCAAGATATATTTCCCTGCAGAATTCTCAGTTGGACTGGGTTATACCTTGAAAGCTCAAAATAGTGGTTTCTGTTTGTCCTGGATTCGAGAACTAATTCAGGGTTATCAAATCTATTGATCTATAAGGTGACCTGTGGATTTAAGGTTGGTATCCTGAGATCAGACACGTCACTTTTAACTTATTGTTACCAGCAACTAGACGAGATGAATGTGGTTGGTAGAGTTGGCAGTATAATTTCTCAGGGTGTTTACTCTGTAGCCACCCCTTTCCATCCCTTTGGTGGGGCTGTTGACATCATTGTTGTAGAGCAACAAGATGGAACCTTCAGAAGTACACCTTGGTATGTACGCTTTGGTAAATTTCAAGGTGTGTTGAAAGGTGCTGAAAAAAATGTAAAGATTATAGTTAATGGTGTTGAATCAAATTTTCATATGAATCTTGATAACTCTGGAGAAGCATATTTTGTCAGAGAGGTTGATGACCAGGAAGAAGATGGGAGCTACCAGGATTTTCAGCATTCAGACACATTTGAAACTTCTCAATATAACCAAGAAAGTGTTCAGCCAAATGAAAGTTTCTGTAATGATGATTTTGAATCTTCTAGTGGATTTCATGACCATCTATCTGAAATAAGTTCAAACGGAACATCAGAATATGGTGCCTATCACTATGAGACTTTAGATCTTGTGGAGAATATAGTGAAATCTCAGAGTTCAGAATCTGAAGTAGTCTTAGTAAGTGGGGATGGACATGTATTGCTTGCTCCCATATCTCTAAGTGACAAAGACAACGATAATGTGCAACTTAGCACACCCCATTTTGACCTCTACCCAGGTGAAGCTGGAGAAGTTGCCATCGAGCCACTGCATGGTTCTTCAGGGTTCAGTGGAAGTAGTGTTGATATCAGCACTGGTGAAGACACATGGGAAGCAGGTTTACTTGGTGACATTAGGCCATCCAGTCCCAATACTGCTAAGGATTTCGTTGCGGGATATGATGATGATAAAACTTCTAACATTCCAAGCAAACCCTGTGCTGGCGACAGAGTATTTTCTGATCTGGTACATGACAGCCCCAACGTAGAAAGCTGTTGTTCAGATGATATTGTTAACATGAGCAAGAAAGATGTTTTCAAAAGTTGTCTGGAATTTTCAGAACTTACTACTACTTTCGAGGAAAATGGCGATCGTGTTTCAGGGTTTAGGAATGAAAATGGTGGGGTCAAAAAGTCTCCTGGCACTAATCTGGCAATAGAGGATGGGAAGGATCTTGATATTCAAAAGAGTGAAAGTGAACAGCTTCTTGACTCCAATACCTTTTGTAATGGTTCATCTCCAACTGATATGCAAAGCTGTATAACTGAAAGTACCGATGGAAGGGATGTGGGATCTAAAACTTGGAAAACTTCTGACAATTTTGGACAGAAAGGTGAAGAGCTGATTGGAACTCAAGATTCGAAAGAGTCTCTATGTGGAGCCGAAATTCCGAAATCACGACCAGTTGAGGCAAGAATAGGCATTGGTATGAATACCAAATAGTTACATTATTTTTAACTTTTGCACTTGTATATAATTTTTTCTATGATGATTCCCTCTTATGACTTGCAGGCATTGAAGCTTCACTTTGTGGAAACTTACTTCATGCTGGTATGGGGCTGGATTCTGCAAAAGAGGTTTTTAATGCACATCGTCTGACTAAGGAAAAATTCATGGATGCTGGTGTATCAATCACAAAGAATGAAAATCTCATTGTCAGATACAGAGATAGGTATTGGCCTTGGGACAGAGCTGCTTCTATCCTTCTTGGGATGGCTGCGTTTGGTCTGGATTTTCCTGCTGAACCAGAAGGTGCTATTCCTGTTGGACAGGATGAGCAATCAAAGGCTGCAGATCAGTATAATTCTGTACTCTCTCCCACCGCTAGCCGCAGATGGAGATTGTGGCCAATTCCATTTAGAAGAACTAAAACCCTTCAGCACTCTAGTAGCAATGCTTCAAGTGAGGACATATTTGTTGATTCTGAGTGTGGTATGGAGAGTCCACGTGCCGGACCCACTCCAACCAACTCATTGACTAAGAAGCTTCCTGAAAAGAAACTCCTGCGAACAAATATTCCAACCAGTTTGGAGATTGCTTCTTTGAATCTGAAAGATGGTCAGAATAAGATTGCTTTCAGCTTCTCAACGAGGGTTCTTGGGGAGCAACAGGTTTTCTCTCTTACATACCAGTGAAATTGCAATACTTTATTGGATTCTCTTTAAATTTGTTAATTAGTTCCCCTTTTCTTCAACAGGTTGATGCCCATATTTACTTGTGGAAGTGGAATGCTCGAATTGTAATCTCAGATGTTGATGGGACTATTACAAAGTAATCCCATAAATCTCTATTTTGTTATAGCTTGTATGTTTGTTTCCGTTCTATGTAGCATGTTCTCATCCCTGTTGAAAGTGCAAGAAATCATATTTTTCCTGAGAATGGAGCATAGGTCTCTCCTTTATTGTTACTGTAAACAGTAGGAAGAATATTTTATTGATGAAAGTATCATAGGCGGTTATTCATCTTAAGGACCTACAGTGTTTCTTTTCGTCTGTGTGGTTATATTCTCCAGACTATATAAGCTTTTAACACACTAACAAGGACCAGTTTTCCAATAGGAAATGAATATTATTGTAATGACCTAAAAGACAAAGGCATTTTAAGTCAGGGAGATAGTTTATGAAACTCAAAAATTCTGTTTAGGAGAAGCTTCTGTGTAATGATGTCTAACCATCTCAATGTCAAAGATAGCTCTTAACTGATTGCTACTGCTGTATGTGGCTCCCTCCCTCCTCCTGTCTCTGTCTTTGTCTCTCTTTCACCTTTTATTTCCTATTAACAGGAGCAAGAATATAATAGTTCAACCGAAAGTTCATTTTTTATTTCTATTTTAAAAGACAAATTTATAACTATTCTCGATTTTTTATATTTTATAGAGGAAATTTTGTTATTTCTTACTAAACCTGGGCCTCTGTTTTAGATCGGATGTTCTTGGACAGTTCATGCCTTTGCTTGGGAAAGATTGGACTCAATCTGGTGTAGCACGACTTTTCTCAGCCATTAAGGTATTTATGTATCTCTACCTATTTCTGTTCACTACTTGTTCAATGTTTGTCTTTGTTATTTGGTGCCACTGTTATTTATGGCCAAGCAAAATGAATATGAATATTTTTCTCGTCTGTTAGCATCCTTAAGCAATTGTTTTGATGTTTCGTGCTCTCTAAGAAGGATGTGGATTTAGCTTGATGATACTAACCTTTGGTCTTTGTGGCTTTTAATTTTAGGAAAATGGTTATCAGCTTCTGTTTCTTAGTGCACGTGCTATTGTCCAAGCATATCTTACCAGAAACTTTCTTCTCAACCTCAAGCAGGCATGCTACACTTAACTGATTAAAGATCTGTTTGACCCTTCAGTTTTCCTCCAACAAACAAGTCTTGTTTCAGTTCACTGTAGTTCACTATTTGTCTTTAATTGTGGTGGGAAAGAAAGGCTTAGCTGTTGTTCCTTGAGCAAATTGTCCTTCTTGAGGTTTAGTTTGAAACATACAAACTTCCTCTTGGATGAGGTATCAATAATAGGATTTTGCCACCCAAAAAAACGTATCAACTGATTGCTCTTCTTGGTCTAGTTAATTGACTTGAAATCTCATACGAGTTACATTAACTTGATTTTTTCAGGATGGAAAAGCCTTGCCAAATGGTCCTGTTGTCATTTCTCCGAATGGATTATTTCCCTCGTTGTACCGTGAAGGTAATATTTTCTTGACATCTATATGCAGTTTCGAATTGCTAAACTAGTTATCCTTGCTATAGCGTCGGCATTTTGAGTCTCTGCATGAGCTTCCATTTGAAGGCTGAAAGTCAAGATTGCTTTGCATACACCTTTGTTCATTTTTTTCAGTTCAATGTCAAATAAAAAGTCCCGAGCTTTACTTCGGAAAATTACCTCAATTCAGTTGATGGAAGTATAATTTCTAATTACACAGTTCCCCATAGTGTTGAGTAAACATTTTTCCAACCTTTTTCAGTCCAGTGGCAAATAATAAAGAGGATTGATCTTTACTTTGGAAGAATACTGTAGTTCATCTAAGGGAAGTATGGTTGCTAATGACATGGTTCTTCTACTCTGTTGAATAAAAAGGAGATGGAATAGATTAGTTAATTTTAATAAGATCTGAGAAGCTAAATATTCAACCTGTAGGTTTTACCTAGTTGAGTACACAATGGGTGCTCCTCCATGTTGAAATTCTTATCTCTTAACTGTTTCATAGTTGGTCCATCATTGTTTCATGTAAAGGCTACAAACAATTTTATGTTAAGGCTATTACTCTTCTGTTCTAATCAACTGAGAGTTGCTGTTATACAAAATATATTAACTGGTGTTTGTAAGAAAATGTGAAAAGCATATAGCTTCTTGCCTGTAGTTGTATCTTGTTAAATGCATGACGAATTTCTTTATAACAATCTTCCATGGTGCAATTCGTTAGAGTGGCACATGCTGTTGAGGTTGGGATAGGCAGGCACTCTGTTGTCCTTCCTTGGGAACCTAATTTGTTTTTGCTGATTGAACAAAGATATATTGCTTCCCAATTATACCTAAAAGTTATTTTTTATTAACTTAATCTTCCTTGGAAATCATTTTTCTTGTGGTTCCTTTATTTATGACCAAATGTGTCTTCTTGTCACAGTCATAAGAAGAAAGCCTCACGAGTTCAAGATTGCATGTCTGGAGGTAAGTGTTCCTTTGAGCTGATAAGTTATTGACTGCTACCACTTCTAAACAGTGACATTCTGTGCAGAAAGTCTTTATTTGGTCCTCGTTTTTTGGTTTTGTTGTCTTTTGCAGGATATCAGGGCACTTTTCCCTGCAGACTACAATCCATTTTATGCTGGCTTTGGGAACAGAGACACTGATGAGATTAGCTACAGAAAGATTGGGATCCCAAAGGGAAAGATATTCATAATCAACCCTAAGGTAAATTTATTACATCTGGCACCCATGGATTAGTTACAGAGATGACACAACGGCTGTAGTTTCAGTTAATTAAGTATAACATCTTTAACGAGCAGGGCGAGGTAGCAATCCATCAGTGCATCGATGCAAAGTCGTACACGTCTCTGCATACACTTGTCAACGACATGTTTCCACCCACTTCTTTGGCTGAACAGGTGACTTTAATTCTTTATGTTGTAGAGCAGAGCTTTACTAATTTTAGTCCCGAAGGAAAAGAGCTATAAAGAATGAAAGTTCAATTTGCCTCATGTTAACTCGAATGGTTTTCTCTTTGCAGGAAGATTTCAACTCTTGGAATTACTGGAGAACTCCATTGCCTGCGATCGACTGCTGAGGTCTTTTTTATAGTTTGTTAGCTTCTCTTTCACCTCTAGGCAGCACTTTGAGGACCTCCCGGGATATCTTTTTAACAGGGGAGCTTCTCTCACTTCTTCATGCTGCCTGCTTATCTTTTTTTCTTTGGTTCCATTTCGTCCATCAATATTTAAGGCAATGCAAATTGTAATTATTGATTTGTCCTTGGGAATTCTGAGGGATGGATTGATCTCAAGGCCTATGACATAATAAAGGATCCAGTTCACTTCTGTTGATTCCCCGTTCGATACGTGCAGTTTGTATCTGAATTTCTGACAATTTCTAGTAATTGGGCAATAGAATTTATAGTGGATATCATTGCGAGTATCACTTGTGAACTTAACATAGTTATGTCGTTCAGCGACCCTCATAAATGAATCAGGTGCAGTTATAGTTGTTGGGTATTAGATTTAATTACCATCTTAGTTAGCCTTGCTTGAGAAACATCGGTTTATTTGTTGGGGGAGTGCGTAGACCAAACGAACATTAGTCATGTGTGCTGTAGGTGACAGTGGTGCTGATTCTCTAAGGCCGTTCTCCAGACACCTGTTTCATTCTCAATGAAGAGCCTCATACTTTATTATTTTCCGTGACGCCCTTTGAAAGCCGCATGCCCACCACCTCTTTTATCAGTCACAACTTTTAACTGCAAATTTATAACGAACTAGCAGGCCTCATTTATCTAGTTACTCCAAAAGAGAGATTTCATCAACTCGACGGACGCAGCAGTTGCAAACAACTACAAAAGAAAACTCAACTCCAATTCTTGCTTGAAAAAAGTAACTGTCGGATGACACTCCTGGCAACCTTCTTTAAATTGCAACTCCATGAACCATTCAGCTTGAAGGTAATGTTTAAAATGAAGTGCAGATTATTCCAAAAAAAAAAGGAACTATTTTACAGGGTGAAAAAATGTGGATAGGGCACTTATGATGGGTGTTGAAAATTACACCCCACCAGTTTCACAATGATAACAGATGAGAGTAAAAAAATGCCCTGGGTACATTATTAATAAACATGCAATACTACCGCACGAAAAATTCAGAAATTCAAAGGTTGTCGCAAACTGCTTTGGTAAACTCAGTGGTGGATGCACTACCGCCCAGGTCACCTGTCCTGTACTTTCCCTCAGCGATGGTCTTTAGAACTGCACCATGGATTTGCTCAGCTTTGTCGAAGAGCTTCAGGTGTCGCAACATCTCAACAGCACTTAATAACAATGCAGTGGGGTTTGCAAGATTCTGAAGCATAGTCAACAGAAATTTAGAAAATTCTGGTGTACGTGTGCAAAAGAGAGTAGTGACAATGAGTAACGAGACAGTAAGAAAAATGAGACAGTGTAGCAAGACACTGGCGAGAGAGAGTAATGAGACAGTGGTTAGAGACAGTGGTGAGAGACTGTAAAAGACAGTGGCGAGAGTGAGTAATGAGACAGTAGCAAGAGAGGGTAACAAAACGAGTAACGAGACAGTGGCAAGAGAGGTGAGAGAGAGTAACGAGAGTGGCAAGATAGTGTGGTGAGAGAGAGGGTGGATGGAAAGAACGGCGAGATACTGCGCGAGAGAGATGCGGGTGGCGAGACAGAACAGAAAGAGCAAAGCAAGGATGGAGCCGCTACCGAGGACCTATAATGAGGACGATGATGCAATGAGGACGCCAACGATGATCGCCACGATGGTCGCCAACGATGACGCCACGATGGTCGCCAACGATGATCGGCCACGATGATGGCCGCCCGATGACGCCAACGATGACGCCACGATGACGCACGATGACGGGCGATGACGGGGCGATGAGGACGCCACGATGACGCCACGATGATCGTACAACGATGGTCGCCACGATGACGGGCACGATGACGCACCGACGATACGATGGTCAACGATGGTCGCCAATGAGGATCGCCAACGATGGTCGCCACACGATGACGCTACCATGATGGTCGCCGCGAATGATGATGACGCACCGATTTCGCCGAGATGAACGTGATGAGGGGCACGATGAGTCGGGCCAATGATGGTCGCCAACGATGAAACGATGGTCGCGCCACGATGAATAAGCCAATGACGGGCCAATGATGAGAATTACGAGGAATTGGTCGCCACGAGGAGGACGATGAGGGCAATGAGGAGCAAGGCACGATGGAGGAAGAATGAGCATGAGAGAAAAAAAGAAGGGGAACAGAGAGAGATATTAGAGAGAGTGATATGAGTGAGCGGTATGAGAGAGTGCAGTGAAAGAGTGCAGTGAAAGAGTGCAGTGAGAGAGTGCAGTGAGAGAGTGCAGTGAGAAGGTGATGTGAGAGTGGTATGAGAGAGCGAGGTGAGAGAGTGGTATGAGAGAGTAGTATGACAGAGTGGCATGAGAGTGAGTGGAGAGTGCCACATTAGCAAGGAGTTTCATCATACCTTTCCAGCAATATCAGGTGCTGAACCATGGACAGCCTCGGCCAGAGCAATGCCACCCTCACCAATATTAATGCTGAATAAAGACAAACAAAGTTAAACAGTATGAATACATACATGCGGCAGAATTTGCGGGGAGAGGAATAACAGATTGATACCTGGGGGTTAATCCCAATCCTCCAATGAGTCCAGCACATAGGTCACTAATTATATCACCATATAGATTAGGCATCACCAGACAATCAAAAAGAGTTGGGTTCTTCACAAGCTGTTGAAACACAGGGAAAATCTATGAATAATAGAAAGTTGCACAGTTTTTAGAATTACGCACATGCTCAAAGAACACAAAATCTTACAATCAACTTTTCTAAAACCTTTGTAAAGTTTTTTTTTTCTTTTTTGAAATGGCCTTCTTAAAGAATATGTAGGACCTAAATCAGTATCTTCCAATACTCCCTTAAACAGAGGATACAACTTACAAAAGAAGTGACATTTGATCTCAAATAATCAGCGGGGTATGTAGTTTCAATAACTTTATATTGTGTTAGAGACCAAAAATGAAGATTCTCATTCCAATATGTAGAGGAGATTAGGGCTAATACAATATCCTCAATTGAGAAATTGATGAACAATTGGTGCTGAAAGCTCCCGCCCAGCCAACTCTGTTTTGAATTACAAAAAAGTCCTTCAAATGATCTCCTCTGTAATGTCTTATCGAGCTCCCTTTATTCATAGACCACCAAGTGGCAGTACTCCATTAGCTCTCGGCCACCCCCCTTTTGCTCTCCTGGAATACACCCAAAAGATAGGGGGTTTGTCAGCCACCTGTCCCCATGTGGTCCCTTTGGCATCTCGTCCCTAACATACTGACTTTTGTGATCATTGAGTTTTGAACTTACATCAAGCACGTATTCAATCTTCTTCCCCTCAAGCTGGAATTATAAAGCAATTATCCCAACTCAAAAATGTACAATAAGTACAAATTTCATCTTCCTCCACCTCTCCTTTAGGTGTCTCAAGATTGCATGCCTTATTGGACACAAACTCACTAACCTCAACTTCGAAGATGAAAACCAAAAGAAAGGGTAACAAACTGGAAGACACATAATAAGATTCGAAACAACACCAAGAAAAAGATAGAAAAGCAATCAACAAAATGCAAATAAGGATAGTCATTAAAGTTACCAAGAATAAAAGATACAAGTATATCACAAAATAAGAAAAACCACCTAAGCAACAAGGGATTGACACACATTGCCCAAACCTTAGATAAATCATGTAAAGATCAAATCATCACTCATATATAGCTTAATAAGAAACCTAACATAAGGAACTCAGGCAAGCGATTGATTCATGGTTCCTAGGGCATGAGAGAACCATTTACAGAAAAGAACTTGGATTGCACAAAATAAAAACCCGAATGTACATATATAGTTCTAAAAGAATAGAGAACTGGTCTAAAAAAATAAGAGTTGAGACAGATGAGATGACATGAAAGATAGGTAAACACAATATGAAAATTTATGGGAGGGTCAAACAGAACAAATGCTTGACATTCAAATACCTGCAAAAGAGTAAACAGCAATTCAAACTAGGTGATCGGCAATGTAAATCAGAAATCAACCAAAACCTAAACCAAGAATATGATAGTTACAGTGCCACCATCCCAACATGCATGGAAAACCTTTTGTACTCTTAAGTCTGTTATCTTATGCAGCAAACATTCATTACTTTTGAACAGGAAATTATACAGGCCTAGGGACAACAAAAAAGGAAAAAAATCCCCCTCCACCTACTGCTTATCATATATTTGCATAGTTTGTGTATGTCACAAAAATATTGATGAGCAAAGGTTTTAGAAAATTAATGTCCAAAATTATCATAGTTAAAAGGCAAAAATCAGCCATTCAAAAACAAAAAAAAAAAAATTAGCTTTACCATCATACAGCAATTGTCTATAATTACTTCCTCGTAAGTAATCTCAGGGTACTTCTCAGCAACTTCCCGGCAGCACTGCAGACTCAGTATGAGAAAACTCATCATTTTTGTAAAAGAAATAATTGAAATAAAAATGCTAAAAATTAATGTAAGTATATGATCAGCCAACCTTAAGGAAAAGACCATCAGATAGCCTCATGATATTAGCTTTATGTATGGCTGAAACTCTTTGACGACCATGTGTCTTGGCATAGAGAAAAGCATATTCTGCAACTCTCAAACTTGCCTGACGGGTGATGATCTTAAGACTTTCAACAACACCTTTCACTACCTGATATAAAATAACATTAAACATGGTTCGGCACAATATTCACTTATTTCAGATTATCTTTACCAGCAGAATAATCGTCAGAAAAAAAGCAGACTCACTTGGTGTTCAAGGCCACTATACTCGCCTTCAGTATTTTCACGTATTGTAACCAGATTGACATCATCATACCGAGTTTTGTACCCAGGTAGGCTGTAGCAGGGTCTAACATTGGCGTACAGACCAAGTTCCTTTCTCAAAGTAAGGTTCAGAGATCTGTGACCTTTCCCTATTGGTGTAGCCATGGGGCCCTTTAATCCCACACCATTTCGACGAACAGACTCAAGACTCTCCCACGTTAGAAAACTCTGAGTCCTAGGGTCCACTGTATCCCCAACATAATGCTCCTCCCATTCTATTGGCACTTCAGCAGTACTGAATACCTGCATTGACACACGATCAATAAAGATCAGAAAGACTTTGAATTCAAAACAGAAAATAGTGCAAACCTACTGTGACAACTGTTCAGATAGACAATTTTTGCAATAGACGATAGGGTGGTTATTGACACTCCATTCACCCAAATGTCTAGCAGATCATTTTCAAGAAACAAGATGGGGAAAAAAATAGCTCAATGTTCAATCTACCCAAAATACACTATCTTTGAGTAATACTGAGGTGTGATACATTAAGAGAGGGAAGGAATGGTAAATGGAAAGCCTGAAGGAGGAATTAAAGATATCATGAGTGTAAAAAGGAGAGAGAGAGAGAGATAGAGAAAGAGATATATATAAATGAGAGAGAGAGAGAGAGATATGGATATATACCAAATATATATATATATATATATATAGAGAAATAGATATATATATATATATATATATATATAAATTTATATATATATATATATATAGATATATATATATATATTCTCAAATCTATATATATATATATATATATATATTCCAATGAGAGATATATATAGTTCAATATATATATATATTCCAAACCATATATATATTTCAAATGATATATATATATATTCCAAATCTATATATATATATATATAAAATTATATATATATATATATATTCAAATTATATATATAGATTCCAAATGAGGAAACGATATATATATATATAGCCAATATATATATATTCAAAAACAATATAGATATATAGAGCCAATGATATATATATATCAAATCATATATATATATAATGAGAGAGAAAGCCAAATGAGATATATATATAGCAAATGAGAGAGAGAGCCAATGAGATATATATGAGCCAAATGAGAGAGAGAGAGAGAGAGAGAGAGCAAATGAGAGAGAGAGAGAGAGAGAGAGAGAGCAAATGAGAGAGAGAGAGAGCAAATGAGAGAGAGAGAGCCAATGAGAGAGAGAGAGAGAGAGCCAATGAGAGAGAGAGAGAGAGAGAGAGAGAGAGAGAGAGCCAATGAGAGAGAGAGAGAGAGAGAGAGAGAGAGAGAGAGAGAGAGATCCTTTCCCTGATTAATAAGTCAACCCGTGGGATTGCTTCATATCACAATGGAGAATCCTTACCAACCTTGGCATAAGACCAACAAATCTTGGGCCATAGAGGTGGAGTCACCAGCAACAAGGTAGATGTGCCAAACCACTCCAGACAACTTTTTGAAGGTTAAGCATTGTTAAGCAGAAAATATCCAACTTAAGAAATCTTCGAGACTTGAACACATAACTCAGTAAGCTAATACCTAACTATTGATAGGGAAAAAAAGAGCCTTGCATCAGGTAGGTTGGCAACTAATGTGAAAAATATGAAAAAGGCTTGATAATTGACGATGATTAATAGGTCTTATTTCCAAGGTTATGGAACTCCAAACTAATTAACACTTAGATGAAATAAGTTGGGCACTTCAACAACCAACCTAATGTCCATAATTATGAGGCAAGAGGTAGCATTAGGTCTCAAATTCGACAACTTCAACAACTATGATGAAAAGTATAGAACTTTAACAATAAGGGCGGTGACGTCGTTTCCACTCGCTTGTTATTGTGCAAATAGGTGCAGAATGTAAGAAACTTTCCAGACTTTTGAAAATAATAAAAAAAGGGCAAATTGTTGGGGTCCTTGAAGCTCAATCGAGGTGTGAAGATGTCGCAATATGTAAGAAAAAAAAAAAAGAAGGAAAATTACCAAACAAACAACGAGAGCGAATCCAAGTGAGAGACAGGGCAAGAACCGACCTGCTTAACGGATTGTGAAATTTCAGGGCCGATTCCGTCGCCCGGAAAGAGAGTGGCACGAATCGGACCATCATATGACGAGAGTGATCGCGTCCAAATACTGGCCGGGTTTGAGATCCCACAGACAGAACGACCGCGAAGAAACCGCCGCGCTATTTGAGAAGCCATGGCAAAGAGAACGAGCGAGGAGGACACCTACGCAGATTCACGCACAAACGCTCCCGCAGGATTTTCAATGGAATCCCGCCGCGTTTGAAAAGGGTTCAATCTTCATACGCCTCGGAGGCGGGTATCATCTGCACCAGCGCAGGACACAATAGTTTTCGGAATCAGATGATTCAACGACAAATCAACTCAACTGAACTGATTATCATATCAATCGCTCTATTTATTTCTAACGGAACGAACTTTAATAAATCATTTCATTCGAGTGCTTTAAAATCTTTTTATTACCAACCTAGAAGGGCGAGCTGCTGAAGCGTTCCCCGACAAGAATTCGTGAAGAAGATAACTACGTCAGTCCAGCCCTACAAGGATGAAAGCTCCCGCGGAAGTACGAATGCGCCAGATTTCATCTGTCTTCGATGCTCGCTGTCGGGTAATTCGGACGCGGCGAAATCGTCTTATTTGGCTTTGGCTTTACCCCTTTCTTTTTCGACTAATTAAAAATTGGAAAACAGTGAGATTAATATGATTAATTCATTCACAAAATTTACAATTCGTTTTAATTTTCATATGTTATTTATACTTATTCAAAACATTAAGTAAAATTATATAAATAAATTACTTATCGTTACTAACTTACTACCATAAAATAAAATACATTTACATCCTGAAATTTTTCATTCTTGGTTCTAGAGTAGTGCCTACAAGCTGGATTTCTATAGGGAGAGCAGTCGGATGATTCTCGCATCTCCACGAGCCTCCCGGGAGCCGTGTTGAGAAATTTGATAATAATTTTCTTTGTAGGAAGATGATTTAAATTCTTCATGGATTTGAATAGGAATTTCAGCAACTTACTGTAATGTAGTACGCTTCAACAGTCTAACACTGATTCTGACCAGCTTTAACACTGTACCTTGTATACCTGTAACACTGTACTGCTTTAGAAATAAAAACAAAGTTATAATAAATCGAACTCCGAGGCACGAAAATAGCTTTCCTTAAGGAATAATTGCCCCCACTTTCGATAGAAGTTTGCTAATTGGTTACAAACAAGTTTTCTCCCAAGATACAACAGAGTAATGTGTTTAACGTATATCAAATACGTTTAAACACCCTTCCTCTTTCAAAGTATCGTAATTAAGAGAACTAGGAATTGGGAGAGTAGAGAAAAATAAAATTTTGTAGATGGGAAGAAGTGTTTTGAATGATCTGAAGTTCTGGAATTAATCACCTATTTATAGGTGATTAAAGAGACTCTTTAAAAAGTCATGACTATTTGAAAAAACCAATAAAAACCAGTAAATTAGTTTGCATAAAAAGAAACATCTTCTTGTTTCAAAATCCTCTAGCAAAAACTGACTTTTAAAACTCCATTTGACTTAATTTAATTACTTAACACAACAATCCCCCACCTAAGTAATTAATTAAGCATTTCTAACTCTCTATCATACTGATTTTGTTATGCATAAAAGAAGGTGTCTTTCGAATTAAACTTTCTCTTAGTGTAAACACTATAAGGAGTTATGAAAGTCACTAGTTGCATATAGCATTAAACTAGGTACTCTTAGACATAATCTGGTAATACCACACTCATAAGATCATCATACTTTTAATGAGAAAACTTGTTAACACTTTTATGACCATGTGCTCCCTGGTTTCATGAACAATCCTGGAAGTAAACCCTCAACATCCATGAGAAGTGGCACTACTTTATGTTCACATAGGTGAGGTTCTTCTAGTATTCCCGTTATAACAACACTATACGAACCTCATTAAGAGTTAAAACTCAACCGTCATTAACATAGCGGACAGTATCAGAATGGCTTTCAAATTCCAATGCTCAGTCACTCACAGTAACTTGTTCTTACCCATTAAAGCTAAGACTAGTGTTCTACTAGCATTTGGTTGGGTTACCGTCACTGTGACTAAAAAAAGGGTTTCAATCCCATCTCAAGAGATGTTTGTCTTACCACTTATCTAGAAAGCCCTTTGGTAAGAGGATTCGCCAAGTTCTTACTTGACCTCACATAAGTAATAGTAATGATACCTCCTTGTATCAATTTCTTCACATATTGATGTCTTAGACTAATGTGTCTAGACTTATTATAAATATTATTGTATGCTCTAGACAATGTTGCTTCACTATCACAATGAATAGATATAGGAGGCATGAGATTGGGTAAGAATTTTATATCCAACAACAAATTTCTAATCCATTCTGCTTCTTGACCAACAACAGCCAAAACAATAAATTTTGATTCCATAGTTTAGTGTAAAATGCAAGTTTGCTTCTTAGAAGCCCATGAAATAACACTTCTACCTAAAGTAAAAATTCAGCCACTAGCAGACATGTGATCATCACAACTACTCATTTAACTAGCATCATAATATCCTTCTAACACATAAGTTATTTATTGTATTTTAATTCATATGCAATAGTTGATTTCAAATACCCAAGGATTCTTCCAATTATTTTCCAATAAATAGCTTCAGGATTACTAGTGTATCTACTAAATTTACATACAACATATGCAATATTTGGTCTTGTGCAGTGCATAGCATACATCAAACTACCAATAACACTAGCATACTCATGTTATGCTATTGCGCTACCAGAATTCATACTCAACTTTATACTAGTATCATGAGAGTGCTATAATCTTTAAATTCCAAGTAAGAGTATTTATCAATGATCTTATTTATATAATGTGATTGATTTAAAGTATAACATCCATTTTGTTTTCTCACTTTAATGCCTAAGATAAAATCACTTTACCTAAGTCTTTCATCTTGAACATAGTAGTGAGATACTTCTTAGTTTTAAGAACCCCCACCATATTATTGCTTATAATCAATATATCATCAACATACAAGCCCAAAATCATATTTTATTCATGTACAAACTTCATGTAAATGCATTTATCAACACTATTATGTTTAAATCCACAGGATAAAATAATAACATCAAAATTTTTATGCCATTTTTTGGGTGTTTGCTTTAAACCATAAAGTGATTTCACTAACTTATAAACTTTACCTCCATTACCTGAAAGAAGAAATCCTTCTGGTTGCTCCATATATATTTTTTCATCAAGATCACCATTTAAAAATGCAGTCTTAACATCCATTTGATGAATATACAAATGATATATGGAAGCTAAAGGAAAAAGAATTCTAATAGAGGAGATTCTAGTCACAGGTGCATATGTATCAAAGTAATCTATCCCTTCTTTTTGTTTAAATTGTTTTGCTACCAACCTAGCTTTAAAGGTGATAAGTGTCTAAAAGACACTATTTTTAGGCCTTAATTAGAATTGGAAATTATATTTTGGAGTCAATAATCATCATAATATCATTAAATATGTTTCAGATTCATATTTTCTCTCTCAGGAGTCCAACGCAATAAGAATCATTGAAATCAGAGCTAAAATGAGGAAGATATGAAGATTTTAGTGCAAAAAGGTACAAGGTTGTAGGAACCGGCGTGACCGCACCAGTTTGAAGACAAATTCTGGCACTACCGCGCCACCAGAATGGCGCGACCGCGACAAGATGGCGCCACAAGGCCTATGAAGTTTCCAAACACGACCAGGACTCTTTCCATTCGAGTACTTAGAAGAATTTTAGCCGAGTGGCGCGACCGCGCCAATTTAAGGCACAGTTATGGCGCGATCGCGCTAGTGACTCAGCAATGCGAAATCGCACAAATCTCGGGATTCTGACAAGTAATCATGATAAAACGTGGGAGTTAGAGTCCTAAGTGTATAAGGAAGGTTTTCATGAAGTCTATAGAGGAAATTGAGGGAAATCCTAAGAGGTTTGAATCCTCAAAGAGGTGGAGTGCTATTCTTGATTAGGAGACTGCCATAAAAGGAAAGTACAAGTTCGAGATTGAAGAGGCCATATCTGGAGATTCCGACTTCCAATTAGATCTAAATTTGGACCACAGCTTCCTGAGAGGACTGAGAATCATGAAATGGAAAATCAGGCCAATCCAAGTTGGGTTTGTGGAGTTTTATATTTTCAAAGTGGTGGACCCAGTGCAAAAATTGGCAGCAGAAGCAATCCAACTTCTTCACATTATATCTCGAGTTTTCCAACTCAGATTGGACTAAAATTTCGTAAGCAAGGCAAGGACCATCTATGGAAGGTTCGTATGTAATTTCATCCAATTCGGAGGTCAGGAAGACATAATTCATACCCCTGGACAGAGACCAATTTACAAGGCCTGGGCAGCAGGACATGTATAAATAGGGGTCTGAGTTTAGAGTTTATCATCCAGTTTTCATCCAGTTTTGAGTTTCAGCTCTTAGAATAGTTTGTAGTTTAGGTTTTTATTGTTTTTAGTTAGTTTGGAGAGGAGAGAAAGTCTAGAGGAAGTCTTACACGACCTCTTGGCACTTTGGACAGAAGGAAGAGGTTTCAGTCAAGGAGGAGTTGAAGCTAAGGGCAGTTCCTCAAAGGGGGTTTTCTGTACTTGTTTTCTTCTTATTTTCATGGCTGTAACTGAATCCTCTTTGTGTGTTTATTCTATTATTATGGAGTAGTCTCTCTTTGTTGGGGAAGTCATGAACTCCTAGTTGTGACTTCTTTAAATTCTGAAATTATAACAATAAAATACCTAGCTTTTGTTTTAGAAACTGAGTTCATTGCTTATTTCTGGTCTGAATTCAATTCTGGAATTTAATGAGGTTCGAATAGAGAAGTTAAATTTTAGTAGAGAGTTGGGTTAGTTATTTGATTCCTATTTTCTAAAACAACTTGTTTTTCTAACTAGATCGTTCCGGATTGTGATGGAGACTAGTTGAAAAGTGATGTGACTTCAACAACTCTTGTTCTAAATAAGAGAGAGTTAATCTTTAAGCTTTTATATTTATGCACCTAGGATTTGAATGTTTCCGAATTGTGATGGAGTCCAAGGAATAGGTAAAAGTTATTTTCTGTATAAGGGTAACCAGGTTTTCAAAAGCTAAGTCAAGGTAAGGGTATTTGAGCTATAAAATCAGAACTTTGCATGTTAGCAACTAGGAGGGATTGACACGTTTCCCCAACATTCTCATCTCTATAAGGTTTTCCAGTAGTATAATTCTATTCTATTTTTTAGTTCTCAAAACCAAAAATTTCTTCACCTCAATCAATAAAAAGATCTTTGCTTAAATTAAATTCTCATCAAGGTCTCTGTGGGATCGATATTTGGACTCTTGAGTCTATATTACTTGCTGACCTATTGCACTTGCTAGATACCCAACAAAAGGTTTGTAAAGTTCCATCTGAATTGTATTTCTTCCTATATACCCACTTACAACCTATAGAAATAGAACCTTGTGGCAAATTCGTTAAAACCCTTGTGTTATTTGACATTATAGAATCTATTTCATCATTAATTACTTATTTCCAAAAAGCTGAATCTCTAGATGTCATAGCCTCACTATAGGTCTTAAGAACATCATCTTCTTTCAATTCTATAGGTGTCTTATTCAATACTTTGTCTTTGTCTCCTTCTACAAGAAAAATTATAAATTGAGTAGAGATAAAATAAGGGCCTAGAGATTTTTCTTTTCTTGCTCTTTGACTTCTCCTTGGTTTTACATTTTTGCTAATGTCATCTTCTACTTCTATAGAAGCATCCTTAGGAGTCTTACCTGATTTACTATTATTATCTTTTGATAAAAATTTAGTTTCTAGAAATTCAACATCTTTAGACTCAACAATTACATTAGATTCACAATCTAGTAATCTATAGCTTTTGCTATTTTGAGGATAACCTATAAACACACTTTTTAATGCTCTAGAACCTAATTTAGTTCTTTTAGGATCGGTGTCCTATAATATGCTACACAACTCCAAATTTTAAAGTATGAAATATTTAGTCTTCTACTTTTCCACAACTCATAGGGACAAGTTTGGTTCTTTCTAGATGAGATCCTATTATATATGTGACAAGCTGAAAACAATGCTTCACCCCATAAATTCAATGGTAAACTACAATTAAGAAGTATAAAATTTGACATTTCAACCAAAGTTTTGTTTCTCCTTTCAGCCAATCCATTTTGTTAGGAGTATAAGGGGCTGTCATTTGATGTACAATACCATGTTCTTTACAAAAACTTTGAAATTCTAATGAGAAATATTCTCCTCTTCTATCACTTCCTAGAATTTTGATTTTCTTTTTCTTTTAGTTTTTAACTGCATCCTTATAAACCTTGAACATAGGAAATGCTTCATCTTTAGTCCTCATGAGATAAACATACATATATATAAAAAAATAATCTATAAATGTAATGAAGTCTTTCTTACCTCCTCTAGTGATTACACCATTTAATTCACTTACATCCGAGTGAACTAATTCCAAAAATTCTGATGTTCTCTCAATGC
This sequence comes from Aristolochia fimbriata, assembly GCA_019845555.1. Taxonomy (NCBI): domain Eukaryota; kingdom Viridiplantae; phylum Streptophyta; class Magnoliopsida; order Piperales; family Aristolochiaceae; genus Aristolochia; species Aristolochia fimbriata. Next base: position 24,820,886 of record CM034079.1, read on the forward strand.
CAGAGAAAGGTCTTTTTTGTCATCATAGACTTAAGGCATATTTCACATCTTTCCATTTCATTTTGGTTAAGTGTGATTAAACCCATTTTATTCATTAACTTCGTGGAATTAAAATTTAAATGAGCAAATCTTGCATGCCACAAACTACAAGAGTCTACCATATAGGATAAACCACTATTATTAATACTCAACTTAAACATCCCATTACAAGAATAACCTTTTCCAACAAACAACCCATTCTTTGACAAAATGGTTTCGTTGGATTTAAATATGACCATGAAACTCTTCTTACATAACATGTCTACAGAAATTAAGTTTTTTCTCATATCAAGAACATGTAGAACATTTGTGAGAGTGAGTTTCTTACCAGAAGTGAAGAGAAGATCTACCATCCTTTTTCTGCAACCCTTGTTTGGTTTTGATTTCCCATTTGCACTTCTTGACCATCGGTTGACTCTTCAAAGGTCTTAAAAGCTGATCTATCTTTGTAAATATGAATTGTTGCACTGGAGTCCAGCCACCAACAAGAAATTGAATCCACTGTGTTTACTTCAGTTACCATGGCTACACACTCTTCAACCATATTTACATCTTTCTTTTGATTTCTGCAGGTTTTAGCAAAATGCCCAATTTTTTCACATTACATAACAAGGACCCTTTTTCTTCTCATTTCCATAAGCCTTTTTTTCTTTCTTTATGGGTTTGTTTTCTATCACATTGGCCTTCGAAATAGGTTCTTCTTCTTTTTTGTCTCTAACTCTAAATTCCTCTTCTATTCTAAGGTTTCTTTGTAATTGCTCGAGGGTGAAATTTTTAATCTTATTGATGAGTTTTTTTCGATAATTTTCCCATAAAGGAGGTAATTTAGCAATGATGACTCCTATTTGAAAGGTTTAAGGAAGTTTAATATCTAAAACACTCATTTTATAAATAATGGTTTCCATCTCATGGCATTGGTCTAGAATGACCTTACCATCTACCATTTTAAACTCAAGGTATTTGGATATTAGATATTTGCTCGTACCTTGTTCCTCTATCTTGTATTTGAATTCTAAGGCCTTCCATATTTCCTTTGCTGACTCAATTTGAGAGTAACGATAAAAAAGACGATCAGAGATGGCTTGGAAGATATGACATCTACATAATAAAACATCTTCTTCTCTTTGCTTTCGTCCCTCCTTTAATTTGTCGTCTTCATTTTCTGTAGGTTTTGGGAGTTCTTCAAGTTTTGGATCCAGGATGTAAGAAATCTTCAAAGCTGTGAGAAGAAACATCATTTTGTCAGCCCATCTTTTATAGTTTGTGCCATCGAATTAGTCCAACTTCACAAGGTGATTCATGATCTTGAGTGATGCCACATTTGATTTTGAAGAAGCCATGTTGAAAAAAAAATTATTCCTTAAGATTGTTAAGAAATTTAATGATATTTTCCTCTATTGGAAGACTTGTTCATGAATTTGAATAGGAGTTTCAGAAATTTGCAACTTGTTGTAATGTAGTACGCTTCAACAGTCTAACACTGTACTCCAACCAGCTTTAACATCGTACCTTGTATACCTGTAACACTGTACTGCTTTAGAAACAAAAAAAGAGTTAGAATAAATCAAACTCCGAGGTGCTAAAACAGCTTTTCTTAAAGAATAATTGCCCCCACTTCAGACAGAAGTTTGCTAATGGGTTACAAGCAAATTTCCTCCCAGGATACTACAAAATAATGTGTTTAACGTATAGCAAATACGTTTAAACACCCTTCCTCTTTCAAAGTATCGTAAATAAGAGAGCTAGGTATTGGGAGAGTAGAGAAAAATAAAATTTTCTAGAAGGGAAGAAGTGTTTTGAATGATTTGAAGTTTTGGAATTAATTACCTATTTATAGGTGATTAAAGAGACTGTTTGGAGTCTCATGACTCTTTGAAAAGGCATGGCTATTTGAAAAAACTAGTAAAAACCAATAAATCAGTTTGCATGAAAAGAAACATCTTCTTATTTCAAAATCCTCCAGCAAAAATTGACTTTTGAAAAAACTCCCTTTGACTTAATTTAATTACTTAACACAACAAGCCGAAGCCACGGCGCAGGGTCTAATTTCTCTGGCAACACCAGTCGTTGTTCCATCGTCTCTTTGATGGCGACCATCGCGTCGAGCTGACTTTGTAGTCCCTAATCGATAGAATCCACCAAGTCTTGTATCCTAGCTCGGGTCTCTTCTCTATCACCCTTTACAGATTATGCTAGCTAGCTTCTCCAGATTCTTCTCCAGCCACTCCACTTTGCTTTCCATCATTGATCCTTTCTCCTTCGATCCTCCGACGTGATCGAAACCCTGAATCGATTTGATTTCCTCAGATGAGGCGGATGCTTGAGCGCGTTCCTTCTCTAATCTCCTACTCGTCCTCCTCTATATACAAGCAAGCCCAGTTCTTCGGTATTGTTTTAGTTTTGGGCTTGCACAATTCCTCTAAGAGATGACTATGAAACATGAGCTAGCCTTGAGCACTCATGGAACGCCAAGGAACAAAAATTCCTCTAAAAGACAGAAAAGCTGACTACAATTTAAATACAAATGAGGCTTATGCGTGGAAGGTGCCATGCTGGTAAGTGGTAACTGACCTAGTCAACTGCTGCACACTTATTATTATATTTTTATCCTTTTATTTTCTCTCTTTATGGTATTTTTCTTATCTCACATCTTCCTTCATTTTCACTAATGTTAATCTAAACTCTCGTTTATTAAGATCTCAATCTTCTAAGTTTTTAGTTTGATGGAAAAGTATAAATTTACTCCCATTTTTTTCTACTTTTCTATTTTCTATTCTATCAAGTAAAAGTTACAAATAGAACTCACGAAAGAAATCACCTAGTGATCAATGATGGTTTTAATCTTTATTTTTTATAAATTTAGATTTATGTTTAGCTTTTTTATCATGTTTAAAAAGTAAATTTCACATATAGTGATTTATTAGTTAAATTATTACTAGCACAAGCAATTAGGTCACAAACATATATGGAATATCATTACATCTGCCATTTCTATACAATCATACTCCAATTCAAGTGGGAACTTGGGCAGTAGCTCAGTGGTCCCATAAGGAGATATACTGTGGGAGGTCTTGGGTTCGGATCCTCACAACTCCTATTTGCCATTTCAAAAAAAAAAAAGCTCCAATTCAAGTTTTTCAAGACATGAAAGCGTGTCATGTTATTTTGTATATATTACACAATGTATATGTACATTAGGCTTTTATTTCTGTAGGCGTCAAAATTCGACGCGGGCCATTTACAATAAACCCATGCAATGATCCACCCAATAAACCATCCGAAGGCCTACTTCGTGTCTACCGTGGATTCTTCTACAGTCCGCTCATCAACTCCACCAAACAGCCCACCTACGGGCCTGATGCTCAGTCAAGCCAATTCCTCAAATCACTTGGCTTGGCAGCCAGCCAAGATGCAAGCCATGCCAGAAATTGATCGACCCAGTCTAGTCGATCCCTCAACTGCAGGGAAGAAAAAGGAAAGTCACCCCTCCTCTTGAGGACCGAGAGAGGACAAACAAGGAGGTTCCAAGTCTTTCTCCCACTCCAATAGAAGTAAAAAAAAGGTTGATCGAGATCCTCTTTCTGAGGATCGAGATCCATCAAACAAGTGTGCCACATCAACTACAAATACCCAGAGAGACTCCAATCACAAGGGGTCAAAAGGTCGAAGGCCGAAAAAGTTTTCTTAGAAGAAGAACTCTTATCGCACCAGAAATCCCAGCTTTCGTCAGTTCGTCAGAATTCATACAGTCTATCGAAGAAGCTCTACACGTACACTGGTGATGTCAACACGCCGAAAAACATGGAACACAAACACTTTCGTTCGACCGACTACATTCGTCGTTGTTCGTGCACACTCACTCGAGGACTCAAAGTTCGTTGTCAACTCACAGGAGGCATCGATTTCATCGACCAACATTGGAGATCGAATTAGAGGAAATCTAGGAGATCGCACCTGCAAAATTTCCCAATTCCCAAAACACAAATTATAATTTCTCTGTTATTTCAGTCGAATTAATCAATCGATCGCGCCCTTTTACGGACCAGAGGTTTTTCGCTGAAACAGATTTGGCACGCCCGGTGGGACATCTCCTACCTCTCAACTTCTTCTCCAATAAAAAAAAAACCAAAATCCAATCCAATGGCCAACTACAACAACAATGACAACAACGGCAACAACAACAACAACATTGGCAAATCAATTGCCAATTTGAGCTCTGCCTACCCGCGCTCTGCGGAAGGTGCAAGCTCGATCTCAACAACTGGAGTTCGTGGATTGACGGCCGACTCTACTACCAGCATTCACGCTCCGACCTCTCCACTACCAGCCACTCGCCCAATGACAAGGGCATTGGCCAGGAGCTTGTCCACAGGACTGGCTCCCTTCATGAAGGACACACACTGCCCGAGCGCAGTGTTCTAACCTCAGACTGTCGTGACCTCTTCCAAACAAGTGGCAACAACATCGGTCAGGTTAATCCTGGCGGCAATTTAGCCGACTTACCTGGCCGTCGCCACTACACTATCGGCACACAGCCCGGTGTCCAACCCGACCCAGTCGCCATCATCGCAAAGGGTCTCCATTGTGCCTGCCATGATCCAACGTTATGAGCAGCACACAACTCCTTCCTCTTCCGTGAGGAGGGACGAAGCACTAGTTCTGGCTTCACCCAGAACAATGGATAAAGGCTAGTCACAAATGGTGATTGTGTCTCAAGAACTCCTAGTTGCGCTCACTACCGTAGCTAAATCACCGCGCCGACCGTCGCCAGTAGAAAAACCTCTGGCCCGGTCGCCAATCAACTCTTGCCAGAGTACACCGGCGGCCACTCCATCTAGATGGTCGCCTATCAAGGCGACAATTCGCCAAAACACCTCAATGGTCGACTCTCCAACCCGATCGCTTACTGCGGCCTCGATGTGCCAAACTACACCGGTGTCCTCTCCAGCAGGGTCGCCAGTAAAAATGTTGCCATCCGGTTCGCGGCGGGAATATCTCCTTCAACTCCTACCATCAAAGTTGCCGCTATGGCAACTTCGGCCAAAACGGTCAAAGAGCAGCATGCGAAAATGCAAGCTGCACTAAAAGAACAAGATGAGAGGATCTGCGCCAAGGATGCTCAAATCATGGCTCGTGACATCCAGATCGCACAAATTATGGAGCGATTGGAAGCTTTCACGACCAATGCCGACAATGTCTCACAAGAAGTCGACTGGAACAGGGCGACAACCAGCTCTTCGGCTGAGCCCTGTCAAGAGGAGCTTGCTCACAATGAGTAGTTGGTGGTCCCGACGACTCTTCGAACGTCACGGGGCGAGGATGAGCTGGCCTCCCTCACACTTGACGCGGTGAATGAAATGATCAACCGCGCCATACAAAACAGCTCTGGCGAGAGCAAATCAGTCTCCCACCGGAGCCCCTACACCCAGCGGATTCAAAATCTGCCGACGATTTTCGGGTACCATCCACCCAAGTTTCAACAATTCAATGGCGACAAGCATCCGAAGCAGCACGTCGCCCACACTTTATCAAAACCTGCAACAATGTCGGTACCAACGACGACCTACTAGTCAAGCAGTTTGGCCGTTCATTGAAGGGAAACATCTTGAATTGGTACATTGAGCTACAATAGGAATTGATCGGCAGTTGGGAGCAAGTTGAAAACGAATTCTTCAGCCGATTCTACAGCACCCGGTGCACCGTGACATTAGTCGAGATGGCCAATCTTCGACAGAAGAAAAGCGAAAAAGTCATCGACTATATTAACCGGTGGAGGAATCTCAGCCTCAACTGCAAAGAAAGCTCCAACTTGTCTCTTGAAGCAGAGATCGACATGTGCGTCCGCGGCATGTCTTGGGGTCTTCTCTACTTCATGAAGGGGAAGTAACCAGCTGACTTCCAAGAGCTTGCAACTAAAGCTCATGACATGGAAGTTGTCATAGAGCAAGCCAGCGACATCGCCGCTCCAATTCCCTATCCCTAGAAAAAGGGGAAAGCTGTCGTAAAGGAGCCGAAAGAAAAGGCAAAAGGCTCCTATGCAATTGAAAGCTTCACACCAATCAAGGTGGGGAGCAAACAAAAGATGAATTACACCCTGCGGCCACCCTCTGGGCCCAATTCTCAGAGGCAAACGTTGAAGAAAAAATAGTCAAAGACTTATCCCTTCGCAGACGCCGATGTACCGGTCATGCTCAAGCAATTGCTCGGAGCCGACTTGCTCCGCTTACCAGAAGTAAAAAGACCAGGCGACTTGACGAAGTCAAAGGAGCCAAACTTCTGTAAGTACCATCGGTTACTCGGACATTCAATCGAGAAGTGCTTTGTCCTAAAGGACAAAATTCTGGAGCTCGCGACGCAAGGTCGCATCATAATCGATGGAATAGAGAATATTGCTTTAGTAAAATCCATAACTGCCAAGGCTGGGTCTGACCTCAAATCCAGATCCAACAAGCCTCGAGGCATGCATAAGGAGTACCGTCCTAAGTCTAGCCTACACAACAAATCACCGGCAAAAATTGCTCCAGCGCCGACACCCTGAGAAGCCACTAAAGCAGACGTGGAGGGGTGGATTCTTGTCACTAGATGGAAGAAGCCGATTCAAGAGGCTGAACCGTCAAAGATCGCCACAAATAAGGCAAAGCGATCAAAGAAAAGAACCGCAAAATGCCACAATAAAACTCCAAGGACAACTGTCCAAGGAGTAAACAGAAGGAAGAGACCTGTCACACTGGCGGAGTTCTTCCCCAAAGATTTCCTCATGCCACCCCCAGCAATGGTGGCCACCTGCTCATCGGCATCCCCTACCGGACAGACTAGCAAAGAAGATAAGGGCAAATGCCAATGGTCGAGTGCGACGACCTCGAGACGTCTTTGAAACAAATTTCTCCCTTGAACAAGCTTGAGGATAACTTGGACCTGCCTATTCGATCTCAACAGGCTCTGATTAAGATCCTCGACAAACAAGAAAAGCTCCAAGTCAAATTGGAGCTCATAAGGAAGGATGACCTACAGAAGGTCGGTCATACGCCGCCGTTCTAGAAAGAAGAGGAAGCCTCCTCGTCTCGACAAATGTCGCAGCAAGAGGAATCCCTCACAGTCTCCTGCCTACCGTGCATCACTTTCCAAGAGGAAGATGCTCAACTGGGGGCAAAGACTCATAACCGGTCACTGTAAGTGTCAGGTTACATCAAGGATCACTTGGTCAACCACATCCTCATCGATTGCGGTTCTGCAGTCAATATCCTGCCACTCCGAACGATGAAAGAAGTCGGCATATCCACCAGTGACCTGTTTGCAAGCTCGCTGCTCATTCTAGGGTTCAATCTGGAAGGCCAACGGACGCTAGGAATGATCCAACCGAGCTCCAAATCGAAGAAATAGTAGCTGACACACCTCTTCAAGTCATCGACTCTAGGACAACGTATAACTTGCTCCTGGGTTGATCGTGGCTCCATGCGAACGAAGTCGTACCTTCAACGTTCCACTGATGCTTTAAGTGCTGGAAAGACGACGAGTAGAAACTGGTGTACGCTGATGACAGTCCATTCACCGAAGCAGAAGCTTCATTCGCTAACGCCAAGTTTTACTTGACAACACGACCAACGGTCAAAGTGTCATCTTGGCCAAGCCAGGCCCAAAATACAAAAATCGCACTTCTTCCCAAACCAATCCCAACACACGATGAGTTGCTGAAAACTACGCAGCCCGAACCACTATGTCAAAATGACACTATTTTTAGGCCTCAATTTGAATTGTAAATTACATTTTGGATTATATAATCATCATAATATCATGAAATATATCTCAGATTCATGCTTTCTCTCTCAGGAGTCCAACGCAATAAGAATGATTGAAATCGGAGATAAAATGAGGAAAATATGAAGATTTTAGTGCAAAAAGGTACAAGGTTGCATGGACCGGCGCGACTGCACCAGTTAGAGAACAAAATGAGGCGCTACCGTGCCACCAGAATGGCGCGACCGCACCAAGATGGCACCACAAGGCCTATGGAGTTTCCAAACATGACCAGGACTCTTTCCATTCGAATACTTAGAAGTTATGCCCGAGTGGCGCGGCCGCGCCAATATAAGACACATTAACGGCGCGACCGCGCCAGTGACTCTGCAATGCAAAATTGCAAAAATCTCGGGATTCTGACAAGTAATCAAGTTCAAACGTGGGATGTAGAGTCCTAAGTGCATAAGGAAGGTGTCCACGAAGTCTCTAGAGGAAATTGATGGGATTCCTAAGAGGTTTTAATCCTCAAATAGGTGAAGCCAAATGCAAATTAAGAAACTGCTAAAAAAGGAAATTACAGTCCGAGTTTGAAGGGGCCATATCTGGAGATTCTGACTTCCAATTGAATCCAAATTTGGAACACAGACTCCTTAGAGTATTGAGGATCATATAACGAAAAATAAGGTCAATATAAGTCGTGATTCTAGAGTTTCATTTTTTCAAAGTGGTGGACCCAGTGATGAAATTGGCAGCATAATCAATCCTACTTCGGACCATCATATCTCAAGTTTCCTAACTCATATTGAACTAAAATTTTGTACACAAGGCAAGGACCATGGAAGGAAGGTTCATGTATAATTTTATCCAATTATGAGGTTGTAAAGGCACATTTTATACCCCTGGACAGAGACCAAATTACAGGGCCTGGACAGAACTTCAACTATAAATAGGGGTCCGACAAGGAGTGTAAGGCATCCAGTTTTTAGTTCAATTTCCTAATTTGTTCTTTAGTTTAGAGAGAGGAGAAGGTCCAGAGGAAGTCTTGCATGACCTCTGGGTGCATTGAGGAATAAAGGTTGAGATTTCAGCCAAAGGAGCAAGGGTGACCAGGAGCAGTCCTCCAAAGGGAGTTTCTGTGCTTAGTTATTTTTATTCTTTTATGGCTGTTATTAAAACCTTGATTTGTGTTTATATTTCCAGTATACAGTAGTCGTCTGTAGTTGGGAGTCCAGGACTCCCTAGGCATATAATGAGATTGATACATTATGCTTTGTTTGGTTTTCAATTTGGTGTATGAATGAGCATTCTTAAGCTGTTAATTTCTTGATTCATGCTTGCTGTCCTGCGATGTACGAGTTATAAGGTGAAGCTAGACTTAAGGTACGATATGTTGATAGGATATACATGATCTTTTTGAGTTCATACACTAGGTAGATCAACTAATCTTATGGTTAATCCTCGACCTTAAAGTAATACCCTGTTTGATTGGATTGATTTACCTATTACACAAGACCTGATTCCCGGCCATAGGTTGGGTCAATGAGCTTCATGTTTATGCTATCAAGTAGATTTGATCATGCTGGCTGGTTTACTCTAGGAGATAGAAGGCGTTGCCGATGCGGAATGTAACCATGGTTTTATAAGCTCGTCAAAAATTGATTTCCAAAACTTAACTTCTATTCAATCTCAGAATTGCTTGGGGAGGGAATTGGATTCCCAACGTCTTTTCTCCTTATTAAAATCCCTCAAAAGCCCTCTCTTGATCTCTATAGGATTAGGTTGATTAATTCATTTTCTGTTTTTGTGACTCCTTTTCAATTGATTTCTCAAACTTTGGTTTTTAAACTAGAAAAGCAATTATCTATTAGTTTGGTCCTTGTGGGACGATATTCGGACTTAACCTAAGTCTATATTACATTGATTAGTCCTCTTGCTAGTGATTAGCTGGGATCAGATCAAGTTTTTGCCATCGTTGGCGGGGACCAATGTTTTAATAGTAATTACTTGTGTTTAAAACTAGAACTTTGAGTGTATATTCTATTTTTTTTATTTTTCCTTTTATTTTTATTTTTTAGGTGGACTGATGTGTTGTGTGCATGGATTTTTGTATGCATAAGTCCACATATGGAAGGAGACACCTTAAGGAGCATAATGATTTTTCTTACCCAAATCAAGCATGGAATTCTTTTCGGCACTCTAGAAATTTTTATATGGCATGTGATTCTTATGAACAGCCATGTAGTTCTTTTGACCACTCACATAATTCTCCCGCCCACCATGATGATATGCTTAGCATTCAAAATCAACTTGATTCACTTCAAAGGCAAGTTGATATCTTCCAACTACAAAGGAATTCTGTGAATTATTTTTGTGATGTGTGTGGAGGTAACCATGCTACTAATGTATACAATATAAATTCAAGACCTAATTTTTCTAATTATGAGTCTAACTCCTGCAGGTTAGACCCATACAACAATACATACAACGCTAGCAGGAGAAATCATCCAAATTTCTCATGGAATAATACAAATCAAACAAAGTAGCACCCTCCTGGATTCAAACCATTACAAGACAATGCACAACCAAAGGAGGAGCCAATAGTCACCAGGGCTGAATTGGAGGAAAACAGGAAATTGTCTCGAGCAATATATGCAGAATTGCAGTCAATGAAGGCAATGCATACAGAGTTTCAGTAAATGAAGGAATCGCTCACACCTCTCACCTCTCAAGTGAATCAAATTAATAGAGATTTAAATGCAAGATCTAAAGGAGCTCTACCTAGCAACTCGGAAGAGAATCCAAAAGAGCAAGAACAGTCCATACCCTTTATGAGTGGAGAAATCCTAGAAAAGCCTCAACCAAAAAAAACCTTGGAGAGTAAAGAGAGTGTGTGTCCCTCTGATTTGGAGATAAGGCCCAAATTTAAGCAAATAATAGAGTCATACACCTTGGAGGATGAGGATGAACCAATTGAAGAGGTAGTAGATGAGGTGAAGAAGGAAATATTCTTTCTTTTCTTCCAAGTAATTAAGCAAGAACTACAAGCATTAGAGGCTGAAGAAGAAACCATGACAGAAGTAAATGAGGTCAAGGAAGAAAAACCCATGGCTGAGATAGCTGCGAATGTAGAAGAGGTAGAAGAAAAATCTCAGCAAGGAGAAAGCTCATTAGAGGCTAAGAAAGAAACCATGGCTGAAGTACTAAATGAGGGGGAGGAAGAAGAAACCATAGGTCATATCATAGAACCTTCCCATGAAAAGCCATTAGAGAATTGGGTAGAGAAAGAAGAATAGATAGGGCTCTCCTACGACTTAGACCTTTTCATCATCCCACCTAATACATCTAGCCCAAAAATACAACTGGAAATTTTATTGGGGCTGGACAAGAGGGTGAATGAGTGGCTGATATGTGTAAAGATACACTTCTTAGAAGCCACAAAGTCAAAAGAAAGGATTTTTAGCTCAACACCAAAATTTGGTGGCTTTAGCATAAAACATTGTAAAGGAAGAAAGGTCATGATGAATGGATTCGAAAAGAATTTGCCCTTTGATCCAGGTGAAATGAAGCTATTGGTCTGGCTGAGGACCATAAACTTAGCGCTTCATAGGAGGCAACCCATGGAAGGTAAGTGAGTTTAGTCGTTTATTTTTTTATTTTTTTTAATCGTTTGTTCTTTTTCTTTGAATAATCACTTTGTGTGAATCTTAGATCTTAGGTATAGTTTTTTTTTGACTCATGTTAGGTTAGTCTTTTCAATTTTTTCGGTTTGAATAAACACCAGAAAAAAAAAAATTTCTAAGGCACCGGTTCGAGGAAAATTTGGATTTTGAAAGCTAAGTGGAGTTGCATGAAGCCATTTTTACAGCTATACTTTATGTATTTTTAGATGTGTTTTTCTAAGTCTAAATGCAGATATCAGAAGAAGGAAGTTGGGACTATCATTCCCAACCATTTACAACAACTTCTTTCAAAAGAAAAGCCATCAGAACACTCAGGTAAACAATGGCGGAGCCAAGAAAAAATTCTTGGGGGGCCAAAAAGGAAAAAAAAGAGCATATATATACCTATCATATATATGTACTCTTTCTCAGTACTCTCTCTCTAATTTGCTCTCTCTCTCTCTCTCTCTCTCTCATTTGATCTCTCATATAATATATATGTCCTCTTTCTCATTGTTCTCTCTATAATTTGGTCTCTCTCACTCTCTCTCTCTCTCTAATTTGCTCTCTCCCTCTCCTTTGCTCTCTCTCTCTCTCTATAATTTGTTCTCTCTCTCTCTCTCTCTAATTTGCTCTCTGTATAATTTGTTCTCTCTCTAATTTGCTCTCTCTCTCTCTCTCTAATTTGCTCTCTCTCTCTCTCTCTCTCTCTCTAATTTTTCTCTCTCTCTCTCTCTCTCTCTCTCTATTTCTCTCTCTCTCTCTCTCTCTCTCTCTCTCTAATTTGCTCTCTCTCTCTCTCTCTCTCTCTCTCTCTCTCTCTCTATTTCTCTCTCTCTCTCTCCCTCTCTAATTTGCTCTCTTTATCTCTCTCTCTCTCTCTCTCCCTCTATAATTTTCTCTCTCTCTCTCTCTCTCCCTCTATAATTTCCTCTCTCTATAATTTGCTCTCTTTCTCTATAACTTGCTCTCTATCTCTCTCTCTAATTTGCTCTCTCTCTCTAATTTGCTCTCTCTCTCTCTCTCTCTTTTTGCTCTCTCTCTAATTTGTTTTCTCTCCATGGCCTCTCTCTCTCTCTCTCTCTCTGCTCTCTCTCTCTCTCTCTAGAAAAGCTTTCTTCTCAACAACAACTCTATTCATGTTTTATGAAGGGGTTGGGAAAATGTTCAGGGGGGCATATTTTTGAAGCCATTGCAAACTCTGAAAAAACTCTGAAAGTGGAATGAAAAATCTGAAAGTGGAATGAAACAAGGAAAGGTAAGTAGTTCTAGAGGGCACTTAGTAGATAAAATAGGGCCTAGTTTGAAAAATTTTCATCTAGTAGAAAGAAAGTTATGATTGCTACAAGTTGGGTAGTTAAACTTGTTTTCTGGCAAAATTTTGAGGTTAAAAATATTACCATCTTTCTCTCTTTGAACTGATTTCTAAAATTGTTTGTAATGATTCATGGAAAATGGTTTTAAATAAATTAAAGTTCATACTTAGTACTTTCTAGGAAGCCCTTTTTCAGCTCTAGATGATAAGTGGTTAGGGAGATACAGTGTTTGCAAAATGCCTCCAACTCACTTTCTGCCCAGAATTACAAATTTGCTGCCAAGTTTTCAAATCTGTCTATCTTTCAATTCCCTTGTTGAAAATACATGAAACTTATTTTATTGTGCATCTCTGAACATTAACAACATGTTCCAAGTGGAATCATTAAATTCTGAATTAAGAATTTCAATTTATGAAGGAAAAGGGTGGCGCTCCCGCGCCAAATTCTGGTGTGCCCGCGCCACATGTTTGATTAATTTCCGAGGCTCTGCAAATCAGAATAATTCCATTCCAATTCTGACATGTTTTTCTTTATGAGTTATAGGCCCAGGTAAAATTTCATAAAATTATGAATTTGTTTGCAATAATTTTGTGCTATGAATGGTTCTAACCACTTTTTGTCAAGCATAAAGGCAGTTCAAGTTCGAATTCCTCAAGGTGCCTCAACAAATCTGGAAGTTCAAGTAGCCAACATTCTCAGGGAAGTCTCTTACCCTCTATCTCATTTGATTGAATTGAGCATAATGCAAAATTTTAAGTTTGGGGTGAGAAATTCGGATTTTGAATTCTAGTTGGTTTTCTTTGTTTAGTTAGTCTTTAATTTTATTTTTATTTTGAGTCAATACCAGAATAATGTTTATAAATCTGAAAATGTTTTGGAAAAAATTTTGTGGGAACTCTAATTTGTGGATTGAGAAGAAAGATCTCATTCATTCTCTTGAGAAACATATTTGTTTGAATGTTTGGTTATAGCATGTGAAAAGCTCTCTTGGAAAGTGGTTTGATTGGTTGAATGCATTGAGCATGTTTATTTTGAACAATAGAACCAACCTAAAGGAAGATCGAGGCGAAACGAAGATAGGTTTTTCAAAATTATGAAATGATCTAGGCACTTGTTTTGAACCGTTTGAGCCTTTTTGAGCCACCCACTTTAATGCATAAGATGCATCACCTTTTGTCAAACATTTTGAGCCGATAAGATCTCTGTTTTGTTTTCAATTCCCACAATACATGAACCAGCCTTTGTGATGCATCTTGTACATTAAAGTGGGTGGCAAAATCACAAAAAATCTCGGGATTCTGACAAGTAATCAAGTTCAAACGTGGGATGTAGAGTCCTAAGTGTATAAGGAAGGTGTCCACGAAGTCTATAGAGGAAATTGATGGGATTCCTAAGAGGTTTTAATCCTCAAATAGGTGAAGTCTAATGCAGATTAGGAAACTGCTAAAAAAGAAAATTACAGTCCGAGTTTGAAGAGGCCATATCTGGAGATTCTGACTTCCAATTGAACCCAAATTTGGAAAGACTCCTGAGAGGATTGAGGATCATATCATGAAAAATCAGGTCAATCCAAGTCGTGATTCTAGAATTTTATATTTTCAAAGTGGTGGACCCAGTGCTGAAATTGGCAGCAGAATCAACCCAACTTTTGAGCATCATATCTCAAGTTACCTAACTCATATTGAACTCAAATTTCGTACACAAGGCAAGGACCATGGAAGGAAGGTTTGTGTGTAATTTCATCTAATTATGAGGTCGTAAAGACACATTTTATACCCTTGGATAGAGACCAAATTACAGGGCCTGGACAAAACTTCAACTATAAATAGGGGTCCGAGAAGGAGTGTAAGGCATCCAGTTTTTAGTCCAATTTCCTGCTTTGTTCTTTTGTTTAGAGAGAGGAGAAGGTCCAGAAGAAGTCTTGCATGACCTCTAGGTGCATTGAGGAAGAAAGGTGGAGATTTCAACCAAGGAGCAAGGGTGACCAGCAGCAGTCCTCCAAAGGGAGTTTTTGTACTTAGTTATTTTTTTTCTTTTATGGCTGTTATTAAAACCTTGATTTGTGTTTATATTTCCTGTGTGGAGTAGTCTTCTGTAGTTGGGAGTCCAGGACTCCCTAGGCATATAATGAGACTGATACATTATGTTTTATTTGGTTTTCAATTTGGTGTATGAATGAGCATTCTTAAGCTGTTAATTTCTTGATTCATGCTTATTGTCCTGCGATGTACTGGTTATAAGGTGAAGGTAGACTTAAGGTAAGATATGTTGATAGGATATACATGATCTTTTTGAGTTCATACATAAGGTAGATCAACTAATCTTTGGGTTAATCTTTGACCTTAAAGTAATACCCTGTTTGATTGGATTGATTTATCTATGACACAAGACCTGATTCCCGACCATAGGTAGGGTCAATGAGCTTCATATTTATGCAATCAAGTAAAGTCGATCATGCCGGCTGGTTTACTCTTGGAGATAGAAGGTGATGCCGATGCGGAATGTAACCATGGTTTTATAAGCTCGACAGAAATTGATTTCCAAAACTTAACTTCTATTCAATCTCAGAATTGCCTAGGGAGGGAATTTGATTCCCAACGTCTTTTCTCCTTATTAAAATCCCTCAAAAACCCTCTCTTGATCTCTATAGGATTAGGTTGGTTAGTTTATTTTCTATTTTTGTGACTCCTTTCCAATTGATTTCTCAAACTTTGGTTTTTAAACTAAAAAAATAATTATCTATTAGCTTGGTCCTTGTGGGACGATATTCGGACTTATCCTAAGTCTATATTACATTGATTAGTTCTCTTATTAGTGATTAGGTGGGATCACATCAGTAAGGTATGTTTCACTATCACAATGAAAGAAAGGGGAAGCCACTCTTGTTGTTTGCCGCAACGTTGAGCCGACAACTCTGAAAGGAGGAGCTACTCTGCCATTACCTAAGCTTGAAGATCGAAGTATCGTCAAGAAATGCCCTAGCCTAGAACGGCTACCCACTACCCGGACGACCGAGGGCTTCGATCCAAACGCCTATCATTTGCTGGCTAAGGCAGAGTGCAATTTCACAAAACAACAATTGCACAAGAAACCACTCGTACCTGTCCCAATTCTCACTCCGGCGCAACAAAAGCTAAGGGGCGAGGGTGTACACATTCCACCAAGATGACACGGCCTCGACTGCCAAAAAGAAAATCCCATTCGAATTACTGTTAGGTCAGTCGATGCCCATCAAGTGTCCGTCGAACAAAGCTCACCAAAGAAAAACAGAGCTACAATGGTCATATACACAAAAGCCGCCCTTGTTAAAGCTCGTGCACTCACCAACGAAGTTGTGACCATGAACCACAACTCAATTACCGACAACGAACAAGGCGATGACGAGTTCATCCTAAAGGATGCACCAACCGCGTTCAAAGAAGGAGGACAAGCTACGGTGGACGAGTTAAAGAAGGTCAACTTGGGCACGGAAGAAGACCCGAGGCCAACCTTCCTAGGGGTGGCAACGGGTTCCATTTAACGGGGAACCCGCCCCGACCCGACCCGCTTTAAGCGGGTTCGGGTTTAAATTTTAACCCCGCGGGGCGGGTTTGGTATTTTGGAGCAGAACCCGTCACAGGTTTGGGGCGGGGACGGGTTTCGCCCCAAAAACCCGACCCGACCCGCTTAATTCTTATGTAAACAAGAAAAATTTTAGAGGGTAATTATGTAATAACAAAGTAAAACCCTTCTTCTCTTCTTCTTAAGTTCTCCCCCAAATCGATCCTCTACCCAAATTTTTGGTTTCAACTGACCTACGCACGCTCCGACTCTCTTTATTCTTCATTTCTACCTCTCTAAACGTAAATTTTGTCATCATTGAAGGCTTTCTTAGCAAGGAAGAAGAGGCTTCACCAAATCGACACTAAATTGACTCCAAATCGGTGCCAAATCGACTCCAAATCGGCGCCAAATCGACTCCAAATCAGCCAAATCGACTCCAAATCAGCCAAACGACTCCAAATCAGCCAAATCGACTCCAAATCAGCCAAATCGACTCCAAATCAGCCAAATCGACTCCAAATCAGCCAAATCGACTCCAAATCAGCCAAATCGACTCCAAATTAGCCAAATCGACTCCAAATCAGCCAAATCGACTCCAAATCAGCCAAATCGACTCCAAATCAGCCAAATCGACTCTAAATTGGCGCCAAATCAAGTATCCTCTTGCATGAGCAAGTCCCATTTTCCTCTTCTTCTTCTTCTCTCTGCGTTTCTGCTCTGCCTTCGTTGTGTTGTTTATCGTTTGCTCGAAACGTCCATTTGTTCTACCTTGTTCTTCGAGTGGGTTTTGTAGGTATTTTTTTTTCTTGCTTGAGAAGTCACTGTCTGAAAAGGAAAACCATGAATCACAAAAGTTCCCACAGAGTTTTAGCAGTGAATTTGTCTCCACAAGCATGGGGCGGGCGGGTTTTAGTTCGAGCTGGTTTTTTTTCCTGGGCGGATCGGGTTTACAAAGCAAACCCGCGGGGCGGGTTTTCGCGGGGATGGGTTTCTCCGGTTTTTCACAGGGCGGGGATGGGTTTCCAAAATCCCGCCCGGCCCCGCCCCGTGGCCACCCCTAAACCTTCCTCAATGCTTCATTAGCTGACGGAGAGGAAGCCAAATATATCTCTCTGCTCTAGGAGTGCCGTGATGTGTTTTCCTAGAATTACACTGAGATGTCAGGCTTTGATCCCAAAGTTGTCGTACACAAGCTCGCAGCTCACCCCTCAGTCCGGCCGGTCAAGCAGACACAGAGGAGCTTCCGACCTGAAATCGTCCCAGAAATCGAAAAAGAAGTCAACAAGCTCATCACGACCAACTTCATCTGGGAAGTCAAATATCCTTCCTGGATCGCCAACATCATGCTGGTAAAAAAGAAGAGCTGCCAAATTCGGGTCTGTGTCTATTTTCGCGACCTGAATAAGGCCTGCCCAAAAGATGACTTCCCGTTGTCGATTATCGAACTCATGGTAGATGTGACAACTTGTCATGAAGCGCTCTCCTTCATGGACAGGTCATCATGATATAATTAAATCCGCATGGACCCGAAGGACGAGGAGCTAACGACATTCTGTACGCCCAAAGGCATATTTTGTTACAAAATCAGGCCTTTCGGTCTCAAATCAATCAAACCAAGATCAATATGATTCAAAATATGCCGGAGTTGAGAAACATCTCAGAACTCAAAAGCTTCCAAGGTCATTTGACCTATATTTGGCGTTTCATCTCGAACTTGGCCAATCGATGTCAACCATTCAGCCGACTCATGAAGAAGAACGTGCCTTTTGAATGGGACGACGGCTGCCGAAATGCTTTTAACAGCTTAAAGATGTACCTCATGAAACCTCCAGTGTTTATTGCTCCAGTCGTCGGCAGACCGTTGCTGCTCTACATCGCTGCCCAAGAGAATTCGGTGGGAGCCCTGCTGGCTCAAAGCGACAAAAACAACAAAGGGTGGTCGTTATACTACCTGAGTCGGACCTTGGTAGGTGCTGAACTCAACTACACACCTATCGAGAAGACTTGCTTGGCACTTGTCTTTGCAGTTCAGAAGCTAAGGCACTATCTTTTGACGCATTCAAAAAATTTGATCTCTCATGCCGACCTGCTCAATACATCATGTCGTGGCCAATCCTCTCTGGCCAGTTGGCAAAATGGGCACTTCTCCTCTTGGAGTTCGAAATAAATTTCGTACCACATAGGGCCATCTTAGCTAGGCCTTGACGAACTTCCTTGTCGATCATCCAGTGTCCGCATAATGGGAGCTGACAGAGGAATTTCCCGATGAAGAAATTTTCCTTGTCGAAATACATCCGCCTTGGAAAATGTACTTCGACAGGGCCGCCAGGAGAAAATGGACCGGAGTAGGAGTCCTCTTTGTCTCACCGAAAGACAACCTGCTGCCATACTCGTTCGTGCTCACATAGAATTGCTCGAACAATGTGGCAGAATATCAATCACTCCTCGGCCTCAGCAAGGTGGACGAAATGGAGATACCTCAACTTGAAGTCTACGGCGATTCAGCACTCGTGATTAAATAGATCACGTGAGATTTCGAGGTCAAGAAAATCAAACTCATGCCATTTTGGAAGCACGCAGGCGACCTTTTGGCCAAAATCCCACAAACTTCACTCCACTACATACCGCGTACCAGGAACGGGCCAGCTGACGCTCTAGTTGGGGTCGGAGCTAGTCTAGCATAACTTGACAATCGGCCAAATAAAGTACCTATCTGCGAAAGATGAGTAGTCCCGCTCGTCCCTCTTCCAATCGAAGAGGAAGCGGAAGAAGAGATGGAAGAAAGGAGGAGTTGCTCCCCATTTCAATCCGCGAAAGAGAAGCAACATATTGGCGTGAACCAATCTCAAACTTTCTCCGTCACGGCACACTCCCGGTATATCTGAGGGAACGAGTCCACATCCATCGGACGGCTCCAAGATATGTCTTTGTCAACGACGTACTATACAGAAGGTCGTATGAGGGATTAGTCCTCCAATGCTTGTCTGGAGAAGAAGGACAGCAAGTGCTGAAGGAGACCCATGCGGGAATCTGTGGCGTGCATCAAGTCGGTCCAAAGCTACACAAGCAAGTTAAATGGCTTGGATACTACCTGGTTGTCCATGCATCGAGAGGCCATTGAGCTAGCGCGAGCTTGCAAGGCCTGTCAGCTCCACGCTGACTACATCCACCAGCCACTAAAGCCACTCCACCCAACAGTCGCATCTTGGCATTTGAAGCATGGGGAATGGACATAATTGGTCCAATCACCCCCAAATCAAACTCCGATCGGTAATACATTCTCGCCGCAACTGATTACTTCTCCGAATGGGCTGAAGTTACAACATTTTGAGAAGTCAAGGCTCTTCCCGTAGTCGACTTCATCCGAATACAAATTATTTACCAGTATGGCGTCCCTCGGTACATTATGACAAACAACGGAACACCTTTCCAAAACTGAGTCATGGATCGGTTATGTGTAAAGTTTCGTATATAACAAAAAATGTCCTCGGCCTATAACCCAGTAGCTAACGGACTCACAAAGGCGTTCAACAAAACATTGCAAAATCTTGAAGAAAACAGATCGATTACGACATTGAACCACCTCGTGGCCATTTGGAGACAGGCCGCAAAGCAGAGTCGCCCTCAGGGTCAGCTATCGACTTCTTCCGAGATACGGGTTTTCGCTTCATGGAAGAGACGACAGAAGAAGAAGCCGCCTTTAGTGCACCCTTCTTAGAAGGTACCTTCTTCCCCTGAAGATAACACAGAGGTGGCGACCTCGTTGCCCAAAGAAGGCCGTGATGAACTTGCGGTGCTGGACTTACCCTTGCCTTTCCCCTTGGTTGTCGGCTGCCTGCATTTATGCTGAGGATGCTCCTCCCTGTAGGCTTCGTAGCCACTAAGGGGACGAATACAACCAACCGCTGGGGCCTAATTTGGAGCAAAGCGCCGCCACACTCGCTGAAGAAAGCAAGTCGTCCACTCCCTTGAAAAAAAAAAAGAGAGAAAACAAACAAAAGAAATTTTTGCGAACCTCGAAGAGTGGAATAACTTTATGAGTCCACGACTTAGAGAATGATGAAGTCACGCCGGGATTGACCCCTGCGCTATACCGCGAAGGCACTATAACGTTGTCGCATGGAAGAGCAACACTGTTCATCCAAAACTCCAGCAGCTCAGCCAGAGAAAGCACCTAGTACTGATTCGTGTCCAATACGCCAGGGAGGTCCTGAAAAAACCCAAACTACCTGGTGAAATGATGAGGGTTGTAAGGCTCCACGGCCAAGAAATGGTAGTTCCGGTATGTCAAGTGACAAGTACAAATACTGCGGAAGTACTCTTCCAGCGTAATCGTCTGGTCGACAATATCAGAAAGCACACCAGGCCGAAGAAACTCGATGTAGTACCAAATCTTTGGTCTCTCTCATAAAAACAAGGCACAAGCCTCCAAAGCCGAAAAGGATTGTGTCAAGTCAGGGTTCCTATACGAAGCCATCAAAGGAACACTGCCCCCGCTTGAGTCCATGTCGTGCGAGCCGAAGTCAGTCGCCAAGAACGGGAATTACCCACTGGTAGATCCATAGCATGAGCAAAGCTATTAGATGGACGTCGTCTGTCAAAGCGGCCGGAACGCCATGCTCCTCAAAGATGCGAGTCTCAGCCATAGAACGCTCGCGAGGTACAGTGCCTAAGCACTTGTTGCGATTCTGCCAAGTCTCAGTCGTAGGCTAAACCCCATCCTTGGCTCGATACCAAAAGTTGAGCCACTTGCTAAAGAGCACCTGTGGTACGCCGACCCCGCGCCGACATCGGAGGCAATAGTATGCGAGGAAGTGATACTGCAAAAATTCCAGTAGAGGCGTGTCACTCGCCTCGGTGAAGTCACGAGTCATCGGGCACACCTCGTCGTACATAGCACCTGAGATCGGGAGGCCGCAAATGCTATGGAGGTCCCAAAGAGAAATTGAGAATTCTCCATGGTGCATAAAAAAAGTGTTCGTCTAACACCAAAGCTCCAAGAAGCAATGTTGGACCGTATCGAGGCAACGGTATTGAAATACCGACGCCCAAACTGCATGGAAAACTTCAATCTGCGTCATCCTCTCCCGACGATGACCGAGTACAAGACTCACCCAGTCGAAGTAGAAAGGAGGGAGAGGACGAAAGCATGAAGCCGAATACGTTTGAATGAGGTACTCCTAGTCATCGATTAGGTGGTTCAAGTACAACTTCGCAATAATAAAGGCAACGGAAGAGTGCAAAGGGCTCAACAGAATTTTGCCTCTGACGACATCGGACGACGAAGCTGGTTGACCATCGGGCGCAGGGATCGGCAGAGCTGGTCATCAATTTCAACCGGTCAGCTCCACAACTCGGACGAGTTTTGTGAAACCAGAAGTACGTTAGCTTGGCCTCCTAAAACCGACTCTGCGCTTGTGTACAAAATCGCGAGATGCGACACATTCGGATCCTAGATCCGGAGAAAGCCTTTCGAGCCACTACGAAAAGGGTTGCCCTCTGAGCCATCTTGAAGAGGGGTGACGACATCAGACGCCTCCAATCCAAGGAAGGGGAAAATCGGACTACCCATTTGCTGCCAAAACGTGGACCAGATATCAAAATCAGGTACACAAAACCTTTTAAAAACAAAAAAAAAAAATTCAAAGCAAAGCGACGAAAAAATAGAACAAAGTCGCACAAAAAAAAAGGAAATTCAAGGCAAACCGACGAAAAAATAGAACAAAGTCGCAAAAAAAAAAAAAAATCAAAGAAAAGCGACTAAAAACATAACAAAGTTGCACAAAAAGAGACATCTGGCGAAGAACAACAATCCGAGGCCCGACAACAGAGCCAACATTTGCAGTTACGCATCAAAATTACGGCGTCAAAGCCACATTGTCAAACCACGAGAAGACGTCATTATCAACATAAGTCTGGTGACCAAACTAGCCAGACGCATCATTCCGGCGGTCATGCCAAAGAGATGAAGTCTTGGCGATCAAGCCAGAAATCTCACACAAGTTCGGCCAAATTCCGAACTCGACCAGAAGCTGGAAACGCTTCTCGACTCGAAGACGTCGCACCATCGCCTCGACGGCAAGTGGCCATAAAAGCATAACGCGCAAAGGGCGCGTATGAGACAACGTTACCGTACAGTCTTCGCATAGTCTAACTTCGCGAGCCAAGCTACACAAAGTCTGACAACCAAGCCAGACTCAATGCCAAAAAAAACTATTGGTTCCCAGCAAAAGCCAAGTTCTCTCTACTCAGCGACCGACCCGAGTCCAATCAGTCAGTCAAATTGTCGCAAACCGGCGACCATGCTGGATCAGCATGTGAGGAGTCACATTCAATTCAGTCGTGACCGAGCCAGACTAAGAAGGCCGACTCGGTGACCGTGTTGGACCAATCAGAGGAGCATCTTGTTCGTTGCAAGTTTGACACTTAAGTCAAACACACCACCGAAACATCAATTCAATGACTGAACCAGGGTTGTCGTTAAGACAAAATTCTTCACTTTTTCCATTCAACAGTCGAGCCCAATTCACGAGGATTCGCAGGTATGCATCACCAACTCAAAAAAAAAAATATTTAAGAGAAAAAATAGAAGAAAAAGAAAAAAATCTAGTGAAAACATGAAAGAAAATACAATTTTTTTTTTTTGAGAATGAAGCTGCGTACCTGTTGGACTCGGAGAGCCTCACAAAGACAATCGATCGAGCAATGCGATCAAATGACGCTGAGATGGGCTGCAACACAGCGAGTGGTAACGCGGACAGAAGTAAAGCTGCGACGAACGTTGCACGTAGGGAGGCAGCGAATGAAGTCACGAACAAGATCGTTAATGAAGCTGTGCTGGGGTCCTGAAGGTCGTCACGACGTCACACGACGAAGTCGTACCGAGGTCGCCGAAGACATTGCGCCAGAGTCGCAAAAGAAGATACACTGGGGTCGCAACTAAAACGCGCCGGAGGTCACAATGGAGTCGGGTCAGAGCCGCAAACAAAGTCGTGATGGACGTCGCAACTATCACACGCAAGGATGCTGCGGAAGAAGTCGCGAACGAGGTCACGAGCGTAGCCGAACCGGACGTGGCGCCGGACGTCGCACAATGAAATCGCACCAGAGTCGAAGAAGAGTGTTGCAGCCGACACCGCCGGAAGTCACACAGAGGCAAAGCCGCTTACGAGAGACAAAGAGCAGTTTGTCTTTCAACACACGCACTAGAAGAAGTGAGAACAAAAATAAAAAAAGTGGGGAAAGCGAAGTGGGGAAAGCGAAGTGGAACTCACTTGCGAATCGCACCGGACGTCACATCGTCGCACGACGACGTCACGCTGGCATCGGAACCAGAAAGTGTCGCAAACGACGCGGTAGACAAGTTGCCGGAGAAATACGCGAACAAGGTCGCCCCAAAACCAGAAAATCATCGCGAATGACGCAGCAGACGAAGCCGGAGAGGAACAACCGCGACGAAATCACCCAACGGAGGTCGCAACGGAGGTCACGCAACGGAGGTCACGCAACGGAGGTCACGCAACGGAGACCGCGCAATAAAGGTCGCGCCAGATGTCTTACGCAGGAACGCTGCAGAAGGAACTCTGAACGAAGTCGCGAATAGCAATCGCCAACGAAGTTGCGGACGGAACACAATCTCGTTGCAATTGCGAACGAAGTCGCGCGGCCGACGCACGCAGAGAAGAAGATGATCCGAAAGCGAAGACGCTGCAAAAGATGTCAAAAACGAGGTTGAGGCCGGAACCAAAGGCCGTCGTGTCGTCGCCAGAGAAGAAAATTGCGGCGTCGCGCTGAAGCCGTCCCAGCCAGAGGAGTGCAGATCGTCGTGGGAAGAAAAAGAGAGGAAGGAGAAGAGACTACGGTTTTAGAAAAACCAAGAGTTTCCTAGAATCTAGGAGACGATCAGCCTTCCTCCTTCGATTGAAGCCTATCTAGATTTCTATGCAGAATCCCATGCGATTTGGGACTTTACATGAAAGTTTTATATAAAATCACGTGAGAGATCCAATTCAATTACCCCCCCCCCTTAATTCTCTCTCTCCTTCAATTTCTTAAGCCACATGATTCAGCCATTAGAAAACTAAGAAGCTGCGTGGGCCCATTACTTCCAAGTCAGAAGACCTCTCTCAAATTTGAGTCAAAGAAGTTAACTGCACCTAAGTGGGGCGCGCCATCTCTCACTCAACCCAACTCACTCCAAACGCGCCGATGTGCTACGAAATTCAAATAGAGTCAACATCAACTCTTCCGCTGCGAGGCCCCAATTCGACAACAATGTCGTCTCAAGCAAGATGAAATCTCTCTACAGGTACATTCCCCGTATATGTGTATGTACCTTCATGTACATACTCGTGTACACAAAAAAAAAATAGAAAAAAATGTAAGCCCTAAAAAAGCAAGAGGGCAAAAAAAAAGAAGAAAAAAAAAAATTATTAGTGTACAGAAAATATACAGTTCTAAAAGAGCTAGAGGACAAAAAATACGTGCACAAAAAAGACAAACGAACTAAAAGAGTAAGAGGGTAAAAATAAAAAATAAAAAAAAAGAGTGTGCGTGAGTGTGTGTATTCATGTTCAAAATCTACTCGTTCTCCGAACGAGTAAATCTCGAAGGGGGCAATTTGAAAGCGTCAAAATTTGACACGGGCCATTTACAATAAACCCATGCAACGATCCACCCAATAAACCATCTGAAGGCCTACTTCGTGTCTACTACGGATTCTTCTACATTCCGCCCATCAACTCCACTAAACAGCTCACCTATGGGCCCGATGCTCAGTCAAGCCAATTTCTCAAATCACTTTGCAGCCAGTCAAGTTTGAACCCACGCTGGCTTCTCAAGTCGCTTGACAGCTAGCCAAGATGCAAGCCACGCCAGAAAATGATCAACCCAGTCTAGTCGATCCCTCAACTGCATGGAAGAAAAAGGAAAGTCACCCCTCTTCTTGAGGATCGAGAGAGGAAAAACAGGGAGGTTCCAAGTCTTTCTCCCACTCCAACAGAACTAAAAAAAAGGTTGATCGAGATCCTCTATCTGAGGATCGAACTCCATCAAACAAGCATGCCACATCAACTACAAATACCCACAGACTCCAATCACAAGGGGTCGAAAGGTCGAAGGTCAAAAAAGTTTTCCCAAAAGAAGAACTCTTGTCGCACAAAAAATCCCAACCTTCGTCAGTCCATCAGAATTCATACAGTCTATCGAAGAAGCTCTACACGTACACCGGTGATGTCAACACGCCGAAAAATATGGAACACAAACACTTTTGTCTGACCGACTACATCCGTCGTCGTTCGTGCACACTCACTCGAGGACTCAAAGTTCGTTGCTAACTCACAGGAGGCATCGATTTTATCGACGAACATCGGAGATCGAATCAGAGGAAAGCTAGGAGATCGCACCCGAAAAATTTCTCAATTCTCAAAACACAAATTGTAATTTCTCTGTTATTTTAGTCTAATTAATCAATCGGTCGTGCCCTTTTGCGGACTGGAGGATTTTCATCAAAACAATTTCCTTTATTACATTAATGTATGCATCAAAATGTGCATGGCCCAAATTCGATGAGTCCAGAAATCCACCGATCCAGCAAACGATCGTCATGGGTAGGCTCGACCGATTCTCAAAAGCCATCCGCTGCAGCCCATCGCGAAGTCCAGTCGCGTCGTTACGTCATCTGTACTGTCGACGCCCTCGTCAGTAGAATTTTTTGAGTCAACACTTGTCAGCATGCCGCATCAACCCATCGTTGAACTCAGCCGTTAACAACCATCTCTGGTCTTTAACCGAAGGAGGAAAAGGAGGCCACGATCCTGGTCTTTCTCTTCCCCTCGTCTTCATCAACTTCACCAGCAGAAAGAGGATCACGATCCTCATTCCCAGGCAAAAATCCTCAACCATTACACGGACTGGCTACAAAAAGCCAGGGGTTCCCTGTCCCAGGGGTTGGAAAAATTCAAGTTCGACAGCCTTCCTGCCGAGAAGAAAACTCCACTTGCGGAAGCTCTCGAATCAGAGAAGTCAAGCAACTCGCAATCCGTCGCAACTCAACAGTTCAACCGGAGCAGCTCTACACGTTCGCCGGCAACGTCACAAGTCGACACACGCGGAACACAAATACCTTCGACCGATCGACTAAAGCCACACCAGATCGTGCACACTCGTTCCCAGAACTCAAACTTCGACGTTCTTGCCAGAAGCCGAAACTTCGACAATTCACATGGAGATCGAATCAGAGCAAGTTTAGGAGAGTGAACTCGCATTCTTTGATACAAAACACACCATGTAACACAAATTATTCTAAAGTAATTGAAATATTCTCTCAGTCGCGCCTCTTTGCGGATCGGCGGATTTTCGGTGAAACAGATTTGGCACACCCGGTGGGACATTTCCTACCTCTCATCTCCTTCTTCGTCCAACCAACAAAAAAAAAAAAAAACTCAAACCTCAGCCATGGCCAGCAACGCCAACAATGGCAACAATAACAACAACAACAACAACAACAACAACAGGGGCAAACAAATTGCCTCCTCGAGCTCTGCTAAACCGCGCCCTGTCGTGGCTGCAAGCTCGACTACTGGAGCTCACGGACCGACTGCCGCATCTCCGGCCAACAGCCGCGCTCCTACCTCTCCACCACCGGCCACTCGCCCAGTAACGAGAGCTCTGACCAGGAATTTGTCCATCGGACAAGCTCCCCTCATGCGTGACGCGCCCCGTCCATGCGCCATCTTCGTACCACAGGCTGTCGCGGCCTCTGCAAAAGCCACCGCGGCCTCCACAAAACTGATGCCAGCAATGACCAAACCAACATATCTGGACGTCGCAACATCTCCTCCTCCTCACAGCCCGACTGTCAGCCCAGCACAGTCGCCGCCTTCGCGGAGAAGCTCTATCGTTCCCACCCTGGTGCAACGATACGAGCAACACGGGGGCATCTCGTCCCCCCCCCCCCGCGGCAAGAACATCATCGGCCTCCTCCGTACAAAGAGCGACGGCCACAGACACCTCACCAGTCATGTTGGTCTCGCACGACCTCTTGGCCGCACTTAACGCAGCAGCGGGGCCACTACCCATCCTCTCACCTCGCCAACAGACACCGACGACCTCCCCTATTGCAACATCGCCCATTCTGTCTCATCGACTCTCACCGGTGTCTGCTACCGCAAGCCAGTCACCTCACAAAGCCATTTTCCGTAATTCAACCTGCGCTGGCTCTTTCGACAGGTCGCACACAGGGATCTCCTCTCCGACGCCGATGGCCACCTCTCCGATGCGGTTGCCGGTAACAACTTCATCACACCAAGCCTTGCCGAAAACGAATTCTTCGGCGCAAACTGTCAAAATGGCCGCAATGACAACTTTGGCTAAAACAATCGAAGAACAGTTAGCCGAATTGCAGGTTGCGCTCAAGGAGAAAAGTGAGTAGCTGCGCATCAAAGATGCGTAGCTCGCAGCTCGTGACCTCCAAATCACGAGAATGTTAGAACGGTTCGAGATGGGCACGGCGACCGCCAACTCCGGTGGCATTTCTCAAGAAGGCGACCGAAATCGGCCGACTACCAGCGCTTCAGCTGGACCACCACAAGAAGAGCCTTCATCTGACGATGAGCTGCCGCCCGTCGCACCAGTGGCCATCCGCAGGGGCTAAGCCAAAGTGGATCCTTCTACTCTCACACTCGACGCCGTCACCGAGCTCATCAACCGCGCGGTACGGAACAACGTCGTCGATCATAAATCAGTCGCTTACAAAAGACCATATACGCAGAGAATCCAGAATATCCCGATGCCAATCGATTACCATCCCCCGTAGTTTCAACAATTTAATGGTGACGGGCACCCCAAACAGCACGTCGCTCACTTTATTGAAACTTGTAACAACGCCGGCATTGACGGCGATCTGATGGTCAAACAATTCGGCCGGTCATTAAAAGGCAACGCTTTCGACTGGTACATTGAGCTACCCCAGGAGTATCGATAGCTGGGAACAGTTGGAGCGTGAGTTCCTCAGTCGTTTCTATAGCACTCGGTGCACCGTGACATTGGTCAAAATCGCCAATCTCAAACAGAAGAAGGGAGAAAAGGTGGTCGATTACATAAACCGGTGGAGAAATCTAAGCTTAAACTGCAGAGAAAGTTCAAACCTCTCCCTCGGAGCCGAGATCGAGATGTGTTCGCGAGGGATGCAGTGGGAACTCCTGCGCTATATTCGCAGCCGGAGGCTGAACGATTTCCAGGAACTCACAACAGAAGCTCACAATATGGAGAATCTGATAGAAGAACGAGGAGAAGAAGGATCCTCTTTGCTGACCCTCGCAAAAAGGGGAAGGCACCAGCCACGACTGCACCGAAAGAGACGAAAGAGAAAACAAAATGCTCTTTCGCGACGAACACTTTCGAGCCTATCAGGGTCGGAAGCAAAGTCAACGCAACCTACCTCCCACGGCAACTAACCGGGGGCGCCTACAAGAAGCTGTCACTGGAGGAGCGAGAGGCAAAGACATAACCCTTTGCCGACGCAGACGTTCCCATCATGCTCGACCAACTCCTTGACAACCAGCTGCTGAGGCTGCCAGAAATCAAAAGACCTGGCGATCAATCCAAGAGCAAGGATCCGAATTTTTTCAAATACCATCGGTTGGTTGGGCATTCGACGGAGAAATGCTTCGTCTTGAAGGATAGCATCATGGAGCTCGCGGCTCAAGGCCGCATCGAAATTGAAGGAGCTGAAAATACAACCTCCTCAAATGCCATCTCCATCCAAGCCGAGCCAAATCGGCGAACTCGGCCAAACAAGAAACAAGTCACAAAGAATGAGTACCGTCCAAAATCCGGTCCCTCCAGCAGACCGCACAACAATAACAGACGACCACCGACTAAGGTCGCACCAAAATCGGCACCCCGTGAACTAGCTGTTGTCGACGCAGAGGGGTGGATCATGGTGACCCGGAGAAAGAAGCCTGTTCGAGATCTCGAACCGGCGCCGGCGAATATCAGTACAAAAGCGAAGCGGTCAAACAAGAAAGCTGCGAAGCGCCAAAGAAAGGTCACAGGACTGACGTCTAGGGGGCAACCAAAAAGAAGAGAAGACCCGTCACACTGGCGGAGTTCTTCCCAAGGGAGTTTTTTGCGCCGCCGACAATGATGGCGACTTGCTCGACGGCTCTTCCCAAGCACACAACATCACACGACAAAGGCAAAAGACCGGTCGTCGAATGTGACGACCTCGAGACGTCTCTCAAACAAATCTCACCGCTCAACCAGATAGAAGATGATCTCGACTTAGATATCCGGTCAAGGCAAGCCTTAATTCGGGTCTTCAACAAACCAGAGGAACTCAAAGCCGAACTCGAGATGCTACTTATGAGAAAGCACGACTTACCGAAAGTCGGGCTGACCCCACCTTACAGAAAGGAGGAAGAAGATGCACTATCCTCTCCACAACTTGCAAAGTTGGAGCAAGCGTTTGCCGTCACATGCCCACCGTGCATCACATTCCGAGAGGAGGACGCACAATTGGGGACGAAAAATCACAACAGACTGTTGTTCGTCTCCGGTTACATCAGAGATCACAAAATCAATCGTATCCTCATCGACTGTGGATTCGCAGTTAACATCTTGCCTATTCGCACGTTGAAGAACATCGGTCTCTCCGCTGGCGACCTCTCTCCATGTTCTCTTCTCATTCAAGGTTTCAACCAGGAGGGCTAGAGAACACTCGGCATGACGAACCTCAAGCTGCACATCGGCGACATGTCAGCCGAAACTCCTTTCCAAGTCATTGACTCCATGACATCTTACAACCTGCTCTTGGGTCGACCGTGGCTTCATTCAAATGGAGTCGTGCCATCCAGACTACACCAATGCTTCAAGTATTGGGAAAACGGCGAACAGAAGACGGTGTATGCCGACGAAAGTCCATTCACGGAGGCTGAGGCATCCTTTGTAGACTCTAAGTTCTATTTTATGACCAGACTGTTGGGTGTCTAGCAAGTGCACTAGGTCAGCAAGTAATATAGACTTTGAGAGTCCAGATATCGATCCCACAGAGACCTTGATGAGAGCCTAATCTAAGCAAAACTTTTCCTATTGATTGAGGTGAAGAAAAATTAGATTTTTGTTTGAGAACTGAAAAGAAAACAAAATTTAACTTCTGGAAAAACTTATGAAGATGAGATGTTGGGGAAGAATGTCAATCCCTCCTAGTTGTCAATATGCAGAATTCTGATTTTATAACTCAAGTATCCTTACCTTGACTTAGCTTTTGAAAACCTAGTTACCTATATATAGGAAATAACTTTCACCTAATCTCTGAACTCCATCACAATCCGGAAACATTCAGATCGTAGGTGCATAAATATAAAAGCTTGCAAATCAACTCTCTCTTATTCACAACCAGAGTTATAAAAGTCACATCACTTTTCCACCAGTCTCCATCACAATCCGGAACAATCTAGTTAGAAAAGCAAGTTGTTTTAGAAAACAAAGAATCATATAACTAACCCAAATTTCTACTGAACTTTAACTTCTCTATTTGAACCTCGTTAAACTTCAGATATAAATTTAGATTGGGAATAAGCAGTAAACACAATTTCTAAAACAAAAGCAGATACTTTATTGCTGTAAAATTCAGAATTCAAACATATAACAAACTAGGAGTTCATGACTTCCCCAACAAAAAGAGACTACTCCATGCTAATAAAACAAACACACAAGGAGAATTCAATTACAGCCATGAGCATGAAAAGAAAATAAGTACAGAAGACCCCCTTTCAGGACTGCCCTTAGCTTCCACTCTTGCCTTGGCTAAAATCTCTTCTCTCTCTCTCTAAAGTACCAAGAGGTCGTGCAAGACTTCCTCTGGACTTTCCCTCAACTCCAACTAACTAAAAGAACAAGAAAAACAAACTAAGAACTGAATTTAGAACACTGAAAACTGGATGCATGCTCCCTGCCTCGGACCTCTATTTATACTTGTCCTGCTGCCCAAGCCTTGTAAATTAGTCTCTGTCCAGGGGTATGAATTGTCACTTCTTGACCTCAGAATTTACTAAAATTACATAAGATCCTTCCTTCTGTGGTCTTTGCCTTTCTCACGAAATTTGAGTTCAATCTGAGTTGGGAAACTGGAGAAAAGATGTGAAGAAGTTGCTTGATTCTGCTGCCAATTCCAGCACTGGGTCCACCACTTGGAAGATCTGAAACTTGAGAACCCCGACTTGGAATTGCCTGAATTTTCGTAATATGATCCTTAATATCCTCAGGAATCTTCAGTCCAAATTTGGCTTCAATTGGAACACGAAAACTTCAGTTATGTTCTTCACAAATTTTGGATTTAACTTCTCCTTCTGGCAGCAGTTTCCTTCTTTGTGTGGAACTTCTTTTTTTATCATTCAATGCACCTAGACTCAACCAATATTCCATAAAATCTTTGTGGATACCTTCCTTAGACAATTAGTACTTCTTCTCCCAAGTTTGGGCTTGATTGGTAGTCAGAATCTTGAGATTTCCGCAAGTCACGTTGCTGAGTCAGCGGCGCGGTCGCGCCGAATTGTTCTTGGTTTTGGCGCGGTCGCGCCACTGGAGCAGAAATTTTGTCTAAGTCAAGAAAACAGCCTTCGGGTCTCCTTCGAGGAAGGATTCTTCATGGCGCGGTCGCGCCACTTTATGCTGTAGAACTGGTGCGGTCGCGCCACTCCTTAAACTCTTTGTCGACTTCCCGAAATAACACTTTGAACTCCATGTATGGAAACAGAGCGGCGCGGCAGCGCCATAGGTAGCGCCATCTTCATGGCGCGGTAGCGCCATCGTTGGGCGCGGTCGCGCCAGTTCACATTCCGGAGTCGTCTTCTTTGAGGCTTTGCTAGCCGTTGGAAATTTCTTGGCTTTATTTGAATTTTCGTACATTTTCCCGGCGCGGTCGCGCCAGAATCGGCGCAGTCGCGCCGTTCCCTTTTTTGGCTCTTTTTGCTCCTTTTTGCTTCAATTTCCCTCGTAATTCAGATTTTCTTCTTCTATCAGGCACCTGAGAAACAAAACATGAATTTGAGTTATATAATTCATTTTCATGCTAATAATTAACTCAAAATGGGAGTTTATGCTCATTAAATCATGCATAAATAAGTGTCTTTTGGACACTTATCACAGACCGACAGTCAAATTGTCACCTTGGTCGAACCAGGCAGCGAACGCCAAGAGCACTCCGACGCAGGCTACATCGTCCAAACAACCGACGCAGGCCATGGTACCCAAACAGCCATCGCAAGCCACATCTACAGAACAAACTCCGATGCAAGTTGCATCTCCCAAACAGACCACGATGCAGGTCGTGTCTCCAAAGCAGCCGGTGCACAACAGCCAGTCGGCACACGGCTACAAATCGGCCGCAGTCACTCCAACATCAAAACAGAGCAACATACCCATCTTACGATACATTCCACAGTCGCAAAGGAAGAAAGGAGAAGCTCCACTGGTCGTCTGCCATAAAATCCTGCCGACCCCTTTGCCAGAAAAAGTCACGCTTCCTCTGCCAAAATTGGGAGAACGAAGTATCGTGAAGCAATTCCCGAGCCAGCAGCAGTTGCCGTCCACACGCTCCAATGAAGGTTTCGACCCAAACG
Organism: Aristolochia fimbriata; assembly: GCA_019845555.1. NCBI lineage: Eukaryota > Viridiplantae > Streptophyta > Magnoliopsida > Piperales > Aristolochiaceae > Aristolochia > Aristolochia fimbriata. The sequence goes on from CM034079.1 coordinate 24,853,802, forward strand.
CCTACCGATTGATGGCCAGAGCACGGGGCAACCTTACAAAAGAGGAAATTCATGCAAAGCCACCCATTACTCTACTAGTTCTCACTCCAGAACAGGAGAAACTGAGAAATGAAGGCCAACGGATCAACCAGGGTCGCCTAGGCCTCGGCTACGAGAAGCAGAAGCCTTTTAAAATCTACACCAGCCAGACGAAGCCAATCAAAATAACCAGGAAGGTTTCGGCAGATGTGCCTCAAATTTCAGTCGGCCAAACCTCGACAGAAAAGAAAAACACGCAGAAACCGGTGGTTATTTACACTTTGAAAGCTGCAGTCGCACGAGCTCGCGCCTACGACTCAGTTATGGTGAACCACATCTCCATCACTGACGACGACCAAGATGAAGAGGAATTCGTCTTGAAGGAGGCCCCGGCCGAATTCGAAGAAGGAGGCCAGTCGACCATCGACGAAGTAAAGAAAGTTGACTTGGGCACAGCAGAGGACTCAAGGCCAACATTCCTCAGTGCTTCATTGACGGCCGAAGAAGAGGTCGAATACATGGCTTTGCTTCGCGAATATCATGACATCTTCGCCTGGAACTACACAGAGATGCCCGGCCTCGACTCGCGAGTGTCAGTTCACAAATTGGCAGTTCATCCCTCTGTTCGACCAGTCAAGCAGTTGCAGCGACGGTTTTGACCAGACCTAGTGCCAGAAATAGAAAAGAAAGTGGATAAATTGATCGCGGCCAATTTCATCAGGGAGGTGAAGTACCCGTCCTGGATCACAAACATCGTCCCAGTCAAAAAGAAGACAGGCCAAATCCGGGTCTGCGTCGACTTTCGCGACCTGAATAAAGCATGCCCAAAGGACAATTTCCCTCTGCCAATAACTGAGCTCATGATCGACGCGACGACGGGTCATGAAGCTTTATCTTTCATGGATGGTTCCTCCGGCTACAATCAAATCCGGATGGATCCAAGAGATGAGGAGCTCACCGCGTTCCGCACGCCTAAAGGCATCTTCTGTTACAAAGTGATGCCGTTCGGACTCAAGAACGCTGGTGCGACCTACCAAAGGGCGATGCAGAATATCTTTGATGACTTCCTCCACAAGCGAGTTGAATGCTATGTCGACGACCTGGTGGTGAAGACAAAGCAGAGGTCGGATCACCTCCTCAACCTCAGGGCAGTGTTTGAGCGACTTCGACGGTTTCAAATCAAAATGAATCAGTTGAAATGTGCATTCGGTGTCACCTCAGGCAAATTCCTCAGCTTCATCGTGCATCACAAAGGGATAGAAATCGACCAGTCGAAAATCGACGCCATTCAAAAAATGCCAGAGCCCAGAAACGTCTCCGAACTCAAAAACTTTCAAGGTCACTTGGCATACATCCAGCGTTTCATTTCGAATCTAGCCGGGAGATGCCAGCCTTTCAGTCGCCTGCTTAAGAAAGATACACCGTTTGAGTGGGACGAATCATGACAGAACGCCTTTAACAACATAAAGGCGTATCTCACCAAGCCACCAGTGCTCGTAGCTCCAATAGTCGACAGACCACTGCTGTTGTACATCGCAGCGCAGGACAAATCAGTGGGAGCTCTTTTGGCTCAATGCGATGAGAACAACAAAGAACGTTCTCTGTACTATCTAAGCCGAACACTAGTGGGCGCCAAACTCAACTATACACCGATCGAGAAGACCTGTCTGGCTCTCATATTTGTAGTCCAAAAGCTTCAGCATTTCCTCCTGACGCATTCGACGAACCTCATCTCGAGAGCCGATCCGCTGAAATATATTATGTCTCGACCAATTCTCTCTGGTCGACTGGCAAAATGGGCGCTGCTCCTCTTCGAGTTCGAGATCAATTACGTGCCGCAACGAGCAATTAAAGGCCAAGCACTGGCCAATTTCTTGGCCGACCACCCGGTACCTGCCGAATGGGAGTTAACAGAGGAGGTCCCAGATGAGGAAATATTTCTGGTAGAGGTGCTCCCTCCATGGGAGATGTACTTCGACGGTGTCGCGAGAAGAAGCGACGCTGGCGCCGGAGTCCTGTTTGGCTCACCAAAGAAAGACCTGCTACCTTACTCGTTCGTGCTCACTCAAAACTGCTCGAACAATGAAGCAGAATATCAAGCTATCCTCCTCGAACTTGGCATAGCGGTCGAGATGAAGCTGCCGTAGTTAAACATCTACGGTGACTCGACATTGGTCATCAAGCAGCTCACAGGAGAGTTTGAAGTGAAGAAAGTCGAACTCGAACCATTCTGGAGACATGCCGATGAACTTCTGGCCCAAATCCCGGAAACCTCACTCCACTATGTCCCTCGATCCGAGAATGGGCCAGCAGACGCATTAGCCGGCATCGCGGCCAGTCTGGCACTGTTCGACCAGCGACCTTGCCAAGTTCCCATTTGCGAACGATGGGTAATCCCTCCAGCGGTCAAAGAAGAAATAGAGGAAGACGAAATAGAAGAGACAGAAGAGTCTCTACCCATTTTGGCCAGTCAAAATCAAACCGAAGATTGGAGAGAGGCTATCATAAACTTTCTTTGCCATGACACTGTTGACCTGCGAGAACGAGTCCAAATTCGTCGAGCAGCTCCAAAGTACGTCTTCATCCACGGCATACTCTACCGGAGGTCATATGAAGGTCTGCTTCTTCGTTGCCTGTCAAAGGAAGAAGGGTCGCAAGTTCTCAAAGAGACACACAGTGGAATCTGCAGCGCGCACCAAGCTGGCCCGAAACTCCACTTGCAGGTCAAACGACTGGGATATTACTGGTCGTCGATTCTCAGAGACGCCATCGAAATGGCTCGATCATGCTAACAATGCTAACTCCATGCCGACTACATACACCAGGCGCCGGAACTGCTTCACCCGACGGTTGCATCATGGCCATTCGAAGCTTGGGGGATGGACATCATTGGCCCCATCTCTCCCAAGTCCGACTCCAACCGGCAGTACATCCTGGCTGCCACCGACTACTTCTCAAAATAGGCCGAAGCTGCTGCTTACCGAGAAGTGAATGCCGTCACCATCGTCGACTTCATTCGAATACAAATCATCTATCAATATGGAGTTCCCCGATACATAATGACGGACAACGGTACGCCATTCAAAAAACAAAATCAATGGACCATTTCTGCGAGAAATTTCGCATACAACAACGGACCTCAACGGCTTACAATCCGGCAGCCAACGGACTTGCAGAAGCTTTCAACAAGACGCTCTGCAAAATCCTAAAGAAGACCATCGGCGCCAACAAAAGGAGTTGGGACGAGCAACTTGGTGAAGCCCTATGGGCATACAGGACGTCGTTCTGAACACCGACCCAGTCGACTCCATTCTCGCTGGTCTACGACACCGAAGCAGTGCTCCCTCTTGAAGTACAACTCCCTTCTCTGCGAATTGCAATGAGAGAAGGGCTAACGATGGAGGAATGTGCTCACCTGCGATTGGCAGAGCTTGAGTCACTCGACGAATAGTGACTCGAGGCACAACAACGGCTTGAGTGCTATCAGTCTCGCATGACCCGAGCCTTCAACAAAAAGGTACGACTCTGGTCATTACAGAAGGGCGACCTCATACTCGCAGTTTGACGGCCGATGCTCTTTATGAGCAAAATCGGGGGCAAGTTCGCACCAAAATGGGAAGGACCTTACGTGGTGCAGGAGGCTTATACCAATGGCGCTTATAAGCTCATCACTGCAAACGGATTGGAGCTGCCGATAACGAATGGTAAATTTCTTAAACGATTTTACCCATGAAGAGGGCAGCAAAGAAAAAAAGAGAAAGAGAATCTCGAAGAAAAAAAAACTGTGGATTTCTCATGCAAAAAAAAAAAACAAGTGATGAGAACAGCGCAAGCCTCGCAACAAAACTGTGAGGCTACCAAAAAAATCTCTCAAGTCTCAAAAAAGAAAAATGAGACTACAAAAAAATCTCAAGTCTCGACACAAAAAACGAGACTATAAAAACATTTTTACATCAAAAGGCGGGAAGCTCGAAGTCAGCCACTCTCCGCCGCAGTCGCATTACTTCAGCTCGAACTTCGGCCAACTCTCGTGTCTCAGCTTCGTCGATAACAGGACGTGCACGAACAGAAGTGAGCTGACCCTCCAGCACAGAAGCTTCCTCTTCAGCAGCATCAAGCCCCGTACGGATAGTCACGAGCTCAATAGCAATAGAGTTGAGTTACGTTGAGATAGATGCCATACGGTCACGAAGGGCCGCCTGCTCAGCCTTCTTGGCTTCGCGATCAGCCTCCGCAGCTTCACGCTCGGCCTGACACCGATCCAGGTCAGCTGTTAAGTCATCGCGTCGACGGTTCACATGCTGGACAGATTGTGCAAGTTCGGCTTCGATGTTAAACCGCTCCGTCAAGCTAAGCTTCCCAGTAAAAGAACGGTGTAGTTGCTGAAAACGAGCCGCCTGCGAAGCAAAGTCTTCCACCCATTGCTCCAGAACTGACGTATCAACACCGGCTCCCCTCAAATGTTCTAGAAAGGCACGAGTATCAGCCACAAGCTCGAGTGAAAAAGGATCGTCGGCCGGTACCAAAACCGACTCGACAAATCCACTCCACAGAGCCAGCGCCGATCGCTGCATTAGTAGCCTCGACCTCGCCGAAAGAGGAAGGGCCGACAACTAAAAAAAAAAAAAACACAAGGGAGAAACGAAGTGGCGAGATGAAAAAAAAAAAAAAAAGGGGAGCGGAGAGAAATAGACACTTATCGACACAGGACGCGAAGTCGATGAATCCTCACTGACAGCAATCGGAGGGCCCATATCAGAAACAGGGTATTGAAATCCACCCCTAACTAGTTCAGTCACACCTGTATGCGCCCCACCATCATTTGTGATAGTCGCCGAACACTCGACCTCGCCGGTCACAAACTCTCCGGCGACAACAGTAGGAAGTGCCCCGTCGACCCACTCCAGTTGCTGAGTACCCTCCAAATCGGTGAGATCGAACAAATCTTCTTGCTGAAACTCGGGCTGATCCACGGATGGCGCCAGGACGATTGCAAATTTATCAGAAGGTACATCACCGGAATTCTGTGTTGCTTGTGCCTCAACTTCAGCCACTTGCACAGGTGTCGTCACTGGCTCCGCGATAGTAACTCCAGTCGGCAAAGCAATAGACCAGTCAACAGCCTCTGTGTAACGGGCCGTGCCGCTTGCATGGACAAAGCACATAGCGGACCAAGTACTTACACAGCCAAAGGCCAACTGGGCCATGCATTCACTAGGGTGGAGCACTTTCCTTGGGGTTCCTTGTGGGCCAACCCAACCCCAAGGCCTTTAGCCAATGGACAAGTCAATGGACTGACGGACCAGGGGGCAACGGGCCAAGATAACCTTGTAGCCCACAGATGGGTCAATGGACGGACCGCCCATTGGGCAATGAGCCACACTTGTGGACTTGGTAGAATTCGAATTGGGGAATTCGAATTTGAACTTGAGGCATTTGAATTCAAAAGCAATTGAATTGAATGACGGAGATTTGAATTTGAACAGTTGGTTTGAATTCAAGTAAAGGATAGAACCATTTGAATTTGAAAGATGGTTTAAGTTCAAATGGGTGATAGGATAGGAGATTTGAATTCAAAGGTGTTTGAATTCAAACTCATGGATAGAGATAGAGAGATAGAGATCTATCTTATCTCTAGGGGTTTTTTCGTCATTTTGTATGCTAGCATGAAGCCTATAAATAGGCATGTAAACTAGCTTGTAAAACATCTTGGAATATTCAGTTCTCTGAATGAATAGAATCGTTTTCCTCCCAAATTCGTGCCCCTTTCTTGAGCTATTGTTCATCTTCTGGCGTTTCCACTTAGAACATAGCGTTCTTGAGTGAAAACAACCCCAGGAGGCTGACTAACATCGAGACGGGACTTGAGTTAGGCCGCCGCACTCGACAGAAAAGATTGACAAAGCGTTGTGTTTCTAGCCTAGTCGAATCTAGCCGCGTGACAAAGTATCAGAGCTTGAGAAACCAATCCTAATTGGTTTTGAACAATCAAGATCAATGGCGTCAGGTGAAAGCAAAGAGGTATGAAGAGGTAAGGAGATCTTAAATTTTGAATCTTCTCTTTCTTCCATTCTCTCTCGACTTGAAGATCTGGAGGATCGTGCCAAGAACATTGAGGATGTTCAAAAGACGGTCGAGGCAAGACTAGAGACCTTGGAGGAGAATGTTTGGACGAAGATGGAGGAATTGAAGATCCGAATGGCAAAGCTGGAGGAAGCTTATGCTAAGGGTGAATCTATTTCCGAAAGAAGAATTGATGTTCCAGATCGGGAGGCTCATGGATGTGTACGAGACACAGAAGCCATTGAGCATTTCTTGTGGCAGATGCAGGAGTACTTAAGGACCTCGAAACTCAAGAAGGAGAAAGTAAAGGTTAGTACTTCTAAACACAAGAAAAATTCTGGTCATGGGGATGAGTATGGTTCCAAAAAGAAATCCACAAATGGAGATGTGACTTCCATTAAAAGTGGAAAGGACCTGGACAAGGGTAAAAGAAATCCTAAAACAAAAAAGCAAAAGCTTAAGTGTTTCATATGTGGAGATGAACACAAAGCGATGGAATGTCCAAAGAAGAAGCTGCTGGATAGTCTGACGGATGAGACTAAAAGTTCAGAAAAGGAGGTGGACAAAGAACCAAGCACTGGTTCTCTCCAATTGCTGAACGTAGTTCAAAACGTTGATGCGACAAACCAGGTAACGAATCCTCTTAATTTGTTGCTTTTAGACATTGATTTAAATGGCAGTTTCGCGAAAGCTTTGGTGGACACTCAAGCAACTCACAATTTCATTTCGGTTGAGGAGGCAAGACGACTAAAAATGGCATGGAATGTGGTTCCAAGCCAAGTCAAAGCCATCAATGCCGAAGCAAGGACAGTCCATGGATGAGCCATGGGGACTACACTTGCTATGGGAGAGTGGGTTTGTTCTACAGATTTCACTATTGCGGACTTGGATAGTTTTAATGTAATTTTGGGTTTGGATTTTCTTTATTCATGTAAAGCCTTTGTAATTCCTTATTGTGGGGCAATAGGGTTTATGAGAGAGGAGGGACTTTACATGTATTCCAGGGAGGGAACCATTGTAAACAAGAAAGCAGGATTGCTTTCAGGCCTCCAACTCGAGAGGAGTCTTGAGGATGGAGTAAACTACAAGGCTGCGGAGGAGCAGAGTAGTAATGCGACGAGGACGTCTGCATTATGGCGGTGGGAGTATGTAACGGGCCGCGCCGCTTGCATGGACAAAGCACATAGCAGACCAAGTACTTACACAGCCAAAGGCCAACTAAGCCATGCATTCACTAGGGTGGAGTACTTTCCTTGGGGTTCCTTGTGGGCCAACCCAACCCCAAGGCCTTTAGCCAATGGACAAGTCAATGGACTGACGGACCAGGGGGCAACGGGCCAAGATAACCTTGTAGCCCACAGATGGGTCAATGGACGGACCGCCCATTGGGCAATGAGCCACACTTGTGGACTTGGTAGAATTCGAATTGGGGAATTCGAATTTGAACTTGGAGGCATTTGAATTCAAAAGCAATTGAATTCGAATGACGGAGATTTGAATTTGAACAGGTGGTTTGAATTCAAGTAAAGGATAGAACCATTTGAATTTGAAAGATGGTTTAAGTTCAAATGGGTGATAGGATAGGAGATTTGAATTCAAAGGTGTTTGAATTCAAACTCATGGATAGAGATAGAGAGATAGAGATCTATCTTATCTCTAGGGGGTTTTTTCGGTCATTTTGTATGCTAGCATGAAGCCTATAAATAGGCATGTAAACTAGCTTGTAAAACATCTTGGAATATTCAGTTCTCTGAATGAATAGAATCGTTTTCCTCCGAAATTCGTGCCCCTTTCTTGAGCTATTGTTCCGCTGCGCGTTTCCACTTAGAACATAGCGTTCTTGAGTGAAAACAACCCTGGGAGGCTGACTAACATCGAGACGGACTTCGGAGTTAGGCCGCACTCGACAGAAGATTGACAAAGCGTTGTGTTTCTAGCCTAGTCGAATCTAGCCGCGTGACAAAGTATCAGAGCTTGAGAAACCAATCCTAATTGGTTTTGAACAATCAAGATCAATGGCGTCAGGTGAAAGCAAAGAGGTATGAAGAGGTAAGGAGATCTTAAATTTTGAATCTTCTCTTTCTTCCATTCTCTCTCGACTTGAAGATCTGGAGGATCGTGCCAAGAACATTGAGGATGTTCAAAAGACGGTCGAGGCAAGACTAGAGACCTTGGAGGAGAATGTTTGGACGAAGATGGAGGAATTGAAGATCCGAATGGCAAAGCTGGAGGAAGCTTATGCTAAGGGTGAATCTATTTCCGAAAGAAGAATTGATGTTCCAGATCGGGAGGCTCATGGATGTGTACGAGACACGAAGCCATTGAGCATTTCTTGTGGCAGATGCAGGAGTACTTAAGGACCTCGAAACTCAAGAAGGAGAAAGTAAAGGTTAGTACTTCTAAACACAAGAAAAATTCTGGTCATGGGGATGAGTATGGTTCCAAAAAGAAATCCACAAATGGAGATGTGACTTCCATTAAAAGTGGAAAGGACCTGGACAAGGGTAAAAGAAATCCTAAAACAAAAAAAGCAAAAGCTTAAGTGTTTCATATGTGGAGATGAACACAAAGCGATGGAATGTCCAAAGAAGAAGCTGCTGGATAGTCTGACGGATGAGACTAAAAGTTCAGAAAAGGAGGTGGACAAAGAACCAAGCACTGGTTCTCTCCAATTGCTGAACGTAGTTCAAAACGTTGATGCGACAAACCAGGTAACGAATCCTCTTAATTTGTTGCTTTTAGACATTGATTTAAATGGCAGTTTCGCGAAAGCTTTGGTGGACACTCGAGCAACTCACAATTTCATTTCGGTTGAGGAGGCAAGACGACTAAAAATGGCATGGAATGTGGTTCCAAGCCAAGTCAAAGCCATCAATGCCGAAGCAAGGACAGTCCATGGATGAGCCATGGGGACTACACTTGCTATGGGAGAGTGGGTTTGTTCTACAGATTTCACTATTGCGGACTTGGATAGTTTTAATGTAATTTTGGGTTTGGATTTTCTTTATTCATGTAAAGCCTTTGTAATTCCTTATTGTGGGGCAATAGGGTTTATGAGAGAGGAGGGACTTTACATGTATTCCAGGGAGGGAACCATTGTAAACAAGAAAGCAGGATTGCTTTCAGGCCTCCAACTCGAGAGGAGTCTTGAGGATGGAGTAAACTACAAGGCTGCGGAGGAGCAGAGTAGTAATGCGACGAGGACGTCTGCATTATGGCGGTGGGAGTATGTAACGGGCCGCGCCGCTTGCATGGACAAAGCACATAGCAGACCAAGTACTTACACAGCCAAAGGCCAACTAGGCCATGCATTCACTAGGGTGGAGTACTTTCCTTGGGGTTCCTTGTGGGCCAACCCAACCCCAAGGCCTTTAGCCAATGGACAAGTCAATGGACTGACGGACCAGGGGGCAACGGGCCAAGATAACCTTGTAGCCCACAGATGGGTCAATGGACGGACCGCCCATTGGGCAATGAGCCACACTTGTGGACTTGGTAGAATTCGAATTGGGGAATTCGAATTTGAACTTGGAGGCATTTGAATTCAAAAGCAATTGAATTCGAATGACGGAGATTTGAATTTGAACAGGTGGTTTGAATTCAAGTAAAGGATAGAACCATTTGAATTTGAAAGATGGTTTAAGTTCAAATGGGTGATAGGATAGGAGATTTGAATTCAAAGGTGTTTGAATTCAAACTCATGGATAGAGATAGAGAGATAGAGATCTATCTTATCTCTAGGGGGTTTTTTCGGTCATTTTGTATGCTAGCATGAAGCCTATAAATAGGCATGTAAACTAGCTTGTAAAACATCTTGGAATATTCAGTTCTCTGAATGAATAGAATCGTTTTCCTCCGAAATTCGTGCCCCTTTCTTGAGCTATTGTTCCGCTGCGCGTTTCCACTTAGAACATAGCGTTCTTGAGTGAAAACAACCCTGGGAGGCTGACTAACATCGAGACGGACTTCGGAGTTAGGCCGCACTCGACAGAAGATTGACAAAGCGTTGTGTTTCTAGCCTAGTCGAATCTAGCCGCGTGACAAAGTATCAGAGCTTGAGAAACCAATCCTAATTGGTTTTGAACAATCAAGATCAATGGCGTCAGGTGAAAGCAAAGAGGTATGAAGAGGTAAGGAGATCTTAAATTTTGAATCTTCTCTTTCTTCCATTCTCTCTCGACTTGAAGATCTGGAGGATCGTGCCAAGAACATTGAGGATGTTCAAAAGACGGTCGAGGCAAGACTAGAGACCTTGGAGGAGAATGTTTGGACGAAGATGGAGGAATTGAAGATCCGAATGGCAAAGCTGGAGGAAGCTTATGCTAAGGGTGAATCTATTTCCGAAAGAAGAATTGATGTTCCAGATCGGGAGGCTCATGGATGTGTACGAGACACAGAAGCCATTGAGCATTTCTTGTGGCAGATGCAGGAGTACTTAAGGACCTCGAAACTCAAGAAGGAGAAAGTAAAGGTTAGTACTTCTAAACACAAGAAAAATTCTGGTCATGGGGATGAGTATGGTTCCAAAAAGAAATCCACAAATGGAGATGTGACTTCCATTAAAAGTGGAAAGGACCTGGACAAGGGTAAAAGAAATCCTAAAACAAAAAAGCAAAAGCTTAAGTGTTTCATATGTGGAGATGAACACAAAGCGATGGAATGTCCAAAGAAGAAGCTGCTGGATAGTCTGACGGATGAGACTAAAAGTTCAGAAAAGGAGGTGGACAAAGAACCAAGCACTGGTTCTCTCCAATTGCTGAACGTAGTTCAAAACGTTGATGCGACAAACCAGGTAACGAATCCTCTTAATTTGTTGCTTTTAGACATTGATTTAAATGGCAGTTTCGCGAAAGCTTTGGTGGACACTCGAGCAACTCACAATTTCATTTCGGTTGAGGAGGCAAGACGACTAAAAATGGCATGGAATGTGGTTCCAAGCCAAGTCAAAGCCATCAATGCCGAAGCAAGGACAGTCCATGGATGAGCCATGGGGACTACACTTGCTATGGGAGAGTGGGTTTGTTCTACAGATTTCACTATTGCGGACTTGGATAGTTTTAATGTAATTTTGGGTTTGGATTTTCTTTATTCATGTAAAGCCTTTGTAATTCCTTATTGTGGGGCAATAGGGTTTATGAGAGAGGAGGGACTTTACATGTATTCCAGGGAGGGAACCATTGTAAACAAGAAAGCAGGATTGCTTTCAGGCCTCCAACTTCGAGAGGAGTCTTGAGGATGGAGTAAACTACAAGGCTCTTGGAGGAGCAGAGTAGTAATCTGACGAGGACGCCTGCATTATGGCGGTGGGAGTATGTAACGGGCAGCGCCCCGCTTGCATGGACAAAGCACATAGCAGACCAAGTACTTACACAGCCAAAGGCCAACTAGGCCATGCATTCACTAGGGTGGAGTACTTTCCTTGGGGTTCCTTGTGGGCCAACCCAACCCCAAGGCCTTTAGCCAATGGACAAGTCAATGGACTGACGGACCAGGGGCAACGGGCCAAGATAACCTTGTAGCCCACAGATGGGTCAATGGACGGACCGCCCATTGGGCAATGAGCCACACTTGTGGACTTGGTAGAATTCAATTGGGGAATTCAATTTGAACTTGAGGCATTTGAATTCAAAAGCAATTGAATTGAATGACGGAGATTTGAATTTGAACAGGTGGTTTGAATTCAAGTAAAGGATAGAACCATTTGAATTTGAAAGATGGTTTAAGTTCAAATGGGTGATAGGATAGGAGATTTGAATTCAAAGGTGTTTGAATTCAAACTCATGGATAGAGATAGAGAGATAGAGATCTATCTTATCTCTAGGGGGTTTTTTCGGTCATTTTGTATGCTAGCATGAAGCCTATAAATAGGCATGTAAACTAGCTTGTAAAACATCTTGGAATATTCAGTTCTCTGAATGAATAGAATCGTTTTCCTCCGAAATTCGTGCCCCTTTCTTGAGCTATTGTTCCGCTGCGCGTTTCCACTTAGAACATAGCGTTCTTGAGTGAAAACAACCCTGGGAGGCTGACTAACATCGAGATGGACTTCGGAGTTAGGCCGCACTCGACAGAAGATTGACAAAGCGTTGTGTTTCTAGCCTAGTCGAATCTAGCCGCGTGACATTCTGGCTCCTTAGCCTTCTCCCCGGTCGATTCTGACATAGGGACATTCGAAGAAGAAAGCAAAGGAATCCTAGGCTTAATCAAGCCGGTGCGAAGTCGTTTCTTGAAGGGAGGAGCATAAACGACCGGTTCAGACTCCGGGATCGTCAGTTTCTTCTTCTTATAAGTAGTTTTCTTCGGTGAGGCTGGTGATTCGATCACTCCCTTTCCCTTGTCAAAAGAGGCGTTTTCGGCCGGCAAAGAAATCACAATCGACCGGGTCTCACCCTCTGTCGAAGGAGCCTCTTTGATCATGATACCCGTCGCCGTTGCTGCTTGCGTCGGACTCGCCAGTTCATCCTTCGCGACCTTCGACCTAGGTGCTTTCTTCTTCGTAACAGTTTTCTTCTTCGCTTTGGTAGAAGCTGGAGGCTTCGTACTTTTTCTTGTGCTCTTGCGATGATCACCCTCTGCATCCCCGTCTTCTTGCACAGACGGCAAAGCCTTCTTCGCAGAGACACTGGTGAATTTCTTCCACACCCTCTAAACAAAAGAAGAGGATGGAAGAAGTCAAATACCAAAGAAAAGGCAAGGGGAAAGGATGAAAACGCAAAAGGAATACGAGGTGAGACAAGTACCTCGAAGTAAGGAATAACAGCCTCAAGCCAGGATTCCAGAAAGAGCGCTGTCACACCCGGGTCAAAGCCGGGACACACAAAGGAAGGTACCTCCACATTGCCAAGGGGAACCGAAGTCGCAGCATGCCACACCTCCAGGAGCGTGTCAACAGTGTCTGTCTTCCGTTGGTCAGCAAATAAGGCCCCAAGCAAATCTTGACAGAACCCAAATTGACGAGCAAATTGATGGGTACTATAAGGCTCCACGATGAAGGACTCACGCTGGGGCAAGACGAGAGACGTCGCTCGTAGACAGTGGAAATATTCCCGGTTTGTCAATAATCGGCCCAGGTGGAAGTGCCTCGGAGGGATACCAGCATTGCACTCCACTGCGCCAAAACAAGGAACGAGCTTCTATCTGCGTGTAAAAGTGAACGTGCGCCGGGTTGCGATACAGCATCATAAGTGGTCTATCACCGTCGTCGGAGTCGGCCTCGTGAACGTCGAACCTCTGAGCAAGCCAGGCATACACATACGGTTAAGGACCTCTCACAATAGAGAAGCTGTTGAGACCCCGATAAAGATTAGCTAATGCTACGCTGGCTAGGCTGAACTTTCTGCCGCCGGCCATGTAGCATGTCATCTTGAAAACACTGGCTCTCAGTGTGCTGCCTGGCAGAGGGAAGACAGAACGACAAAGCCACATCGATAGAAAGGCGGCCAAATAAACTTCGTCTGCAAGTGCAGCAGGAACTCCGAGCTCAGACAGGGGCTGATCATGAAGATAGACGGTTGCGGTTCATGGAGCCAGTCGTTTGTCCGCGATCGATCCATGTGTCGGTTATAGGTTGCGTCCCTTCTTATGCACGAAACCAGAAAGACACCCACTCGGACATCGGGACCCCAAAGAATCCTTCCGAATTCGAAGCCGACAAGCGACAGAAAAGTCGATAATACGCAAGAAGGAGGTACTGCAGACTCTCGGGCAATGGCGTGGTGCGGCTCTGAGTAAAATCTGCCACTGTCGGAGTCGCTTCATCATAAAGACTACAGGAAAGAGGTAATCCCCGCAGTCGATGTAGATCCCACAACGAGATTGACAGCTCCCCTTCACGAGTGAAAATAGTGTTGGTAGCAGAACACCAAAACTCCAAGAAAGAACGCATGACATTGCCACAACAACGGTAAGTGAACATGGAGGCTCGAATCGCGTGCGTCAAATCGATCGCTGTCAATAACCCGGGGAAAGTGTGGAGGACGACGCTTGCCTACTCGAAGTAGAAAGGTAAAGGTTGGGGACTCGCGAACACCAACTGTCGGCCATCCCAAGCTTCAAGCTTGTTGTTGTCAATGGAGAGCGTCGGCCATCAAGATGGACGTGACAAAAAAAACAGCATCCGGCGACCGGGCCGGATGCACTCGAACAGGAAAATGCTGCACTCAAGGCAAACGCAGCTCGAAAGCATCACCCGGCGACCGAGCCAGGTGTGACCAAAACAACATTGTACCTCGCATACTAAGTCGGGTATAGCCCCAAAAGCTTCGAGCACGGCGACAGGGCCTAGCGCGACTGAAGCAAGTAACCTTGCAGCCAACAAACCGGAGGCGAACAAAATCGAATTCTCCGGTGCCCAGGGATCAAGCTAAGCACAACACAATGGAGAATTCAGCATCTGGCAACAATACCAGACGCCGCACATTCGAATCTCAGGGCCGGACGACCGAGTTGGATGGGATACGAACGCTGCGAAACAAAACAAAAAAAAATAGGTGCCCGGCGACCGAGCCGAGCACCCTTCGAAGCCCCGCGACCAACCACACACTGGCCGCGACCAAAACGAATGCTCGGCGACCAAGCCGAGCACGATTCACAACTCCGTGGTTTGTTACACAACCAGCCGCGATCAAAGAAAATGCCCAGCGACTGAGCCGAGCATAACCCAAAGCCTCGCGACCATCCAAAACAGCCGGCCGCGATCAAAACAGCAAAGTCACTGTACCGGCGACCGAGCCAAGCACAGTTCAAAAGCCACGTCCAAACAACAAAATGGGATGCAACAAAAAAAATACACACAAAGGCGTTGCCGACGACCGAGCCGAACGCAGGCGATCAGAGCAAGGTATGTAACTCTTCTCCGAACAAAAAAGGCTGCGAAAAAAAGATGCCGTCGCAAAGGAAAAGCAAGCGACAAAAAGAAGCAGTCGCAAACAAAAAAAAAAAGAAAAAGGCTGCGACAAAAAGAAGTCATCGCAACAGAAAAAAGGCTGCGACGAAAAGAAGTCGTCGCAACAAAAAAAGGCTGGGACAAAAAGAAGTCATCACCAAAAGAGCTGCGACAAAAAGAAGCAGTCACAAGAAAAGACAGAAGGAGGTCGACACAACTCGCTTCTTGGCAATTCTGGTCGGCCGCAACCACGCAGAAATCAAGATTCGGCGACCGAGCCGCGTTGGTACAAAAATCCAGCCTCCCGACGAACCAGTAGGACTAGGGGTGGACGTGAACCGAGCCAGTTCGCGAGTAGCTCGGGCTCGGCTCGACCTTTTACCGGCTCGAGCTCGTTTATTCCGTGCTTGAGTCGAACTCGAATACATAAAAGAGTTTGATTTGTCTCCTGAGCCGAATTCGAGTTATATGGTGTCCGACTCGTCAGCTTGGAAGCCGGCTCGTGAAAAGTATTTAATGACTCTTAATGTATACTATTTTCTACTTTTATCTGATGGACCATGATGTAGGATAACACTTACATTTAATAAGTCTCATTCAGCTTTTTTTTTCCAATTTTACCCAAATACAATGAGACCTTATGAGGAATAATAAATATTATTTTTTATTACAATTCAGCTATAAAATAGGGGTAACTTTGGAAATCTATAACTTCATCTCTCGATAAGGGAGTTCTCTCCCATTTTCGAGAGCAGAGCTTCGAGCCATCGTTTCTTAGAGAGCATAGGTCAGTCATTTCTCAGTACGGGGTTCCGAAGCCTTGAAGAACCGCAACTTCCGGCGACCATCTCATGGAGAACGACGACCATTTAACTGAGATGGTGACCATCTGACGGAGAACGACAACCATCTGACGGCAAACGGCGACTATCGAAGAACTGCCACCGTGGAGAACCGTAACAGACAAAGAACAACCAAAAAAAATGAGAAAAGATTTTTTTCCCTGTATCTTCTATTTTCTTCTGCAACACAACGAGCCAGCTCGAGCTCGAGCTCGAATTCGATAAACTAATCGAGCTCGAGTTCGAGCTCTGCTCAAGGCTCGTCATCGAGCTCGAGCCCGAGCTCGAGTTAGTGTTTTTTACATCCAATCGAGCCCGAACTTAGGGATGTTCGGCTCGGCTCGGCTCAAATCCACCCCTAAGTAGGACTCAGTCGAATCAAAATTTCAACACCCGACGACTAAAACAGATGTTCTATCTCCCGACGACCAAGCCGGCCGAAGCCAGAACGAAAAACAGCACGCGGCGACCAAGCCAGATGCTACGACAACACCCGGCGACCAAGCCAGATGCAACAACATGGAAAGACAATACTCCGGCAACTCAGTCGGGCTCACTCGAAGTATAATTCAGCACCCGACGACCCAACCGAGTGCGACCAAGGATAACTCCAATACAGGACACACCAGAATTCGTCAGTTTGTCGTATTGACAAATTGATGGACACCAGAAGCACACAAGGAAGCCAGTGCGAGAGAGAGGTAAGAAAAAAAAACACAGAGAGAAAATTCAAAAAACAGAGAAAAAGCGAGAGAGAAAAAGATGAAAAGAAAAAGAGAGAAAGAGACCGAGAGAGGAGTTGAAAATGAGAGGAGAGAAAAAGAAGGAGAAAGAGGTAGGAAGAGAAGAAGAAAGAAAAGAGAGTGGGTCGACCCCCTACCGACTCAATTCAAGTCGAGGTCACCGGAGAGAAGAAATTATTTACATTACCTTTTAATTCTGGTTCGTGGGAGATTTCTGATTGAAGCCGGGAAGAGACAGAGTCAAGTCGTAGAGGGCAGCAAGTTGCAGGTCGCAGCTCCAAAAGTCGCAGATAGAGACAGTCCCCCAGAACCAATCCGCAGCCGCCCAGTCAAAATCCGCAGACTGGCTGAGATCCCAAATTTGCAGTCTGATAGAGAATGCAGAATCGCAGACTGTCTTTTATGGCAAAATCGCAGACAGTCTCCCAACCCTAAATTCGCAAGATGTGACTCACGTCAAAATCACAAGCAACTCTCAAAAGACAAAATCGCAGTATGCCAAAAAAAACCAAAATCGCAGGTTGTCTCCAATTCGTAGTCTGGAAAAGAAGCTGAAGTCGCAGACTGGCAGGAAATCAAATTCGCAGACTGGTTTCCCAATCAAGTTCGCAGTCTACCCTCCTAATCCAGTTCGCAGGTTAAGAAGCCAAAATCAGTCAAATTCGCAGCCTGTCTCAGAAACCCAATTCGCAGACAGCCTCTCAAGCCAGAATCACAGAGTGCACCCAGAAGAAGGAGGATGAAGCTTTTAACTAGATTATCCCTAATCCACGGGGAGTAGATCAGGATTTTCCCCACTTAAGAAGGGATTATCACATAAATGAGGTGGGACCCACGTCCCTTCTCTCTCAACTTCTCCACGACCTATACAAGAGCCAAACTATCGCAGAAGCTGAACCGTCAACAGAGGAAATTCCCAGCTCGATTGGAAAACAAATTCAGCCAACCTTCTTCACTATACGCACCTCCCATTCAAATTCCCCCCCTCCGGTGTGTCATCACAATTCTCAGAAAGGATTTTCAGCTCATCGAGAAACCAGTTAGACTCGAATGCAAATCCTTAAGTCTTATTCAGGCTGCCGGATCATGAAGAACTATCATATTAAAGCAAAAGAGACACAAATGACGTTAGTTCGTGATGCCTTCATCAGTGCAATCTTAAGAGTTCGTCGGAATCTCCAAAAAACCAGTAGAATTCGGCGTCATTGTTAGAAGAATCGGCTAGAGGTCCCTGAAGTAACTTGTTGAGTGCAATTCTCCCTGCAGTGCACGACCCACTTTCCCGAAGCAACATTCGGCCACGACAACCAAGTAAGTTATGGCCTCGACCCAGTCAATCTCAATCCAGTATCGACCTTCAGCCTGAGTAACATCTTCTACTCAGGAACATTTTCTCTCTATACCGTACATCTGTACGAGTATACAAAAAAAAAACGAAAAAAAGAAAAACAACTCTAAAACAGCAAGAGAGCCAAAAAAAAGAAGAAAAGAAAAGAATAATATATATATATATATACATACAAGTGTACAAAAAATATACACTGTCCTAAAAAAGCAAGAAGACAGAAGAACAGTACACAAAAGAAAAACGATCCTAAAAGAGTAAGAGGATCGAGAAAAAAAAAGTGTAGCGTGTGTGTGTTCTTCGTCAGTTTCGAAACTCGCTCGTTCCTTCAGAACGGTCAAGTTTTGAAAGGGGGAAATCTGTATGCATCAAAATGTGCATGGCCCAAATTCGATGAATCCAGAAACCCACCGATCCAGCAAACGATCGTCATGGGTAGGCTCGACCGATTCTCAAAAGCCATCCGCTGCAGCCCATCGCGAAGTCCAGTCGCGTCGTTACGTCATCAGTACTGTTGACGCCCTCGTCAGCAGAATTTGTCGAGTCAGCACTTGTCAGCATGCCGCATCAGCCCACCGTTCAACTCAGCAGTTAACGACCATCTCAGGTGTTTAACCGAAGGAGGAAAAGGAGGCCACGATCCTGGTCTTCCTCTTCCCCTCTTCTTCCTCAACTTCACCAGCAGAAAGAGGATCACGATCCTCTTTCCCAGGTAAAACTCCTCAACCATTACACAGACTGGCTACAAAAAGCTAGGGGTTCCCTGTCCCAGGGGTTGGAAAAATTCAAGTTCGACAGCCTTCCTGCCGAGAAGAAAACTCCACTCGCGGAAGCTCTCGAATCAGAGAAGTCAAGCAACTTGCAGTCCGTCGCAACTCAACAGTTCAACCGGAGCAGCTCTACACGTTTGCCGGCAACGTCACAAGTTGACACACGCGGAGCACAAATACCTCCGCCCGACCGACTAAAGCCACACCAAATCGTGCACACTCGTTCCTAGAACTCCAACCTCGACGTTCTCGCCAGAAGCCGAAACTTCAACAATTCACATGGAGATCGAATCAGAGGAAGTTTAGGAGAGTGAACTCGCATTCTTTGATACAAAACATACCCTGTAACACGAATTATTCTAAAGTAATTAAAATATTCTCTCAGTCACGCCTCTTCGCGGATCGGCGGATTTTCGGTGAAACAATTAACTTAATTATCATTCTTTTTAACAAAAATTTAAAGATTTTTATTGACTTAGACATTGACCACATCAGTGTTTTAAAAACCGAACCAAACCGGCTGGTCCGACCCAGTTGAACCAGAATTGGATGCCAATCTGGTTCATATTGACTCTGCTTGGTTCATTGTAAATAACATTATTTTTTCCTTTCTTCTTATAGAAATATTAAATATATGTAAAGTATGGTGCATAATATTCAACGGTCTAATCTGGTCTAATCGGGTTCAACAAAAAATGGACCGGTTAGATGGCCCGTTCGGTTTTTAAAACATTGGACCACATACTGTAGGCGTAAAAATTTGACGTGGCCCAAATTCGACAAGTCCACACAACAACCCACCTAATAAACCATCCGAAATTTTATTTCGTGTACGTTGTGGACTCTCCAACAGTCCATTCGACAATTTCACCAAGAAAGGTCACCGCGGGTCCAAAGTCCAGCCAAATCGATCGATAGACAGCAGAAATCAGAGCCACGCCAAGCTCCTCAAGCTGCTAGGCAGTCGGCTAGAAAAGTCAAGCCAAGCTAAGAGGAATTCCCAGATCGACCAAGTTTAGTCGATCCCTCAGGGAGGGGAAAAAGGAAAGTTCCCCCCCTCCTCTTACGGATCGACGAAAGAAAATTAGGGAACTCCCCAGCCTCCTCTCACTCCAACTGAATTAGAAAAACTCAACCGAGATCCTCTTTCTGAGGATCGAGCTTCAACCAACAAACCCAAGCACTGCCTATAAAAAGCTAGAGGCGCCCAAGGGGTGGAAAAAATCAAGCAGTCAGACATCTAGAGGTTCAGAGATTTTTCACTCTCGAGCTCGAAGTTCGCAAATTCTCAAGTTCATCGGAGTACACGCAGTCTACCGAATAGGCTCTACACGTTCCTCGATGACATCAACACGCCGACCACACAAAACACAAACAATTTTGTCCGGCTGACTATACCCGTCATCGTTCGTACACACTCACTCGAAGGCTCAAAGTTCGTCGTCTAACCACATAAGACAGTGACTTCATCGCCAACCACATCGGAGGTTGAATAAGAGGAAAGCCAGGAGATCGCACCCGCAAAATTTTCCAATTCTCAAATTCAATTGTAATTTCTCTGTTCTTTCAGTCGAATTAATCAATCGGTCGCGCCTTTCAGCTGACCGGAGGTTTTTTGCCGAAACACTTACATATGCATTTTATTATAATAGTTTAATTAATATGCTTTCAAAATATGACACTTTTAGTATATAATTCATTAAATTTTATGTGCCTTAATTTAGAGTCTCGATCCGCCATCGAAACAATTAACGCATCATTTGGCATGGCTATTTGGTAAAGGACTCTTTGAGATGTTTCTTTAAAAGAGTTCTCTTTGGAAAAGCTTCGTTTTGAAGACTGTTTCAAACAGAAATTCGTGTAAATGAAATTTTAGCCTCCTAATTAGAGCTATGCCAAACAGGCCCTGAAAACTCTTGAAACACCACCTTTTCGTTTCAAATGACCCCAATAAAAGGGAAAAACTTATTTTCCTTAAACTTTTGATTCAAAAAATGATCAATGGTTGTTATGGAAATCAAAAATAAAAAAATAAAAA
Organism: Aristolochia fimbriata; assembly: GCA_019845555.1. NCBI lineage: Eukaryota > Viridiplantae > Streptophyta > Magnoliopsida > Piperales > Aristolochiaceae > Aristolochia > Aristolochia fimbriata. Next base: position 24,874,505 of record CM034079.1, read on the forward strand.
AAAATAAAGGAGGTGGTTTTAAATATTTTCACTCATTATTTTTATCATCTTCCTTTACTTTAGGGATTCTACGTGTGGGTCTGGTCAGTCAGCAGAATAAAGTATACACTTGTCTCGGCAAACTCTTATTTTTTTATTTGTTAAACATTAATTAACGGTTATGACATACCCCTTAAGGCCCATCTAATCCGAGGTTCGAATTGGATAACTGTATTAAGCACCATGGTTTTTACCCACTTTGACTCTAAGGTAGATTATATATATAAATAAAATTTGGATCAGGTGGTGCACGCTAATAGCTGATCAGAATGACCGAGTTCCACAAAATCTATCCGGTAAGCTCACCTGGTAATTTTAATTGATTATTAGAACCCAAATTAAGATAAATAAAAATAAAAATTTAACATAATCAGATGAATTGTAACGACCCAATGGACCAGATAAAGCAACGGTCAACAGGTCAAATGATAGCCAAGGATGATGAGACTATACTTATGACTATTTCTTTTCTTAATTATTATTATTATTATTTTGTATATCTTTTTTTATACGCAGACATTACGGTAACATGCAACTCGTCGTTCAATCGTCTCCTTCATGACGACGATCGACCATGGCGTCTAGCTGTCTCTGCATGCCCAGATCGATGGAAGTCGCCAAGGCTTGGAACCACGACCGGGTCTCTTCTCTCTCACTCTTCACGGATTCTTCCAGCTTCGCTTGGAGGTTATGCTGTGTATTTTTAAAATGATGTAATTCATTTTAATTTATTTTCTATAAGTTTTATCTTATTTCCACAATTGAGATGTATCTCAGATGGGAAAATGCTTGATTAACATATGAGAGGTCTTGGGTTCAAAACTCGGCACCTCCATTTGAGATTCATTTATTTTATCAGAAATAAGTTCGATATGACCGTTGAGCTAGATTTAGATCCGGACAGTTGATTGACACGGTTATTGATCTGATCCATCAGATCAAGTTGGTTATAGATCGATGATCGGAGTCGGTTACTGATGAACGGTCTGATCGGACTGGAGGGCAAAAGTGTCTTTTCACACAAGTGCCCAGGGAACCCTATAAATTGGGTTCCACATATCAGTAGAGCAGAGACTTGAGAAACACTTGGAAAGTGAAAAGTGCTATGATCTTGAGAGTTCGTGAAGTTCTTGTTTGTTCTTGAGTTTGAGAGGAGAAATCAGAGATATTCTCTGGTTGATCCAAGTTCCGAAATAGTTCGTGTTCAATCCGGAGAAGCAGTCAGGAAAAGTTCTGAAAGAGTTCGAGAGTTGAGTCAACTCGGTGCACGAGTGAGTCAACTAGGTCCGTTGTATCTTGGGGAGAAGTTGTCAGTAATCCTAGTGCACAACAGGAGGCATATTTCTTTCGAAGTCAGTGACTACACGCCTCGGACCAGGTATTACCTTTCCAGTTACAGTTGATTACATTACTGTCAATTATTTGGAAGCGGTTCGGCTACAAGGTACGCATATTTGGTTTCTGGTTGTGTAAATTGTTCAATTGCAGTTATTGTATCTTGAGTGAATTGTGCACATTATTTTCCAACAGGTTATTCTCCAGCCACTCCACCTAGCTTTCTACCAATATTAACGACGTTCCTTCCTCATTCGATTCCCCGTCGTGATCCAAGCCCCAAATCGATTTCATTTCATTTCCCTCAGAAGATCGATTTCATTTCATTTCCCGCAGAAGATGGATTTCATTTCATTTCCCGCAGAAGATGGATTTCATTTCATTTCCCGTAGAAGATGGATTTCATTTCATTTCCCGCAGAAGATGGATTTCATTTCATTTCCCGTAGAAGATCGATTTCATTTCATTTCCCTCAGAAGATCGATTTCATTTCACAAGCTAAAATAATATTTTGGCGTGCTCGTGCTCATAATTCTTTTATCCTCCACGTAGGGAGCCACCAGGTTCCTGTTACTCTCCGGGTCCGTGTGACATGATCGCCTCTCCTCCATAATTTATCTCCCAGTTGTTTTTCTGAATATATATATATATATATATGTGTAGGCGTGATCCAGTGTGAAACGTGTGAAACACGTTCTCAACCGTTCGATCGGGCTCAAATGGACGGTATCGAAATAAGGAGAAATAATTATCCCCTCCCCGACTTAATCCCCGATCCTCTCATTTCATCGCTAGAATATAAACTTCATTTTCGCGTGCGGCAGAAGGGCCAGTTCGAGCGCAGCTCCTTCTATTCCATTTTGAATCGAAGCACAACTCCTGTTCCATTAGAATCGAATCATTGAAGCTGCAAGAGTCAAGAAAGAGAAGTTTATTCATCATCCGCCCTTCCCCTTTCCTCTCTTATAATCTCTCCCTTTCTTCTGCCTCCTCTCTGGCTTGTTCACATCTTTTACATATTTCAGAAATTGTATTCGGTTCCTTTCGAATCAAGAAGAGACGCTGAAACAAGCGTAGCAAAAGATCGGGACGTTAATCAGGTACGTCATTTGGATTCTTCTATTTATTTTCTGGTTTCGTTGTCATCTAATGTTTCTCCCTTTCTTTCTTTTGTGCAGATTTCTTTCACTTTCCTTTCTTTCTTACTTCTATTTCGTTCTTATCGTTTTTTTTTCTTCTATTTTCAGTTTTGTTGTTTATTTCTCTTCCATTCCCAAGGTTTTGGTATGAAAGGTTATTTATTTTACCAGTTCATCGATATCTTTCCATCGTTCTTGGTTTCGTTGTTATTTTTTCTTCTGTTTATTTCTCCCCCTGTTGTCCGCTCGGTTGTTTTAATTGATGGTTTATTTATTTTGCTATATTGAAGTGAAGTGCAAAATGTGATGACAACGTCCAAAACTTTAATCACACATGGATTCTTGTACTTGTAAGGTTGGTATTATTTATTAAAGTCTCCAGTTCCTTCAACTGTGTTCGTCAAAGATATGGTTTTGTATTTTTGCTTAGAACATATTCTTCTTAATGTTGTTAGTGTTATAATTAATACACATTTTGTTACTTTTGAAAACTAGTTTATGCATTCATCACGTGGTTATCTCTCTCCCATTACTGCTATGAGATGCTTTAGACAAGCTACTGGTTCAGATTAAGTGCAATCCTGTTGTTGTATTGCTTCACATGCTTAGATGGTGGGCTTAATTTGCTGGTTGGAAAAAACAGTCTTGTAAGATTCTGTTTGAACCTTTAACCCAACCATTTCCAAACTGCTTTTAGAATCTTATATATAATATTAATAAAAAATAGGAAAGGCTGAAACTCTGGTTGTACTCTTAGTTGGCTATAACAGCCCACCTTTCTTCTATTATAGATATTGCTGGATAGGCACATTAAAACTCTACCGGTTCATCTTTTTGAATAAAAAATAGTATGGTTGGGTGTTCAGACCTGTTGTGCTAATTTGTTCCTGTAACTTGCTCGGTGAGTGTTTCTTGGGATCGGAAGTTAAACTGGTGCTTCGGATTGGAAGTTAAAGTGGTTGGAAGGGCGAATGATATGTTGATACAAATGAGAAATACGTTTGGGTCCAGTGACTGCAAATTACTGTGCATTAACTCTGCTGAAAGTGGGGTCAAAGAAAGAGAGAGAAATCCTTGGCTTCCATATGTAAGTTGCATGTCAAGGTATAACTATTTCTGAAGGGATTTAAACTTCTTTTCACGCGTTCTTCACCTTCTTGAGTTTGTTTAGTTCAGACATGCTGAATTGAGGATCAAAACTAGCTGCTATATGAATTTCATCCATCACCTTCAATGTTACTCTTCAGAATGCTTCATATATGCATCCACTGCTTTTACTTTGGCAGGCATTGTTTCAGGTTTTCATATGCTAATCTTGAAATTTTTAAACTTCTCTTCATTTGACAGGTTGCATCAGAGGAAGTCTTCGGGCCAGATCAACCAATTGCCTTGAAGCTTTTGGGTTCTGAGAAATCTTTCCAGGCTATTGAGGGTAAGTTTGCTACCAGCCAGAAAAGGTGTTTACTTATGTATTCGAAAAGAAGTGTCTCTTTGGCCTATTCCATTTGCACAATGATGAGTTAAACCAGCTAACGCATTGCAATGGGCCAGGCTGCTTGCTTCAACTAATCAACCGAGTTTCTTAAGTCTGAAGGATTTGGCGGAAGAGAAGAAATTAAATGAAGATGCACAGACACAGTTGTTAGATAGTTATAATGTCAAGGCTGCTGAGACGGTGGTGGTTGACCAGGCTACCTCTAATAACAAGCCCTGAAGAGAGTAACGCTATGTCCACTAGTATTGTATGTGGCAGAACTATGTCCACTTGTATTTTGTAATTTTGATGTATATATAAACTTATAATGTTAATTACGTATTGACTTGTTTAACTTGTAAATTAACTTGTAAATTAACCTGTTATTTCTATTGTGTGGCTTCTTACAATAGTAGATTTTAGCGTTATATGCACAAGTTCAATTGGATTAGAAGTGTAATTGATGATCAAACAGGTTCTTATAGGTTTAAGAAAAGCAAAAGAATTGAATTTTATAGGCTGACATGATTAAAAGCAATGCTAAAAAGCATTGCTTTATATTAAAGCAACACTAATTAAGCAACGCTATGTAAAACAGTGCTGCTTATATAGCTCTATAGTGCTGCTTTTGTAGCAATGCTATTTATTAAAGCGTTGCTATTTAGGGTAGCTTAAACATATAATCTTCTTTTCTGGAATCAGCTTAAACATCTCAATTGAAGATCCACCATTCACCAATCAGCTAATTATTGCTATCTAAATAGATGATATCATTGTTTAGTTCTCTCACTGTAAATTCAACCAAGTTCTAACACTGCATCATATGTTTTCTTATACTGGCCAAGAGGGTAAACAAAAGCCTGTTCGATCTCCAAAAGTTGTTGTAAACTCAGCTTCTGTCTTCTCTGAATTTAAAGCTATAATGAGGGTTCAATTTTAACAGCAATTGGGTTTAGTTTTGAGAATATCATTTGCTGGACTAAAGGATTGATAGGATGATTGAATTCTATTTGAGTCACAACCATTACAAGCAAGAAGCTAGTCCAGCAAAATTGACAACACCAAACACCAAACACCACTTTAACACCGCCAAAGGTTATAAGAATGGACTTTTTAAAAAGTATATATATACAAAAGACGTTATAAATTAGATGGATCTTGGTGGATTCGAACCACCATCCTCTCAACTTATTGAGCGCTCTTACCATTTTGAGCTTAAAGATCCATAAAGAAAAAAATTAAGTGTATATATGCTAAATCAAATGAGTGATGCATAAATGAAATCTCAGAATATTGACAAGCTTAAAAAAAACCTCTACCATGACTAAAATACCCTTGAGACAGACTGCAATCAGCACTCACTGAGTGAGTGCTGAAATCAACCCTCTGCACTCAAATATTTACATTGCTCTGATTACATGATATGTATCTACCATGACTAAAATACCCTTGATAGATAAATCAACATGCATCTGATGAATCCATACCTTTTCTTAATTTCTCCCGTCATGGTTAAGAAAGCTTCTTCGACATTAATTGAATCTTTTGCACTTATTTCAATTAAAGGAATACCAAGTTCATCCCCTAATGCCTGCAGTTATATTGTATCAATCAAGCAAATACCTCATTAATAGAAATTCTCATGTAAATGACAAGTAAATCATCACAGATGATTGTTTCTCTCGACAACATTAATAGGAAATAACATAATTCAACTCCATAACTGAGCATAAACAGCAGTATGTGGAAAAACCATAGAATCCTTGTCCAATGACAGGACAACTATTGTCACTTTGTTTGTGGCCCATTATGGCAAAAATCTAATCTCTAGAAATTTTTTAAAAAATAATAAAGAAAGGTTATAGCAGACTGAAATTAATCATTATAAAATATCACAGCAATAACAGTAGATAATAGCAAGATTATTGGCAAAGACAACGTGCTCAACACCCATCAAGTATAACTAGGAAGAAAAGTGTACTGACCCAATTATGATAAATGCTACTAGAGAGAAGAGCAATGAGCTACTGGTTAACTTGGAAGAATTCATTTCAATTGAACTAAGCAAGTCAACTCAAGTACGCTAAAGCAAGCTCATTGTCGTTGAATTCATTTAAATTTTTCCCGAGAATATGGCTCAAAATCTAATCTAACAAAAGCAAATAAATATAGAAATGACTTCATTACCTTGTCCGAGAAAATGTAGCACTCTTTCTATAGTACTTGTTCTGCATTTTCCATAAGCTTGCGATACTCCTTCGAGCCAGGAAGGACCCCTTAAAGTACGCACTATTCTCCAAAGACTTTTTAAAGACTTCCCAGGTACTTCCTTTCCCTTTAGACCCTGCCCGCTTCCTCATTTGATGCATCATTTCAAACCCGCAAGCAATCTTCATACCTAATTCAGCTTCCAAAAAGCCCTTCCTATCAACTGCTCTCCTCGGCATCGGGTAGCATTTTGGCGCCTGAAATTTCTGCTGCACCAATTGGGCGTACATAGCACGGGACATCCTCACCGAGACTCTCACCATCCCTTCTTCTTTACCTCTTTCAAGAAACTTTTCCATCTTCGCAGCAAACTTCATGGAGTTGATGCCCCGATCGTAAAACCCCTCCACGGCCAGAGAAATAAGAGAAATACCGAAGGAAAAGATTGGTGTGCAAACAGCTTGAAATCAGAAACACTAGAAGGAGGGGTAAAGGGAAAGGGATGGGAGACGAAGGGGAGGGCAGACGACGAATCAAGAGGACCAACTATTTTTCCCAATTTCGTGGAGAGAAAAAGAGGCTTCGGGTCTTACCAGACGCACAACAGATGGTTGATTTCTGAAGGAGGGGGAAGAAGGGAAGGGAGGAAGAATTAGGGAGGACGGGGAAGAAGGGAAGGGAGGAAGAATTAGGGAGGACGGGGAAGAAGGGAAGGTAGGAAGATTCAGGGAGGACGGGGAAGAAGGGAAGGGAGGAAGCTTTAGGGAGGACGGGGAAGAAGCAACAGGGGAAGATTTTGGGAGGATGGGAAGAAGCAACGGGGGAAGAGTCCAAAAGCGGAAATGGAGAGAGAGGTCGAGGATGTGGGATTCACTCGGCAAAGGGACAATTTTTTTCCCTTATATTTAGACCGTTGATCAAAATCGAACGGTTGAGAACGTGTTTCACACGTTTCACACGAAAGTGAGTTTCACACTGGATCACGCCTCTATATATATATATATTATAAAATTTTTAATTAATTTTAATAATTATTTATTTAAAATACAGAATTCAGCTTCGAAGTTCAAATTAGTGTTTTAGTAAACGGAACCAGCAGGATGTTGGTTCAACCATTGAATTAATATTATACCAAAACGAATTCATGAACAGATTGAAGAAAACCCTAAACAAGCTGCATTTATTGACTTATCTGAAAGTATAACTATTGCATGAAGAATGATAGCTCCAAAATTTTGACAGGTACTGATAGCAGGTTTACACTCAAAAGCCGACTATATATACAATTATATATATATATATAACCATTGGCCCTAAACAAGCCCCACTAATTGGCTTCTTTGATGAGTACAACTATTGCTTTGAGAATGAGCTCTCATTTTGAACAGCTTCTGTAAACGAGTACAATATGTGGACCAAAAAATACGGATCCGATGTACAGTGTACAAAATAATTTGAAGGGTATTTTGGTAATTTTTAGGTGATTGTGTGGGGTGCGACTTCTAGAACTCCTTTGATTCAATCTCCAATCAAGAACAAATGATAGCCAAGTAGACACGAACAATAGCTACGCCTCCTTAACGAACGAACGAGATGAATTTGAATTTCGCCAAAGCTTGACGGAAAATTTGGTATTCCGATTGGCTCACAGCATGTTGATTTGCGAGACAGTGGCAGGAATGCTTGTTGCTCTCTCAGATTTGGGTGGTGATTTGGGATCTTTGGACGTACGTCTTGAAAATTTTGTGTGTCTGTCTGATCTTTTTTTTTTTTTTTTTTTTCGATCCCCCGTCTCTTCCTGAGCCTCTGAATTTATAGGCTTACCAAGTTCCAACTGTATGGACCAAGTTTATCGAGGTGATTGTAACTCTCAACATCTTTTACGTAACTTTTACCTTGGATTGTGAAACCGCTTTGGACCAAGGCAAGGGCCATGTATGATCCTTGTTGGCTGCTGATGTGGCCACTTTGGATGACATGTCGCCCATGTAAGCTGCTGACGTGGCAACTGAGATCTTGGCCGTTGATCTGTTGAAGCTTGATCGACGGCTTAATTTCGTTGATCTGACTGGGGTCGGTCTTTGACTTGTTGACCCGGGTTGTACGGTGCTGATTTGGACCGTAAATGTCGGACTTTACAAAATTGATTCTTACAGATGCCCCCTTCAAAATGTGCACATCAAATGTACGATTTGTGAATGTACACTAGAGATGTGTACATTTTGAAGCACTTTTTTTTTTTTTTTTTTGGGCCCTCTGGCACGTGGGCTAGGGCCCGCTGCTGGTTTAGGTTTACCTCGGGTTTGGGCCTTTTGTAGACTTTTGGGCTTGATGGGCTGTTTGGGCCTGGTTCTTTGTGGGCTCAGCATACTGGGTTGAGCTGAGTTGATTTGGTCCGAATCGAGTCAGGTAGACTGGTTTGAGTCAGGCCGAGTTGTGTAAACTGAGTCAGGCCGGGTCGGGTTTGTATAACTGGTCCGAGTGGGTCGGTCTGGTTGGTGTGGATAAGGCAATGGAGATAGATTAGCGTTTCAACCCTTTCCTTATCCACGTTTTTGAGTTTTAAACCAAGGATAGGGGTGGGAAATCTCTCTTATAAAGTAACCCTCGATCGGTGTACCCGACCTTAATTGCAAATTGATTGTTTTGCTCCTCTGACGTTTGCTTCCTTTTTTTTTACGTCTACTCTTTGTCTTTTTCTGACGTCTGCTTCCTTTCCACTTGACGAGGTAATCTCTTGCTTTTTGTCTTTACTTTGATGTTGTACCATTATTTTGGTGGGAAGGCAATAATGAGATGACAACGTCTGTATGGCCGTCCTCTCGGTTCTATGGAGTGAGGGCCATTGTTACCGAGAGGGCCTGCGGGCGCTCTTCTCTTTGTTGTCCTTCTGCCAACTGAATTTTTTCATTCTTGTTGATTGACTGACGATGAAATTCTTTTCTTTTTGTTGCTTTCTGCTGTTGGCTTCTCCGGGGGAATTGAGGAGGTTTTGACGCAGTGAAACCCGGTTCGTCGGAATTCAGTCTGACGTTACTGTGGCTACTCTGCTCAAACCTCGGATTTGAACTCCGTCTTCGTTTCGAATTTCATCGTGACCCCATTTATTTATTTATTTATTTTATTTTATTGTTTTGTGATTTTGTGCGCCTTGTGCGGGGTTTGAGTAGGCGGAGCCAGGTTCGGTGGAGTTTGGTCCACCGTTTACTTCGGCTTCGCCTTCTCTGACCTTCGATTTGGCATTCTGATTTGAACTCCATCTTCGCTCTGGATTTCACCGTAATTGGTTTATTCTTCGCAATTTTGCGTCTGTGAGGCAATTGAGAGGGCTTGAGTCGGCGAAACCTAGTTCAATGGAGTTTTAGCCCATTGTTGACTTCGGTTTCGTCCTCTAAACCCCGATTTGGTCTTCGCGACGCTCCCTTTTTTTTTGTTTTTTTGTTGCGATTTTGGGCTCCTGTTGCGGTCGTCGGCGGCGTCTTCTTCATAGGTGTCGTCGGCGCCCGAGAGAGAAGCAGAAAGGTCGCGAGGGGCGTCGTCGCGTCCTTTATCGGCGGCGGCGTCTTTTGCTTCGCTGAGACGAAGCGAAGGGGACGAGCCATGGAGCCTCGCCCTCACGAGGCTCCGACTCATCGGGTCGGGACTCCGGGTCTTCGATGTCCGAGTACGGGGTCCGGTTGAGCTGCCGATACGCGGGGCCGGATTTTAGGGTTTCGATTGTGGGACCCGTATAAGGCGGGTATGAGAGACGGATTTTTAGGGTTCCGCGTACGGGACCCGAACATCGCGGTTCCGCGAGTTGGATTTGGAGGGTCGGAACCCGACTGCTTTGTCTTCTTCGTTGAAACCCTAGTTTTGGGTTTTCAAAATTTGTGTCTTCCTCCCTTCCGTGCGGCTTCGCTTTGTCGCGGGGATACCGATTTGATGACGTTTGTCCGTCGGATTACTTGCCGGATAGAGAACCATCATCACTCCGTTCAAAAATCTTTTTTTTTTTTTTTTTTGGAGGTCGGCTGAGAACCTCTGTTTTCCGTGGCTTGTCGATGGCGCGGCGAGGCAGCGGCGCTGTTCTGGTCGCCGGTGGTGTGGCGAGGCGGTGCCTCCGGCGTCGCGGTGAAGCGGCGCCTCCGCTGCTAGCGTCGCGGCGAAGGGATGCCTTCGCGAGGGTGTAAAATCCCTAAGTCCCAATGTTGAGAATTTTGTTTCATTGGGTCGCGACTTGGGTCGCAACTCGGGTCATGGCTCGGGTTGACTCGGGTTGACTCGGGTCGACTCGGGCTTGATTTTTTGTTTTTTTTTTTTTTTTGAAATTTAAGATAACTTAATGAAATGAATTTCCATTAAGTAACTTAAATTGAATTGACAAAATTTTAAAATGTAACTTACCGTGAACTTGACTTTGACATCCCAGCCTTTGATTAGGCATGACTCCGACATTCCATCCGGGCCTTTGATTAGGCAGATCGATATCAGGCCTTTGATTAGGCAGATCGGTACCCTTCAGCGCCTTTGATTAGGCAGATCGATATTACGCCTTTGACTAGGCAGATCGATTTCCCCTCCGCGCCTTTGATTAGGCAGATCGATATTACGCCTTTGACTAGGCAGATCGATTTCCTTCTGCGCCTTTGATTAGGCAGATCGATATCACGCCTTTGACTAGGCAGATCGATTTCCTTCCGCTCCTTTGATTAGGCAGATCGATATTACGCCTTTGACTAGGCAGATCGATTTCCTTCCGCGCCTTTGACTAGGCAGATCGATTTCCTTCCGCGCCTTTGATTAGGCGGTCGATATCACGCCTTTGACTAGGCAGATCGATTTCCCTTCCGCGCCTTTGATTAGGCAGATCGATATCACGCCTTTGGCTAGGCAGATTGATTTCTTTCCGCGCCTTTGATTAGGCAGATCGATATCACGCCTTTGACTAGGCAGATCGATTTCCTTCCGCGATCCCTTAATTAAAAATTAAGACCTAGCCAATTTAGGCCAATTTAGCCTTAATTAAAAAACTAAGGCCTTAAGCCATCTTTCATGACGAATTTTCCGATTCTGCCAACTGATTTTTCTGACTTAGCCGAAATTGGATTTTCTGATTTTGCAAGCGCGTTCGCGCCGAATTTGTCGCGGTCGCGCCACTTCTGGATTCTTGACTTTGCTGAATTTTGGTCTTGCCGAATTCTGAACTTGAAGAAATTTTCTAACTTTTGGCGCGGTCTGGCGCGATCGCGCCACTTCTGGACTTCGATTTTGACTTTTGACGCGGTTGCGCCGAATTGGCGCGATCGCGCCGCTTCTGAGTGAACTTGTTGAATTTTGCCGAACTTGCCGATTTTGCCGGAGATTATGAGTTTGATCTGACCTTTGAATTTTGATTTCAGATGGCTGCTCCTTCAGTGAATTTGATTGGTGGATTGCGGGCGTTTGACCACACCGTTGACTCCACAGTTTTGTCGATGGCATTGACTTCATCTCGACCCATTTGGGTTGGGTCGAACTTTGAACCAAACGAATCAATTTTTGAACGAACAAATTTTTGTAACGGACAAATTTCTGAACGGACAAATTTCTGAACGGACAAATTTCTGAATGAACAAATGACCACTTCACTTGGCTGCGTCCCCGTCTCGATTGCTGGGGCGCAGGAGTTTGTAGTGCGGCACCCGGCTCGGTTGCTGGATGTTGCCTTTGATGGTTCCTTCTTCGCGTTCGGCTTGGTCGCCGGGCGCAGATTTTTGTTTTTGGTTGCGTCCAGCTCGATCTATGTGTGATGTTTTTGGTCACGTCCATCTTTGTTTTTGGTCGCAAGATTTTTTTTGAACTGGGCTCGGCTCGGTCACCGGGCGCAGGTTTTGCAGCATTCGTTTCCCGTCCAACTCAGTTGTTAGGCACTGGGATCGAATGTGCGCGGCGTGGTTCTCGCCGACGTTGAGTTCTCTGTTTGGTTATGCCCGGTTTGGTCGCCAGGTTTTGAATTCCTTGATTTAGTTGTGTCCAGCTCGGCCGCAGGGCACTAGAATTTGGTTTGGTTGCGTCCGGCTTGGTCACCGGGCGCGAAGTTTTGCGATCGGCTTGGTTGCTGGGCGCACTGCTTTGGTGCAGCGCTCTGTTCGAGTGACTTGTTCTGCGAATCTTTCACAGGCCGAGATCGATCATGAAGACGCTGGTGAACGCTTGGAGTTGGCCAAGGAACAATTTGAGTCAACCAAGATGAAGGTCGTGTACTTTGCCACCCAAGTCGAGCAAATTCGCGAGAGTGTACAAGAAGCGAAGGAGGCCGTTCTTGAAGCCGAGCGAAAGGTGGAGGAGGTCGCTGCCATGCCTACTCTCAGAGGAGGCAACTCTTCTGGCATTGAGGGCTGCCTTTGCGGAGTCGCAGCAGGAGTTGCCGAAGGAGCTTTAGTCGCTGCTTTGTTGTCTGCTTCTTTTGATTTGATTTGTAACCATACATTTTTCGGTGTAGTTGAATTTTGGCTGTAGCTTTTTGCATTCCACTATAGAATATTCATGAATAAAACTTCTTGAGAAATTTACCGTTTATGGCTGGGAGTCTTCTTCCTTCGGGAGTGACCAATTTGTACGCGCCATTAGTGTAAACTTCTTGAACGACGAATGGTCCTTCCCACTTAGGTGCGAATTTCCCCAATCTTTGCTTGTGGCCATGATTGGTCTGCGCACTGCTAAGACAAGGTCCCCTTTTTGAAATGAACGAAACTTGACTTTTTTATTGAATGCGCGAGTGAGGCGAGCTTGATAGCATTCAAGCCTTTGCTGTGCTTCTAATCGCTTCTCGTCGAGGGATTCTAACTCTTGCAGGCGGAGTCGGATATTTTCCTCTTCCGTGAGTCCTTCTCGAAGAGCAACTCGCAATGATGGAATTTGAATTTCCAGTGGTAGTACGACTTCGACACCGTAGACTAGTGAATACGGGGTTGATTCTGTTGGCGTTCGGAACGTAATCCTGTATGCCCACAGTGCTTCTCCGAGCCTTTCGTGCCAGTCTTTCTTATTCCCTGCGACTGTCTTCTTTAAGATTTTGCACAAGGTTTTGTTGAAGGCTTCTGCCAAGCCATTGGTGGCAGGGTTGTATGCAGTGGACGTCCTTTGTCGGATGCCGAATTTCTCACAAAAATTATCCATGGTCTTGTTACGGAACGGGGTGCCGTTATCGGTCATGATGTGTCTTGGAACACCATACCGATACATGATTTGTGTCCGAATGAAATCGACCACGGTGGCACCTTTGATTTCTTTATAAGCTGCTGCTTCTGCCCACTTAGAGAAATAATCTATGGCGGCCAGTATGTACTGGTGATTTGCAGACGACTTTGGGTTGATTGGTCCTATGATGTCCATTCCCCAGGCTTCGAATGGCCAGGAGGCCACTGTTGGATGTAAAGGGCTGGGAGGTTGGTGGATGTAATTGGCGTGTAATTGACATGCCGTGCAGTGTCTCGCCAATTCTATCGCGTCCCGCAGCATGGTAGGCCAATAATAGCCTACCTGTTTGACTTGGAGATGAAGTTTGGGGCCCGCTTGATGAGCACCGCAGATTCCTCCATGTGCTTCGGATAGGAGAGCTTGTCCTTCTTCTTTGGAGACATCTGAGTAGAATACCGTCGTAGGATCGGCGATACACTGTGTTGTTGAACAAGCAGAATTTGGGTGCAACTCTTCGTACGTACGCCCGAACTTTCAGTTCTTCGGGAAGTTTCTTGTGTTCTAAGTAATCAAGGAATTGTTGACGCCAATCTTCTTCCTCAATTGCGTAGACCGAAACCAGATTGATTTCTTCTTCCTCTGAGAATTTCTCCAAGGTCGGCACTACCCATCTTTCGCATATTGGGATGCGTTCGGGCCTTGCGTTGAACTATGCCAGACTTGCGGCAATTCCTGCCAAGGCATCAGCTTGGCTATTGCTGGCTCGGAGTACATGCCCCAAGGTCACATTTGGGATTTTCTCTAGTAACCTTTGCGCTTCTTTTTTATGAGGGATTAGTTCCTCTTTTCGTACTTCGAATTCTCCGATTAGCTGTTTGATCACCAGAGCTGAGTCGCCAAAGATTTCCAGCTGGCTTAAGCCCATTTCGACAGCCATCCCCAGACCAAGGATTATGGCTTGGTATTCTGCCTCGTTGTTTGTGCAATAGTGAGACAAGATGGAGTACGGCATTAAGTCGTCGTTTGGAGACATGAAAAGGATGCCAGCGCCTGCTCCATTTTTTCGTGCGGCGCCATTGAAGTACATTCTCCAAGGGGGTAGCACTTCGATGTAGAAAACTTCTTCATCAGGCAGACTTTCGCTTACCTCCCACTCTGCTGGGATGGGGTGATCGGATAGGAAATTTGCAAGTCCTTGTCCTTTGATGGCCTTCTGAGGGATGAAGTTGATCTCGAACTCAGAGAGCAACAAGGCCCATTTGGCCAGTCGTCCGGAGAGCATAGGTCTGGACATGATGAATTTGAGGGATCTCTGCCCGTGAAATCAAATTTGTGGAATGTGCGAGCAGATAGTGTCTCAGCTTCTGGATGGCGAAGATGAGTGCAAGGCATGTCTTTTCGATCGGGGAGTAATTGAGTTCAGCCCCGACCATCGTACGACTTAAGTAGTACAACGGACGTTCTTTTCCTTGGTCGTCATTTTAGGCGAGGAGGGCACCCAGAGATTTTTCTTGGGCCGCGATGTATAATAGAAGAGGCTTTCCCGAAGTCGGAGCCATTAGAACTGGTGGCTTCATCAGGTAGTCTTTGATGTTTTGAAATGCCCGTCGGCAAGATTCATCCCATTCGAAGGGTGTATCCTTCTTCATGAGATGGCTGAAGGGTTGACATCTTCCGGCCAAATTTGAGATAAACCGCCGAATGTAAGCCAGATGCCCCTGAAGGCTTTTTAATTCTGAAAAAGTCTTTGGTTTAGGCATTTGTTGGATGGCATCGATCTTGGTCTGGTCGATTTCGATGCCCCTGTGTCTGACTACGAATCCGAGGAATTTCCCAGACGAAACCCCGAAGGCGCACTTGAGAGGGTTCATCTTCAACTGGTGTCGTCGCAGACGTTCGAAGACAGCTCGCAAGTCTCTTAGGTGGTCGCCTCTTGATTTGTTTTTGACAACCACATTGTCGACGTAGCATTCCACAAATTTGTGGAGGAAGTCATCGAATATCGTTTGCATGGCCCTTTGATAAGTGGCCCCTGCATTATTCAGACCAAATGGCATTACCTTGTAGCAAAAAATACCTGTTGGTATACGGAAGACTGTCTTTTCCTCGTCTTTTGGATCCATCCGAATTTGATTATAACCAGAAGATCCGTCCATGAAGGACAAGGCCTCATGCCCCGTTGTGGCATCCACCATTAATTCGGTGATGGGGAGGGGGAAGTCATCTTTTGGGCAGGCTTTGTTCAAGTCTCTAAAGTCGACGCAGACTCGAATCTGTCCATTTTTCTTCTTCATTGGTACGATGTTGGCGATCCATCTTGGGTACTTGACCTCTCGGATGAAGTCGGCTTTGAGGAGTTTGTCGACTTCTTTCTCAATTTCTGGGACAAGCTCCGGACGAAATCGTCTTTGAGACTGTTTTATCGGTTTGACTCCGGATTTGATGGCGAGTTTGTGAATTGCAACTGTCGGGTCGAGCCCAGGCATCTCAGTGTACGACCAAGCGAAAACGTCTTTATATTCATTGAGTAAAGACATATAATTTGTTTCTTCAGTTACAGACAATGAAGCACTCAGAAAAGTGGGCCTTGGATCATCTTCTGTACCCAAATTAACTTTCTTCAGCTGGTCGATGGTTGCTTGTTCACCTTCCTCAAAGACTGCAGGCGCTTCTCCCAGATCATCCTCAAGGGAGATATGATGGACAGCTGCTGCTTCTTCTTCTTCCGGGTTTTTTTTCTTTGACGACATATAAATCACCACCGAGGTGATTTTGCTGTTGTCTGCCTTTATCCTTTTTGAAGAGCTTTCCTCTATTTTCCCCAATCTTTGGGTCACAGGGACCCGTGTAGATGCCCCAAGTCTTTGGAAGATGGTCCGTTTGGGTTGCTCCTTCGGTTTTCCCAGCCTCTGGAATACGCTGAGTTTTTCTGTGGCCGGTGGAGCGGTGGTATTTGGTTTAGGGTCTTCTGCTTGCCCCTTTCTCCGCCAGACCTTCGTAACTTTGGACTTATGCTCGTTACTTGGCTCTGGAGGAATATTTGGATTTCTATCTTCTTCTTGTCCCAATCGAACGAATGCCGAGACTCGAGGCTCTAGGATGCCGATTCTGTCAAAAGCTGACATCCGGGTTTCTTCTGCAGCGGTTGCCTTCCTTTTGGTTGTGATTTGATTGACACTGGCCTTGCCAGAAATCACAACCGGCTCATATTCCTGATAACCAAGCCCATGTCGGTTGGAAGGAATTGAATAACCTTGCGCCTGGAGGTTTTTCTGAGTTGGTGACAGGTTCTGTACGGCCGTCACCGATTTCTCTTTCAGTTGTTTGAGGGAGAATCCGGATCCTGCTTTTGCCATCATCCGGTAAGCATTGGGATCAAATCCTTCTGTCCAAATTTTAGGAAGCTCGGGTGGGTTTCGTTTCTCTTCGAGGATGCCCCAGTTGTTGAGTTTGGGCAAAGGAATAGTGGCAGTGCCTTTTAGGGCCTTCAGTTTCTCTGCTGGCTCTTCCCGGTCGCAAGTGGCGAAAGGAGATTCGCCTTTCTTCCTTCTTGATTGAGGAACGTACCTGAGAATTGGTTCCTCAGTCTGCCCCTTAGGGTTAACCCGTTCATCTTTGACAGCTTTTGGGGGAATTGCTTTACTCGAAGTAGCACCTTTTTCTTCTGAGTAATATTTGGCGTCTGCAAAGGAAGCCTCTGCCTCTGTGAAGGGGCATTCATCAGCGAACACCGTTTTTTCCTCTCCATCTTGATAGTATTTGAAACATTGATGAAGGGTCGAAGGCACGACCTTGTTGTTGTGTAGCCAAGGTCTCCCGAGCAGTATATTGTAAGATGTGCGGGCATCGATTACATGGAACAGTACGTGGGAAGTCATATCCCCAATTTGTAGTTCCAGTCTGATTGTTCCCAATGCTCGCTGTCCTTCTTGATTGAAGCCTTGAATCATCAGTGAACTGGCTTGGAGATCGTTCGCTACTAACCCGACATTTTTCAGAGTCTGGATTGGCAGGATGTTTACGGCTGATCCGCTATCCAGAAGTATGCGGTTGATCCATCGGTCTTTGATAGCTCCAGAAATGAACAAAGGCCAATTATGAGACTTTTCCCCAAGCAGCATGTCTGATCTTTGAAGGAGATGGAGATTGAATAGCCTCCTTGATTTGTGGTGGCTCTTACGGTTGTTCTTCTTTCAACTTGCTGGGAGATAAACCAATTTATGGTTCATCGTGCCTCCGCATCCTTAATTGCTCGACTTCAGCATGCCAGTCGTCTTTGGCTGCAACGAACTTGATGAGAGCTTGCCTAGATCTGATTGGCAGATCTAAGTCATCATGTACCGCATTTGTGATGGACAAGTCCTGTAAACATGTGTGAATATCGTCAGCAGACTCGATCGGAGCCTTCCCTTCACGCCTTTGTTCGACCACTTGGGGTGAACAAGTGGCCACCAGTGCAGGGGTTGGCGTCAGGAATTCTGACGGGAAGAAATCAGCCAAAGTAATTGGCTTCGGCTTCTTTTGATAGATCTCTTCGACTTTGGAGGAGGTTGATTTGCGTCTGTGCCTTCTTCCTCCTCTTTTCTTCCGGACTTTCTTTCTTTTTGGCTCCTCTTTTTCCGCCGCGTACCCCTTGATGAATATTTTCACGGGGGCTTCTGGGATTGGTTTCTTTTTGCGGGTTACCACTTGCCACCCTTCTTTGTCTTTTATGGCGGGTTGCGGTCTTGGTCGTGCCGTGCGCCGGGTGAAAGCTTTGTTGTTCGTCCTTGGATTCCCTATTTTGGTGCTGGAATATGATTGGACGAAGATGGTGTGGGAAGCCGCCGTGTTGTCGTCGGTTTCCAAGATGATGCGACCTTGCGTCGCTAATTCGAGTATTCTGTCCTTCAGGACGAAACACTTTTCGGTAGGATGGCCTACCAGTCGGTGATATTTGCAATAGTTGGGATCCGAAGTTTTCCCAACGTCTTCCGGCCTTTTGGCTTCTGGAAGCTGCAATAGATTCTTTTCCAGGAGTTGTTCGAGCATGCCTGGAACATCTGAGTCGGGGAAAGGATAGGTTTTGGCCTGCCTATCCTTTAATGTGAATTTTTGACGGATTGCAATGCTGGCGAGTCGATTGACATTTGGCTTCCAGTCACTGCCCGTATTTTTGTTTTGGGTCGCCGTGATCTTTTGCGGTTCGGCGATGTTGGTGGTGAGCGCTTCTTTTGCAGGAGCTTTGGACTCCTTCTTCACGAACTTTGGCTTCTTATCAGCCTCGGTCAGTGGAGCCTTTCCTTCTCCTTTTTCTTGGATAAGGATCTCCATGTTGTGCGCTTCGGTCGCCAGTTCTTGGAAGTCTCTGGGCTTCCGACTCTGTAAGAAGTAAACCAGAGTCAAGTTCATCCCTCGAATGCACATGTCGATGGATGTCTGCGTGGATAAGGAGGTGCTCTCCTTGCAATTGAGACTGAGATTGCGCCAGCGATTGATGTATTCGATCACCTTCTCTCCCTGGCGCTGCTTCAAGTTGGTGAGTTCCACCAGCATCACAGTTCGCTTAGTACTGTAGAAGCGGCTAAGGAACTCGCTCTCCAGCTGTTCCCAGCTGTCGATGGATTCGGCCGGGAGCTCAATGAACCAATCGAAGGCGTTCCCTTTGAGGGATCGCCCAAATTGTTTGACGAGGAGATCGTCGTCAGTTTCTGCATTGTTGCAGGTTTCAATAAAGTGGGCGACGTGCTGTTTTGGGTTGCCGTCTCCACTGAATTGTTGAAATTTGGGTGGATGGTAAGAGGTAGGCATGTGGATTGCCTGGATCCGTCGGGAGTAGGGCCTAGTGTAGGCTTGAGATCTGACTCCTTCGGATTGCACCTTCTGCTCCACTGCGTTGGAGATCATTTCTTGCAGGGTACCGTAAGATAGTGCCCCTGGTTCTTCAAGCAGTGGTTCCCGGTTCACTGGGTGTTCGGGAGCTGGAGATGAACGGATGATGGGTGAAGGAGGGATAGGATTGGCGGACGTGCTGGGTCCTGTCTGTCCCTCATCATTTCTGGGCTGGGAGGATGCTCCCAGGCGATCTGCAATTTGCTCGAATTTCTGCAGAATTGTGGCGATCTGGAGATCCCTCTGCAGTTCTCTCTCTCTCAATTGCTCGTCCCTTTCCCTCATGGCAGCTTGGATTTCTGCCAGTTGCTCCTCCACAGTTTTGGCTTGTGTCATCATTGCCGAGACCCTGATGACTGGAGATGTGGGGGAAGGGGGACTTGGAGCGAGAGGTGCCCCAGTTGGTGTAGCCGGTCGCGGAGAAGGAATGATGCGCCGTCCTTCAAAGTGGGTGATTAATGCCGGGACTCGGCTTGCCATCGTGGGAGAGTTCCTCGGGGGCTTGCAGCCGGGTTGGTCACTGGACTGGCAGGTGGCGGAGATGTCAAGACAGCCGAATAACTCCTCGAGGGATGGACCCTTGATGGAGAAATTATAGGGCTGGCCGGAGCTTGTCCTGCCTGCGGCTGGATTTGAACAGCGCGCTGGGTTGGAAGAGATCCCGTGACAGATCTGGTGGTTGGCCTTGAACGACCGATCACAGGAATTTGCGATGGGCGAATCCCTCTGACTTGGCTGGCGGCAGCAGCCGTTGGTGTCTTGTGGCGACGAGGGAAGGTGACCAACGGATCGGTCATTCGGTGCGTGCGGCGACGAGCTGGCTCCGGCGGTTAAGGTTTTGGCAGCTGCCTTGTTGTTGTTGTTGGAACCGGCCATTTGAACTGATAAAATGGAGGAAGAGATGAAAGGTAGAAGTGTCCCACCGGGCGTGCCAAATTTGTAAACGAGTACAATATGTGGACCAAAAAATACGGATCCGATGTACTGTGTACAAAATAATTTGAAGGGTATTTTGGTAATTTTCAGGTGATTGTGTGGGGTGCGACTTTTAGAACTCCTTTGATTCAATCTCCAATCAAGAACAAATGATAGCCGAGTAGACACGAACAATAGCGTACGCCTCCTTAACGAACGAACGAGATGAATTTGAATTTCGCCAAAGCTTGACGGAAAATTTGGTATTCTGATTGGCTCATGGCAGGTTGATTTGCGAGACAGCGGCAGGAATGCTTGTTGCTCTCTCAGATTTGGGTGGTGATTTGGGATCTTTGGACGTACGTCTTGAAAATTTTGTGTGTCTGTCTGATCTTTTTTTTTTTTTTTTTTTTGATTGATCCCCCGTCTCTTCCTGAGCCTCTGAATTTATAGGCTTACCGAGTTCCAACTGTATGGACCAAGTTTATCGGGGTGATTGTAACTCCCAACATCTTTTACGTAACTTTTACCTTGGATTGTGAAACCGCTTTGGACCAAGGCAAGGGCCATGTATGATCCTTGTTGGCTGCTGACGTGGCCACTTTGGATGACATGTCGCCCATGTAAGCTGCTGACGTGGCAACTGAGATCTTGGCCGTTGATCTGTTGAAGCTTGATCGATGGCTTAATTTCGTTGATCTGACTGGGGTCGTTCTTTGACTTGTTGACCCGGGTTGTACGGTGCTGATTTGGACCGTAAATGTCGGACTTTACAAAATTGATTCTTACAGCTTCCTATTCACTGTTTTACGTACACTCAAAACCTTCAATATATAGAGAAGTGAAGTATACAAGAATTAGCAGGTTTTGTGGTAACAAATTAATCTCCTGTCATCCCCTGCCCGCGATCGGCCTTCTTCATATTAATTCCAGTGCCTGTGGTTCTGTTGTGTTAGTGCATAGAAGCGTGATTGTCTATTTTATGACAAAACGTAAGTTTGACCAAGTCAACAGTCTATTCATGAAGCGTGAATATCTGGACTCGTGAAGTATTAAGTTTCCTAAACTCCATAGGAAAGAAATCAGCATGCAATATTACTGGTGATAAGATTGATAGAGTTTCCTAGTTGAGATAGGAAAGTAATAGAGGATGTGATAAGTCAAAAGACTGATTTAGACATGATAAAACCCTAATGTATTAATAGCATATGATGTGCTGAAATAGGGTTACGCAGTGATTAACGAGGATCAAGGAGAGACGCATTTGAGGGGGAGCAATGCGTAACAGGTTATGAAGTTCACATCTTGAAGGTGCTAGTTTTGATGATGTATGTTTGTTACTGAAGTTGATTAAGGGTCTATTGGCTTTCCAAGAAGCAACTGACCATTGTAATAGGTGTTCTCATCTTGAGAAACCTTCGTGGAAAAAGTCCCTGGTGAGAGGGATCACACTAAGGGGGAGACCTTGTGTGTGGGTATCAAATAGCTTCTGTGGAAGTGTGTTGACAGAAGTTAGACCAGGAAGAGGCTGTTGTTCGAATCCTTGCAGGGAGGAGAACTTATTACTGTAAGTTATTCCGTTGAACTATTGTAATACTCTTTCTAGTGGATTTTGGTACCCTGGGCCGAATGCCCCGCAGATTAGGAACGATTGGTTCCGAACTGTGATAACAATTTGTGCTGTGTCCTCCCTGTTCATAAGAGTAACTCTAAGTGTCACTACACCAGTCTTCGGGTGTAAGTACACTCCTGCGTTCACGCTTAAAGTTTACAATAATTACAGTAAGTACACTTCAGGACTTACGGTAAGTACACTTCTGAACACACGTCTAGAGTTTACTGGGAATTTCATGTTGGTTTGCAATAATTTTCTAGTATTCCCTCCATCAAATTTTTGAAAGGCATGCAGCGATTGTCTTTTCCATTTGACCACTGCATACCAGACTCTCCTACAATCATTTCCTCTTCAGGAAACATCTGGTGGAGTCCTCACGTTCATGCCGGAGAACTCCCTGTAATCCTTGCGAATGCTCCATAACATATCTGCACATGTCCACATGCTTGGGCTGACTTGGCTGGTTGGAGACAAGCATTACAGGGCAAGCTCAAGAATCTTTTCTACAGCCAAATCAGTAGCAGGACTCCTTAGCAATTTTGGATCTAAAACTTGAATTGCGCCACCTTCAGCAAAACTCTTCATTGCCTACATTAATTTTCAACAAAATACATTTTTAAGAATTGACAGAAAGAACTTCAAAGCAGAGAGACAAAAGAGGTTGGCATGTTGTTAGCTTTTTGCAGGAAGAGAGTCGGTGTGATGCCACGTTGTTGCTTGAATTCAAGTTGAGAAGTTAATTTCTCGATGTGGGAGACCTAGACTTTAATGGGTAAAATTGAAAAGAGAATGTAGGACTTCTGTAGCTCCTAATAAAGTAACAAAACGGGGAAGAAAAAGAAGTATCTTAATCCACAGAGAAAAAAAATACAGATTTGAAACACTGAACCAGACATTTCATTCATACGATACATTTTCATAGGCATATATATTCATCAGTTCAGGAACTCTTGTCCTATTTTATTAAGTAGACTGCATGTAAGTAAGACTACATAAATCAAGTGCAGCATTGGTGGCACTTTCACAGGCATATACACTTGTTAGTTCAGTTCTTTGTTGTCCTATTCTATGAAGTATATATATATAGGCTCCAATTAAGACTGCATAAATCCTTTTTTATCCTATTTTATGAAGTAGGGTCCAACTAAGACTACATAAATCAAGTGCAGCATTGCTGGCAAAGGTAAAACAAAAGTAGGAAGTTTTTCTAGAGTGACCACCTGACTTAACAAGGTTAGGAAACTGACACAAGAAATTACAACTTGCATTTGGACATTAACTGAAGCTTTCTCTACAGTATATATAGCAAGTTGTTCTTGATAACCTATAAACAGCAAATTGAACTTCCTTATCATTAAATTGAGCTTCCAACCCTTATTTTGTAAACATTTGTAATCTCATGTTTGTAAGTATTATTGTGTTAACTCTACAACTCAACAGGCACTGGATCACTTCGCCTCAAGGCCTATGGTTCTCATCACTGATAAGTAAGGCAAAACTCGATTCACTGCTATCTATTGTTTAAGGAATAACACTTAAACTTAATGATAAGCAAGAGCAGATTTTCGATTCAGGAATATTCATGTGGTGATCCTGATCATTATCAGTTCGTGACAGAGAAAGGAGCAATTAAATAGTTAGAGAAAATAAGGTAAGGAATTTCCCATAACAATAAATTGCAGTGAATGGCGATTGAAAGATTTTGGAAGGTATGAAAGAAAACACACCCTATGTTATTGTTATCTGTTCATTAATTTGGTAGATTTTTTGGTTCAACTAGCCGCCTCCCAGAGATCAATTCCACTAGCAAGACCCCAAAAGAATAGACATCACTTTTCTCTGTGAGTTGGTGATTTTTAAGATACTCGGGTGCCAAATAGCTAGTTGTTTCTTCAACATCTGCTGCCCCTTTGTATGTTTTGCTAGCAGGCCAAAAATCAGTAACTTTGGCGCGGAAATATTATTCTGTAAGAAGAATGTTTGAAGACTTAATCTTCTGATGAGGATGATCTGCAGCCTAAGATATAGTACCATGATTAACAAGTTCTTAGCAAAGCTTTTCACAGTGATAAGAAGACAGTAGAAATTTGGTGCAATATATAAAGAGCTACAGCAAAATTTCTCGAGATACAATCCAAAAAGAATATTTCTTCACATTTCAATTTTCAAAAAAAAAAAAAAATCATAAGTTCATCGAAGATACATACCAAAAAATCCAAGTGCTTCAGAAGAAAAAATACACTATTTTAATGGGTTCTAGTGATCAAGCTAGCCTTGACTAAACCGAGGTTATTCCCCAGTGTTAACTCTTATTTCACAAAGTAGGCCAAGGGACTCTTTATCCCCCATAGCTCCCCCACAAGAGACCATGGAATTCTAGATCCATATATACCTTGCATATGGAGGTATGTGACAGCATGAGCCACATCTAATATTAATATTGCTACATCAATCCGATCAGCCAGGTTGAGAGTTGTCCTATATAAACTTGCATTAGGACCACAAGAAGAACTAGTATTTAGTTTTGTTATGTTCAAATAATCTGGCCCTATACAAAAGATTTCAATTTAGTATATTAAATAAAAAGAACTATAAAGAGATGATTATATAACAAATACCAAAACTTCTAATTAAACCTATTAGCATAATCAACTCGATCATGTCTAAATTTCTTCTAAGAGCTTGCCAATGATTATTCACATGTCTGAGGCAATTCATAAGAGAGAGAGAGAGAGAGAGAGAGAGCAAATGAGAGAGAGAGCAAATGAGAGAGAGAGAGAGAGAGAGAGCAAATGAGAGAGAGAGAGAGAGAGAGAGCAAATGAGAGAGAGAGAGAGAGAGAGAGAGAGAGAGAGAGAGAGCAAACTTGATGGTTAGCTCCATAACCAACCTTCTTTTAGAAGCATCACCAACATCACTTATCTCGTTAAAACCTTTTGTCTCATGATAAGCTATGCTAAATTGCTTCTGTTTTTAATATTTTTCTTCCTACATCAGCAAGCGAAACATGTTCTTCTAGACATTATGTTCCCATTCCTTGCAAAATCATCCGATCGATATGGAAATACTTCATCTCTGTTTTTCATAAAGATTGATTACTTTTGTATACAGGCTAACGATAAAACAGGGAATAAGTTATCACCGGACCTAAACACAAGAATTTATGTACACTTCAAAAATAAATTTTCATCAGCTATCATCCCTTTGTTTTTTTTTAACTAGCTTCATGCAAACAGTTAATTAATCTAGGAACACTATAACTTAAACATAAGAAGAAGGCATGGATGTCATTATCATGCTAAAGAAGTTACCATCCAAATGCTCTCTGAGGTTGCCATTAATTTGGAACATATTCTATGATGATCAGCACTCTGCCACCTTGATGCTCTAAGTGACCTAGAATCTTAACCAAATTGAAATGCCTGATATGCGAAAGAGACTGAATTTCATCCCAACAGAAGTCAAGTTAACTGTCCCTGGTTTCATCCACATGAATGAACAATCCAAACAGATCAAAGATGTGTTATTAGAAAATTTTAGGAACCTTTTTTGGCACATTTCACTGCCACAATTAATTGTTCGAGAACCACCATGACCAATTTTATAAGACAGAGAAAAGTTTCTTGTGGCTCTATTGATTTCATCAACTGCATGTGAATTTTAAACCCCTCTTTTCTTCCTGATCAGAACTTGGCGTAATTAAGGAATAATATAAGTATGTCCACATGTACGCTTCCTGTCCTTGCCTCTGGAATGTGAAGATGCGACGACACAGGTCAGAGCCATAAGTTACTGTCCAACTTACGCTTGCACACCATAGTCTCATAACAAAACTCTATTAAAAAATTCTGCTGTGACAAGCCTTTCTAGCTCCTAGAACAATATCTCATCAGCCAGTAAGTTAGGAAGGTGATATTAATCTGATCAGGCAGGACTTGCACAGAATGTTGAGGATCTCTTTAATTAACATCGTTTTTTTATTTTCTTTCTTTATAATAATTTAATTTTCTCAACCTTTCATTTAGCGGAAGATCGACTTTAGTTTCTGCTCGAGTAGAGCTTCAAGCTTTTGGACCCTGCCCTGCCTGGCTTTGATCTGAAACTACTTAATTACGTTTCTTGATTATAATTAACTTAGAATTAATAATTGACGATCAAAGACTTTCGCCCTTCTCTTTTATTTTTACTTCCTTAATTATGAAGAATTAACTCTGATGTTCAGAGGTTCGACGATGGTCGACGCCCCAGCAGTAGTAAGATCGGATTACACGCGACTGAGGAATGGAGAAGATTTCAAGACGCCCAATTTCTTGGCACTGTCTCTGAGAACGGATTTCTGGATTTTACCCGTAGCCGTCTTCGGGAGCTCGGACACGAACACGACGGTTTTGGGCACGGTATATCGGGGCATCCTTTCTCTGCAGAACTCTATAATCTCCTTCTCGGAGGGACTCGTACTAGTTTCCCGAGCTTCGTCGTCTTTCAAGCTCAAGAAAGCACAGGGTGACTCGCCCCAGAACTCGTCGGGGCGCGCCACCACGGCCGCCTCGTTCACGGCGGGGTGCTGGTATAGTACCGATTCCACGTCGACGCTACTGAGGTTCTCTCCCCCGCTGATGATCACGTCCTTGGACCTGTCCTTGATCTCCAAGTACCCGTCCGGGTGCATCACACCGACGTCCCCGGTGTAGAACCACCCGCCTCTGATGGCCTTCCGAGTCGACTCGGGGTCTTTGAGGTAACCCAGCATGACGCAGGCCCCGCGGATGACGACCTCCCCGAGCGCTTCCCCGTCGCGCTTCACCGGCTCGCCGGTGTCCGCGTCGACCACGTCCATGGCCTCCGTGCACACCGTCCTCACACCCTGCCTCGCCTTCAGCCTCGCGCGCTCCTCGGCCGGGTACCGGTCCCACTCCTTCTTCCACGCGCACGAGACGACCGGCGCCGACGTCTCGCTGAGGCCGTACCCGTGGCTGACGGAGAACCCGAGCGCCTCCGTGCGGTGCAGCACGGCCGCCGGAGGCGGAGCCCCGGCGGTGAGTACGTGGACCGCGTGGGGGAGCGGGGGTGTAGTAGTGCCGGGGGCGTGATTGGCGAGCATGTTGAGCACCACGGGGGCCCCGCACATGTGCGTCACCTTGTGTTTTTTGATCGCCGCGAAGATGGCGGCGGCGTCGAACTTCCGGAGACAGACGTTGGTACCGCCGACGGCGGCGATGCCCCAGGGGAAGCTCCAGCCGTTGGTGTGGAACATGGGGAGGGTCCAGAGGTAGACGGGCTGGTGGGGCACCGACCAGTCGATCAAGTTATCGACGGCGACGGCGAAGAGGCCTCGGTGGCAGTGGACCACTCCCTTGGGGGAGGCCGTCGTGCCGGAAGTGTAGTTAAGGACCATGGGAGCCCACTCCGTCTGGGGCCGGACCCACCTGAAAGTTGGATCCCCTGTCTCGATCAGGCTCCGGTACGTCGTCGTCGTGGTGGCCGGATGGTACGAAGAAATCTGGTCGTGGTAGTACCCCTCGTCGTCTTCGATGACGATAACGACGGGCTTGTTCCGATCGAGGGCGGCGACGGCCTTTTGGACGAGGGAGTAAAATTGGACGTCGACGAACACCAGCTTAGGCTCGGCGTGGCGGAGGAGCAGGGATACGGTCCTGGCGTCGAGCCGGGTGTTGATGTTGTTGAGGACGGCTCCGCTCATGGGCACCCCGAAATGCACCTCGTACATGGCCGGAACATTTGGTGCCACTACCGAAACCTGTCTTATTAATTATTATAAAGCAGACGTAACATTGTAACAGATTTAATTGCTCTATATATACGTACCACGTCGCCTGTGTTTATTCCGAGTCTGAGCAAGGCGGAAGCAAGGTTGAGGCAGCGTTGGTACGTCTGCGACCATGTGTAGAGAGTGTCGTTGTAGACTATAGAAGGGGAGTCTCCATAGACGGTAGCCGCCCGTTCCAGAAACCCTAGAGGGGTGAGAGGGCATGAATTAGCTTCACACGGTTTCAGACACTCCATCTCTCTTCCTAGCTAGTACTCCTCCCTCCCCTCTCTGTCTGACTATCTACTTACATGTACGCAGGTATATGTGTATATATGTATCTCCCAGCCTCTTCCACCTCCACTTGTATATCATCCTGGTAAGCTAGCTGCTAGCTAGCCTCCTCTTCAAAATAAAAAAATGTCTAAATTACCTGTACCTTACTTACAGAATTATAATATTCCAGACTTTGCCGAATCCCTCCCTAGGGTTCCTTTCAAACCCTCAGTTATGACTTTATGATAGTGATCAGACTACGTGTTTCTTGTTGAAATTCCCGAGTCCCTGCATTAGGGTTTTTTAATTTTCTTGTACAGTTGAGTCGGTCGGTCGAAGACCCCTTCTCGTCCTGATCTCGCATCGACCCCCCACAAAAGAGTTATGAGCAATGATAGTGAGACTTCCTGTTTGTTTGTTTGTTTGTTTGTTTTTGGAAATAGTCAGAGTCAAGAAAGATGGGCGAGCGCGCGATATATATGTAATTGGAAATTTGGAGACTTTTACAGAGATCATGGAAGACTTCATATATATATATATATATATATATATATATATATATAACACACACATCAGTTCGGCCCTTCTAGTAAGTTTAAATTGTGACAGACTAACTAATTAATTATATAACAAACTAGACTAGACAAATATTAGTGATTCGTGCTTGTCGCCTTGGCCAGAATTTTGAGATCAAAGACAAAAAGCATAATAAGTAATACATAATCAGAAACTAAAATTAGAAAATGCAGGGACTTCACGTGGTACTCTTCCACAATATACATATATTCCTGTTTATTACCCCCCGTCCGCTTTCGTTAAAACTATTAAAAACAAGAACATAAGAAGATTAGACTACATGCTACTTAATTTGCTAATTAATCTAATCCACTCACGTTGTTAGATCGATGGGGAAGGGGATACTTAAGGTGGATTCGATCTCCACCGGTTACGGAATTCCCTTCCTCAGTGCCTTTGTCGTTTTGACAATTCAAAATATATAAAATAACTTCCCAGGCCATGAGGCCATGACCCCCAATTATATCCTCCCACCACCAGCCATGACTACTCCACCACCTGAGCTATTGCTCAGGACTTTATTGGATGCATGCATCATTTCTTTAATTTATCTTAAAATATTAAGGACAGAAAGTCAAATCGAAGTTCAATCAACTCCATTTGCACAAGAGGAGATAATATATAATAGTTCTAATTTACAAAGGCACATAAGGGCCAGTGAACTACCAGGTTAGGGCCTTGGGAGCGGAGGGGTCTCAGGTTTTTTCGACAGACCCAATAAATATAATCAGGAATTAACTGAGCCCTTCATCAAACAGATATAGTGGTTGGTTTTTATCAAATTTCTCGATTGAACCAGATTGCATCAAGCATCCAACCATAAGGGAATATTTTTCTATGAAACCACAAATAAGAATTATAAGGATCCAAAACCCAGGACTCCCACAACAATTACTCCCATGGGACCGTTCATAAGCTAGTGCCCAAGTTTCCAAACTACATAAGAATATTACAGTATATTTCCTTTATATTTGTTTCACCGAAAATTCGCCAATTCGCGAAGAAACGCGACCGAGAGAATATTATCGATTACTTTAAAATAAATTTGTGTCACAGGGTGTGTGAGTCAGGAAAAAGCGAGTTCACTCTCCTATGCTTCCTCTGATTCGATCTCCGTGTGAATTGTCGAAGCTTTGACTTCTGGCGAGAACGTCGAAGTTGGAGTTCTGGGAATGAGTGTGCACGATCTGGTGTCGTTTTGGTCGGTCGGAAGGAAGTATTTGTGTTCCGTGTGTTTTGACTTGTGACGCTGCCGATGAACGTGTAGAGCTGCTCCGGTCGAACTGTTGAACGACGAACGGCGAGTTGCTTGACTTCTCTGGTTCGAAAGTTTCTGCGAGTGGAGTTTCTTCTCGATGAAGGGATTTTCATACCTTCATTTTTTGACAAAGGTTCTTATGGTTCTTCTCGATGAAGGATTTTTCAGACCTTCGTCTCAAGAGAGAGAGAGTTTTTGTGCGTGAATGAGCACTTCGACTTCTGTTTTTCGAACCTGATTTCTCCCGCCTCTGTGACAGGGAACTCTCTGGATTTTTGTCGCCGGTCCTCTGTAGTGGTTGAGCACTTTTTGCCTGGGAAAGGGGATCACGATCCCCTTTCTGCTAAGGGAGTTGATAGAGGAGGGAGACCAGGATCGTGGTCCCTCCTTTTCCTCCTTCGGTTAACGACCAGAACTGGTCATTTGACTGTTGAGGGGGCGGATGTGTGACAAGGCATGCTGACTGGTGATGACGCGATGACTTTCCGCTGACAGGGACGCCGACTGTACTGGTGACGCGGCGGCTTGAATGGGCTGCGTTGAGAGGCTTTTGAAAATTGACAAAGCCTACCCATGACGATCGTTTACTGGACCAATGGGCGTTTGGGCTTGTCAAATTTGGGCTAGCCACATTTTGGTGCATACAGATTGCCCCCTTGAGACTTGTTCTTTTTGGAGAAAACGATCAAGTTTCGAATGTGAAGATGAACGAACACAACGCACACACACTTTTTTTTTGTTTTTTTTTATTTATTTATTTTTGTTGATCCTCTTACTCTTTTAGGATCGTTTATCTTTTGTGTACGTATGCTCTTCTGTCCTCTTGCTTTTTTAGGACACTGTATATTTTCTGTACACTTTGTATGTATTTTTATTTTTATTTTTTTGGCTCACTTGCTGTTTTAGAGCTATTTTCTTTTTTTTTTATTTTTGATGATTTTTTTATTTTTTTTGTATACACGTACATGTAAAATATGTACGGTATGTAGAGACAGTGTACCTGAGTTGGCAAGTTGAAGTTGAGTGGCTGGCCACAGTTTGCTTGAATGTTGTAGCTGAATGTCGCCTCGACACTTTAGAGGAGGCAGTCGCGACGAATTTTGTCGACTCCTACAGGTTTGGGCGACTCTGTGTGTTGCACTGGTAAGAGATGCAGTTTTGGTAACTTAATCGTTGTACCGAGGAGAAAGAGTGAATCCGAATAAGACCCGGAAGGTCGAATTTGAGCTTGACTGATTTCTCGGCGAACTAAGATTCCCTCTGTGAATTGTATTGATGCGCTGGGAAGAGGATTCGCGCCGGGTAGATGCAGTGGGACGTGTTCTAGCTGAATCCATCCTTCCATCAAATTGGGATGCTTCTTCTCTGTTTGGCTTTTGTACACGTCGCAAAGGAGTTGAGGATGTGGGAGTATGGGTCCCACCCAGGCTGGTTTGACGCCTCTCTCTCTCTGCGATTTTGGCTGCTCTTTTTGTCTGCGATTTGGCTACTCTTTCAATCTGTGAATTTGGTTTGGGAGACTGCCAGTGACTACGAATTTGGCTGCCTGCGAATTTGACTTCATCTGCGCCTTCGGCTTTGCAATCTCCTTCGAGCCCCGGCTAGTGTCTAAACTCTCCGCGAACCAGAATTGAAAGGTACAGTAAAAGTTTTTCTTTTTTTTTTCTCTGGGCAGTTTCGGATTGAACTCGAGTCAGCTGGGGTACCCACTCTCTTTTCTTTCTTCTTCTCTTCCTCCCTCTTCCTTCTTCTTTTTCTCTCTTCTCATCTTCAACTCCTCCCTCAGCCTCTCTCGATTTTTTTTTTTTTTTTTTTTTTTTGTGTTCTTCTCTCTTTCTTACCTCTCTCGGGTTGTCTCTTTTGCGCACTCCAAGTGTCTATCAGTTTGTCCATGTGATAGACTGACTACTTTTCGCGCGTCGTTTAACCTCGAAAGCATGCTTGGCTCTGTCGTCGTATGCAGAGACTTGATTTGGGTCGCATCCGGCTCGGTCGTCGAGTGCTACGATTCCATTTTGGTTGCGCTCGGCTCTGTCGCCGGGAGCGAGGCTTCTTGTTTTGTGTTTTGCTTGATCCCGGGTCGGTTGTCGGAGAGTGCAGGTCACGTTTGGCTAGGTCGCTAGGCGCGAGACTGTTGTTTTACGTCCGGCTTGGTCGCCGAGTGCTGAATTCTGCTTCGACTGAGCCCGGCTGGGTTGCCGGGGTGTTGCCTTTCCATGTTGTCGCATCCGGCTTGGTCGTTGGGTGCTGCTGTCGCATCCGGCTCGGTCGTCGGGTGCTGATTTTCGTTTTGGCTTTGGCCGGCTCGGTCGCCGGGAGATAAGACTTCTGTTTTGGTCGTCGTGTGCCAAAATTTTGATTCGGTTGAGCCTGGCTTGGTCGCCGAGAGGCGGAATTCCTGCGCTAACGCACCCGGCTTGGTCGTCGGGTCTGAATTGCTGTCTGGTCGCGGCCGGGTTAGTTGCCGGTGCGCGAGTGAGTGTCGACCTCCTTTTGTTTTTCCAACGACTGCTTCTTTTTGTTGCAACTTTTTTGTTTGGTGACGGCTTCTTTTTGTCACAGCCTTTTTCAGTTTGGTGACTGCTTCTTTAGTCGCGGCTCTTGTTTTTTGTTTTCTCTGAGATTTCTTCTTTTTATCGCTTGATTTTTCTTTGCGATGACTTCTTTTTGTCGCTTTGCCTCTCTTTTTTTTTTGTTCGGAGAAGAGTTACATACCTGGCTCCGATTGGCTGCGTCTCGCTCGATTGCTGGGCAGTGCCTTTGTGTTTCTGTTGCGTCCCGTTATGTTGTTTGGGCGTGAATGCTGGAACTGTGCTAGGCTCGGTCGCCGGGTACAGTGACTTTGTTGTTTTGATTGCGGTCGGCATCGTGGCTGGTCGCGAAGCTTTGAGTTGTGCTCGGCTCGGTTGCCGGTCACTTGTTTTGATCGCGGCCGGCTTTGTGGCTGGTCGCGAGGCTTTGAATTGTGCTCGGCTCGGTAGTCGGGCACTTGTTTTGATCGCGACCGGCTGTTTGGCTAGTCGCGGAGCTTCGAAGGGTGATTGGCTTGGTCACCGGGCACTTGTTTTGATCGCGGCTGGCTTTGTGGCTGGTCGCGAAGCTTTGAGTTGTGCTCGGCTCGGTCGCTGGGCATTTGTTTTGATCGCGGCCGGCTTTGTGGTTGGCCGCAAGTTTGGAGATGTGCTCCGCTCGTCTTGGTCGCCGGGTGTAGCGACTTTGTTTTGATCGCACTCGGCTCGGTCGCCGAGTGCCGAATTCTTTTGGTCGTGTCCGGCTCCGTTGCTGGGCGTGAGATTGGCTTCTCGAGCAGAAGAGAATCAGTAGACCCTTTTAGTTTTGCCCACTCTCTTTTTTTTGTTTCTCCGTTCTTTTCTTTTTTTTCGGGCGACCGGTTCTTTTTGTCGTCCCTTTTTTTTTCCTTGCGACTTCGATTTATTTTTTTTTTTGGCGTAGGTTCCCCCTTTTTTTTTATCTGCGACTTTGCTTTAGGTCGCAGGGGATGCATTTTTTTTTTTTTAATTGAGGGAGAGGTGGATTGCGTACCTGACTTTTCCTGTTCTGTCGCAGTGGGTGGAGAACTTTGCCTCAAAGGTGGATCGCTTTTAGCAGTTGCGCAACTCCTTGGCGGGGAAGCTTAGTTTGGCCGAATGGTTCGTTGCCGAAGCTGAACTCGTTCAGTCTATCCAGCGGGTGAGCCGTCGACGCGACGACTTGACAGTGGACTTGGATAAGCATCAGGTGGAACGCGAAGCTGTGGAGGCTCAACAGAAGACTCCTTGCGAGCGCCTGGCGTTCATATCGGCTCAACTCGAATCCATAAATGTCGAGCTTGCGACCATTCGGAGGGGAATTGACACCAGTGAGGAGGAGGTCTCTACTCTTCAGGATCAGTTTGCTTCTGTTCGTTCACACCCAACTCTCAGCGAGGCTGAGACGCGGGAACTGTCCGAGGTTCGTGTCGGAGTCGTTCGGCTACAGCGACGGGTGGCCGACTTCGAGCTTCCACAGCTTTGAATGTCTTCTTTGTACCCTTTTTTTTTTTGACTTGTAGCCTCTCTCTTTTTTTTTTGAGAGGCATACGTTGTTCCCACCTTTTTTTTTGTAATGAGAAACATTGGCTTCTTTTATTTGACTCTTCTTTTCTCTTTTTTTTTTTCGCTTCCCCCTCATGCATAAAAGCGTTTGAGGGATTTATCATTCGTTGTCAGCAGCTTCGAGCCGTTTGATGTTACGAGCTTGTACGCGCAATTGGTATAGGCTTCCTGCACTACGTACGGCCCTTCCCATTTCGGCGCGACCTTGCCCCCGATTTTGCTCGTAAAGAGCATTGGTCGTCTGACTGCTAGCACCAAGTCGCCTTTCTCGCGTGTAGCCGGGGCCTCTTTCGAGACGAACAACGGCCGATTATGGTTTCTTGCCCCGAGTTGTGAATCCTTCTCTCGGAACACAATGCGCGGTGGGTAGGAGACGACAAGTGCTTCTTCTGACTTTACCGATTACGGGGAGGATTGTGCATCTTCTTCCTCCTTTCGGTAGGGTGGAGTTAACTCGACCTTCGGCAACTCCCACTTTCTCATGAGCAGCCTCTCAACCTCGGCTTGGAGATCCTCTAGTTTGTTGAGGACTCGAATTAAGGCTTGTCTTGACCGAATGGCCAAGTCGAGGTCGTCTTCTATCTCGTTGAGTGGCGAGATTTGCTTCGATGACGTCTCGAGGTCGTCGCATTCGATGACCGGTCGTTTGCCTTTGTCTTTGGCTACTGCTGGTTCAGGAGGAGATATTGAACAGGTTGCCACCATTGCTGGAGGCGCGAAAAACTCCTTTGGGAAGAACTCCCTCAAAGTGACGGGTCTCCTCTTCTTCTTGTTTTCCCCTTGGACGTTGGTCCTGGGAGTTTTCTTTTGGCACTTCGCGGCTTTTTTGTTTGGCCGCTTCGCCTTGGTTCTGGTGTTCGCCAGTGCCGGTTCGATTTCTCGAATAGGCTTCTTTCTCCAGGTGACCAAGATCCACCCCTCTGCATCGGCTGCAGTTTCTTCGCGGGGTGCCGATTTTGGTGCGACCTTAGCCGGTGGTCGTCTGTTGTTGTGCGGTCGGTTGGAGGGACCAGATTTTGGACGGTACTCCTTCCTTGCGACCTGTTTTTTGTTTCGCCAAGCTCGCCGGTGTGACTCAGCTTGAATGGAGATGATATATGAGGAAGCCATGTTTTTGGCTCCTTCAATTTCAATGCCACCTTGAGCCGCGAGCTCCATGATCTTATCCTTCAAAACGAAGCACTTCTCGGTCGGATGCCCAACCAAGCGATGGTACTTGCAGAAGTTTGGATCTTTGCTCCTAGACAAGTTGCCGAGTCTTTTGACTTCTGGCAATTTGAGTAGATGGTTGTCGAGGAGCAGCTCGAGCATGACAGGGACGTTCACGTCGACGAACGGATACGTTTTGGCTTGTCGTTCCTCCAGTGAAGGCCTCTGGTACGTGCCTCCGGCTAGCTGCCGTTGAACGTAGCTTGTCTTGACCTTGTTCCCGACTTTTATTGGTTCGAGAGCGTTTGTCGTGAAGGATGCTTTAGTTTTCTCCTTCGCGTCTTTGGGTATGGTCGCGATGGCAGATGATGAAACTTCCTCCCCTCGCTCTTCTATGAGGTTTTCCATATTGTGGGCCTCCGTTGAGAGCTCTTGAAAATTTGTCGGCCTCCGGCTTTGAATGTAGCACAGGAGCTCCCATTGCATCCCTCGAGCGCACATTTCAATTTCGGCTTCGAGAGATAGATTTGAGCTCTCTTTGCAATTGAGGCTCAAGTTCCTCCACCGGTTGATGTAGTCGACTACCTTCTCGCCCTTCTTTTGTTTTAGATTGGCGATCTCGACTACAGTGACGGTGCGCCGGGTACTGTAGAACCGACTGAGGAATTCACTCTCCATTTGCTCCCAGCTGTCAATCGACTCTTGGCGTAGCTCGATGTACCAGTCGAAGGCGTTGCCTTTCAAGGATCGGCCGAATTGCTTGACCAACAGATCGCCGTTTGTGCCGGCGTTGTTGCAGGTTTCAATGAAATATGCGACATGTTGTTTGGGATGCCCGTCGCCATTGAACTGTTGGAATTTCGGAGGATGGTAGCCGAGCGGCATTGGGATGTTTTGTATCCTCTGCGTGTACGGCTTTCGATAGGCCACCGACTTGCTTTTGCCGGAACCATTTCACATGGCGCGGTCGATGAGTTTAGTCACCGTGTCTAAGGTGAGGGCAGCCAGCTCTGCTTCAGTTCGACCTCTGTGGATGGCCGTCGGTACGATGGGCTGCATCTCGTCGTCAGAGGCAGGATCCTCTCGCGATGGTTCGACTGAGCCGCTAGTAGCGCCCGATTTCGGTCGACCTCTTGCGAAACGCCGGTGTTGTTCGCGGCCGCGCCCATTTCGAGCCGCTCCATAATCCTTGCGATCTGGAGATCATGAGCTGCGAGTTGCGCGTCTTTGATGCGAAGTTGTTCGCACTATTCTTTAAGTGCAGCTTGTATTTCGGCAAGCTGTTCTTCGATTGTTTTGGCCGACGTCGTCATTGCGGCCATTTTGATGGTCGGCGTCGACGGAGATGTTCCCGACGCAGATCGAAATAGAGAATTTTTTGTTGGCGACCGCATTGGGGAAACGGTCGTCGGTGTTCTCGGGTGTGGAGAGGTTGTTGTGGGCAACTGGTCGGGGGAGCCAGCCGTTGTTGGTTGAGTGCGGAAGGTGGCTTTGGCGGGCGACTGGCTAGCGGAGGGAGTCCCCGATGAGATGTGGCTAGGCGGAATGGGTGATAGTGCAGCCGGGGAGGTCGCCGATGTTTGTTGGCGAGGCGAGCGAATGGGTGGTGAGCCAGCTGCTGCAGTGAGCGCGGCTAGGAGATCATGAGAGATGGTCACGATTGGAGATTTGTCTTCGGTCGTCGCCCTCAGTACGGAGGAGGCCGATGGCGAATTCATTCCGGCCGCGGAGGAGGAGGTCATGCCCTCACGCTGCTCATATTGTTGCACCAGGGCAGGGACGATGGAGCTCCTCCGGGATGGTGGCGACTGAGCCGGGCTGACAGTCGGGCTATAAGGAGAAGGAGCGTCAGTGACGACCAAGTATGTGGATTTGGCCATTGCTGGAATCGGCTTGGTTGAGGCCGCAGCTGGTTTGGTGGAGGCCGCGTAGCCTGTGGTAAGAAGACGGCGCTCGGGCGATGCGCGTCGCAGGTGAAAGGAACCTGTCCGGTGGACATGCTCCTAGCCAAGGCCCTTGTAATTGGGCGAGTGGCAGGTGGTGGAGAGGTTGGAGCGCGGAGGTTGCCCGGAGAGATGGCTGTTGGTCCGCGAGCTCCTGCGGTTGAGCTTGCGGTCATGCGGCCTTGGCTGAAAGCAGCTTCGAGGAGGCGGTTAGCTTACGCTCGTTGTTGTTGTTGTTGTTGTAGTTGTTGCCGTTGTTGGCGTTGCTGGCCATGGCTGAGGTTGGAGTTTTCTTTTTTTTGTTGGACGGAGAAGGAGATGAGAGGTAGGAAAGGTCCCACCGGGTATGCCAAATCTGTTTCACCAAAAATCCGCCGGTTCGCGAAGAGGCGCGACCGAGAGAATATTATCGATTACTTTAGAATAAATTTGTGTTACAGGGTGTATGAGTCAGGAAAAAGCGAGTTCACTCTCCTATGCTTCCTGTGATTTGATCTCCGTGTGAATTGTCGAAGCTTCGGCTTCTGGCGAGAATGTCGAAGTTGGAGTTCTAGGAACGAGTGTGCACGATCTGGTGTGACTTTGGTCGGTCGGACGGAAGTATTTGTGTTCTGTGTGTTTCGACTTGTGACGCTGCCGACGAACATGTAGAGCTGCTCCGGTCGAACTGTTGAACGACGAACGGCGAGTTGCTTGACTTCTTTGGTTCGAAAGTTTCTGCGAGTGGAGTTTCTTCTCGATGAAGGGATTTTCAGACCTTCGTTTTTTGAGAGAGCTTCT
This sequence comes from Aristolochia fimbriata, assembly GCA_019845555.1. NCBI lineage: Eukaryota > Viridiplantae > Streptophyta > Magnoliopsida > Piperales > Aristolochiaceae > Aristolochia > Aristolochia fimbriata. The sequence goes on from CM034079.1 coordinate 24,912,105, forward strand.
TATGGTTCTTCTCGATGAAGGATTTTTCAGGCCTTCGTCTCAAGAGAGAGAGAGAGCTTCTGTGCATGAATGAGCACTTCGACTTCTATTTTTCGAACCTGATTTCTCCCGCTCCTGCGACAGGGAACTCTTTGGCTTTTTGTCGCCGGTCCTCTGTAGTGGTTGAGCAGTTTTTGCCTGGGAAAGGGGATCACGATCCCCTTTCTGCTAAGGGAGTTGATAGAGGAGGGAGACCAGGATCGTGGTCCCTCCTTTTCCTCCTACGGTTAACGACCAGAACTGGTCATTTGACTGTTGAGGGGGTTGATGTGTGACAAGGCATGCGGATTGGTAATGATGTGATGACTTTCCGCTGACAGGGACGCCGACCGTACCGGTGACGCGGCGGCATGAATGGGCTGCGTTGAGAGGCTTTTGAAAATTGACAGAGCCTACTCATGACGATCGTTTACTGGACCGATGGGCGTTTGGGCTTGTCGAATTTGGGCTAGCCACTTTTTGCTGCATACAATATTTTCATTTTCTTATAGATATATGTCATGTTGAGTTGACTTCATGTCATGATGTGGATTTGAATCCTAACCGTTACTTGGAGGCTAAATTTCTGTGAATTGGACCACTTATGTGGTTAGACTTGACCAATTGGTCAGGTCTCATGGTTTGAAGTATTGAACCGAGCAGAAATCCCATGGTTTGAAGTATATATGTTTCCGACTCTGGCAGTTCGACTCTGGCAGTTCGATCTTCCAGTCTGTCTGGTTCTTAAGACGCCTGTACAATATCCCATAGACTCTGGCAGTTCGATTTGGCAGTTAAGACGTTACATACAAGTTGTCTATGTGAAAAGATTCATTCATTTAAAGTTTTTATTAAACCGGCCCGGTAGAGTAGACCTTTTCCATAGAGATTTTGGGCTTTGGTCCCTTTTGTTTAACATATCCTTATCCATTGTCTCTTCCATTAGACGTGTTTCATCTAAGACTCGGGGAAGAACTGTTTCTTCAATGCCAATTTAAAACCCTCCCAAGTTATACGCGCGCGCTGCACTTTTCCTTCTCACTGCTAGAAATAAGCCTTCTTTCCATGGTTTTATCTGAAACTGTGGCCACCAGTTAGAAATTGCCACGGTTTTTCACAAACTGTGGCAATTTTTAATAACCACGGTTTCACACGAAACCGTGGCAAATGGTCCATTATTAGTTTTTTATCGCTTAAAGAAGGCCCACTTGCATGACCTAGACTCCAGACCCGATTTGGGTTCTTTCAACCAGTTTAATTATTCAATCTGGTCTGAATTTCTATTGCTTTGAGTGACGCATGTTAACTAGGATTAAATGGTGGGTTTTTTCGTTAAAATTTATCGTTGAATATTTCGGTAAACTTCGATCCGTAAAAATGTATTTTGACAATAATTGATTCGCGAGTGTAATCAAGTATAACGGGCCGGTTCGCAGTAAGGCATGGCCTTTAGTGTTGACTTGCGCTTTGACGACTTGTAGCGTCACGAAACGTGTCAAACTTGTTGGAGTTGATCCAATAGACCTACGCCGAACTTAGAATGATTTGTGTAGCACAGATGTGTGTACTTGTTGCCCTGTTAGCAATGATGTGTGCACTGACGTGTTGATCTCTAATTGGGCTTTGAATTTGGCTGGGCCAATTTGGGCTGATCCAATTAGACTTGAATCGGGCTTAATTGGGCCCTATTGACTTGATTTAATTTAGATTGGGCTTGATTGAGTCCAATTGATTCAATTTAATTTGGATTGATCCTGGCTGAGCCCAATTGGGGGTTTTGTTTGATTTAAATTGGGCCTGAGTGAACCCAATAGACTTGATTTGAGTCGATATTGATTGTCGATTTTATTTTGACGATCAAATTGAAATTAAACCCTTGATTGGAGATCCGACTTTGATGAATTGCCGATATTTTGTCAATCCTTGATTTGTGGAGGTCAATTCTGGGAATTTTCCCAATTGAGCATGGATTGTGACCGCAGATTTGAGATCGTCAATCAGATTAAAATTAGACCTCCGATTGATGATCCAACTTGGAGAATTTTTCAATCTCTAGCCGATCATTTATTTGTAAAAGTCGATTTGTTGATTTTGACCTCAAAAGATGAGAAATTAAGTGAATCAAGACCGTAGATCACAAAATTGATTTTTGACCATAAGATCTTGGTTCAATTAAATTTCCATGTCCACCCAGTATTATGACCTTCCGACCAAGAAGTGATATTTATGGAATATAATGTCCCTTTGTTTGGCAGGGTTTTCTAGGGGGCTAAAATAAAATCACCGCTAAATAGCTCTGCTTTTTATTGTTGATTTTTAAAAAATAAAAGTGTTCGCACACTTAGGTCGTGTACAGGCGTGCTTTTATTGGTTATGCGTACCCATAGGCACAACCCTTGTTCACAGCTGATCCCGGTCCGTTGTTTGAAATACAACCCCTTATACCCGATCGGGATAACCCAACTCAAACCTGTGGTGAAATACAAACTTATACAGAAGCGGACAAAACTCTTTACCGCGGGGAGATTGGAGAAATAGAAATCCCATCCCGAAAGGTTTTGGAGTCGAGTTCCGTCAGGTCTTGACGCTTGAGCAACACCAGTCATCTTCGACCACCAACGCGTGCCGACGACTACCAAAGAGCTCTTTACGACACTAACAACCCACAAATACACACCGACGTCAACGAGGTAAAATCTTTGAACGTTAGTGTTTGGCAGTGGCTTGCTTTTGTAAATCGTACGTAGGATGTTCAGGCCTTATGTTTGGATTTCTTTCTCTCTTTTTTTACTATCCCATACTCTAAATGTCCATCTAATCAAACCTTAATAAGTTTTAGGGCAAAATCTTGACCCTTTCGTTCATAGATGTTCACGCTTCTCTAATACGAACTCTCATTTAATATACTCATCTTCATTTGTATTGCAGGGGTTAAGAAGCCAGAAGCTAAAGTATTCTCTATTTTCACGTCAATGGATGGGTACCCCATTACATTTATGTTTTCTCCTGTTTCTATACTTATTTGCCAATGTCACCATATAATATTTTAGTTATGAAATAGTTCAATGAAAAGGAATTTGCTTTAACCCGTGACTCAAGACAACTATGCTTTTTACTTTGGTGGAACTAGGTGGCCACCAACATCGATCTTAGTAGCCAAGTAGTTGTCTCTTTTTTATTAAAATATATTTTGATATTATATTAAATTAGTGATGGTATTAATTAATTAGTAGTAGTGTTGGGCCAATTACTTGATGTTGATTTAATCTTTTCAGCATGTTTAGTCAGTCTAGTTTTGTGAAGCTTCCAATTGCTATCTATTTTGACTTTGGTATAATAAGCTTACTTATGAGAGCTTACATAGATTATATTATTTTTTTATATTGTTACATACTATTTAAAAATATCATGTTTCTTTAACATTAATTAGTAGTAGAATTTGATTTGCCATTCCATCATTGAAGTATATATGCGTATAATATTCTTTGAGTTGTCTAATTTGTACTATTGAGTGGTTTCAATGGGATATTGTATAGTTTTAGTGCATGAAGAAGGAAGAGAAGAAGAAGTGCATCCTCCACCAGACAAGTGCATCCTCACTCAGGTATGTGGCTACTGTCGAAATATTCTGAGTCTTATTTGTGACTTGGGATGATATGAAGTATTGTTCAACCTGCCACAAGAAGTTCTCAATTTTCTTCGGGTCCCTTCCTCAAAGGTTATAGGGTCCTTCGATTTTAACTTTGTGGGAGCAAATTTTCTCCCCCCTTGTGTGCCTCCCACACTAGAGGTACCAGTCGCATGCATGCCTACTCCATCAGGCAAAGCCGCGGTGGTAGATCCTCCCCCATTGATAAAAACGTGTTCAAGCATAGAGACTCTTATCATGAGTGCCTCAATGGAGCTTATGAATTTTTCTCGATCCTCCTTTTGTTCATGCTGAAATGTGTTTATGGCGTCTTGGAGACTTGCCGCCCATTTCGCTCATTCTTGGACATGTTCCCCAATCGTTTCAGGTTCGCTCTCCTCCATTCGAACTTCATTGTCATTGGCCATGATTGAATCGCTCTAATACCAGTTGTCATGTGGCTAAGTCTTGGCACTTAGAACAAGTACTCAGAACAAGTACTTAAAACCAAACCAAGTGTGGCCTGCCAATGCCCGAGTTGGTAGTCAGCCTTCTCTTTCTCTGCCTCGGATCTCAACCAAGCTTACAATGCTTGCGTATAAGTTCTCTCAAGAACATGAAGAACAAGAACAACTGAAGGGGAAACTCTCTAAGACTTGTATTACAAATTGTATAATGAAAGATGTACAATGGGCTACTCAATGCCCTATTTATAGTACAAGGCCAAGGTACAAAAACCCCTATGATTGGTGGATTTAGATTGAGCCTATCCGGATATGACCTCATCTAATCCCCAATCCCCTTGATTTGAACTCCAAATCAATCTCTATGACGATGTTTTGCTTGATTTGAACTTCTCTATGACTCAGATCGATCATTTGCTTGATTTGAACTCTTTCAAATCGGTTGTGCAAATCTCCTCCAAAACATCATATCTTTCTCAAAGATATGCACTAGCCCTCTCAAGATTGTGCCTCTAGAACTTCTTGCATCCAAGTTAGCCATAGTCGCCATGTCACCAAGAAAAGGTCCCACCAGTCCACATAGGCCAAGTGGTGAGCGGCCCCCATGGAACACTTGTTGGTACCCAGTGTATGTGTGCGCGTTGTGGGTCAGCCAAACCACGTGCCCCCGTATGTGGCGGCTATGCGCTACACGGGGGAGCAAAGGCAACCCTGCGGTGTGATAGTGCTCGGGCTTGTAGGCAGCAACCCCACTTGCCGCGCGCGCATTCTGCAAGCCCACATGCATCACCCCTTTTGTGCATCCTTGTGTGTTGCCACAAAGTCAATTGTGCAAGCGCCCAGTCATGTGTGCTAATGTACGCATCATCCGACCCGCGCCCATCTGTGCTCGAGCCTGCAACCCCAAAGATTGGTGTTGCGGTCATGCTGGATACTTGTGCATGTGGGCTTGTGCCAGGTCCAGCCCGCGTATTACATGGATCCATTTTCTTCTACCTTTGCTCTCTTTTCTTTTGTCATGGTATTGACCAGTCCCTGGATAGCCTCATACCTCACGTATTTGGTGGCTGAGTACTGATGTGCTTGTCATAAATAACTAGTACCCATGTCCCTCTCAAAACCCCATGATGGCATCCAAATACCTGATCCAATATCGGAGGTAAGTCATGCGTGTCCTTGCTATTCAGGAGATTGACAAGTCAAAGCTCTCCTCTCTCTCTTTTTTTGCTCTCCTCTTTCTCTCTTTTTTTGCTCTCCTCTTTCTCTCTCTTTTTTTGCTCTCCTCTTTCTCTCTTTTTTTGCTCTCCTCTTTCTCTCTTTTTTTGCTCTCCTCTTTCTCTCTTTTTTTGCTCTTTTTTTTCTCTTTTTTTTTGCTCTCCTCTTTAATCTCTTTTTTTTTGCTCTCCTCTTTCTCTCTTTTTTTTTCCTTTCTCCTCCTCTTTCTCTTTTTTTGATTGGGTAATATATTTTTTATGTGCTATTTTTTTATCCTCAATATTTTTTTGAAATATCCAGTATAAATAATATGGTAAAAGTATGTCATTTTTTGATCTTAATATGGGTTTTGAAGAAATCAGGCGAATCACATATGGCTATCCATATGCATATTTTTTTATGCTTTCATAAAAACTTCTTCGGTCATATTGTTTCTTTGGCATATCTTTGATATGTATTTGTCTTTAACGTTAAGCATATAATATGTCTTTTTATAACGAATCTCATATCTCAAATACAATATCATCTCTTTTCAAATATCCTCTTTTTTGAAATAAATATATATTTTTTAAAAAAGAAAAATATTTTTATCGATATCGATTTCTCTATTTTTTGTCCTCTTTCTTTCTTTTAATAAATCTCGTTCTCTTTTTTTGGCTCATATTGCGTATCCTTTTTTTTGATCAATATCTCTTTTTTTTGTTATATCATGGTATCGGCGCGTTTTCTTTTTTTTTTGACCTCATCTCAATATGAAAGAACTAATAAATATTAAATGGACGACAATAAATCTTAATGCGTAAAAGCATGATCTATAAAAGAAAAAAATATGCATATTATGTGTCATCAGCAATATGTGCATTAATGTCATCAATATTCTAATAATAATAACTTTTTTCATATGAAATATCATCCATCATAATATAAAAAGATATCATAATAATGTTTGAGAATAATCATAATATGTTCGAAAAAAAATAATCATAATATGCTCTTTTCATCTTTTTGATCATTTTTTTTTTTTTATATCCAACTTATGTCAAAATATCATAATATGTTTGTTGATCATGTTTTGTTTTTTTAACAATTTTCCATCCTCTTTTGTCTCTTTTCTTTTTTTGTCTCCTCTCTTTTTTTTGATAATATAATGGCTGGTTTCTTTTTTTAATATATCTTTCTCTTTTTTTGTGTCTCCTCTTTCTTTTTTGTCTCCTCATTTTGAAATATTTTAATATCTTTTTTTTTGTCTCAAAACTTTCTCTTTGGGTTAATCCGTCTCGGCATAATAAACAATATCATCTTTTGAAATATCTTAAATCATATCATATGTCAGAATATCTTTAAGTCTTGTTGTATGTTTGAAATATGTAATATCATCTCTGGCTTAATATATAACGTATGAAGAAGGTATTTTATCATATATATCTCAAAATAATATCATGATCTCTTTTTTGTCTCTAATTTCTCCTTGCATCATCAACAATATGTTTTGTCTCCTCAAATATGTTTTCTGTTTTATGTTTTATATCATATAATAGCAATATCATCATATGTTTTTTTAATAACTCATCAACAATAATGCGTTTTTTTTTTTTTTTTAATATATATGTTTTTTGTCTCCTCGAAAATAATATAAAATATGTAATATGTATATATATTTTTTTTAATAAAATTCATATATCATATATGTTTTTTTGATATCATCTTTCTCCTCTAATATTTTGTAATATCATCAATATATATTAATAATAAATAATATGTAAAATAAGCATCGTTTTAATGTATCATAATATCAGCGCGTATCATATGTCGTACGATATGGCATATTTTGTCTCATATTTTGGAATATCATAACTTAATATATAATATGTAACGATAAATAATATTGGTAATATCATCTTAATATGATAACGTTTGACAGTTTTTGTCACTCGTTTTGATATGGCATATATATATTTCTTTTTTGTCCTCAGGTTTGAAATATCATGTTTTGTAAGCGATATGAAAAAGCTTAATATGTTTTGTGTCATGTTAATATGTTTTTTGGTAATATAATAATGCTTTAAATAATAATAATATGTTTTCGCCTCATTTCTCTTTCTATGTTGTTTTTTATTTTTTTTGTTTTTTTGTCATCATATGGTAACTCTTTTTTTTGGTTTTTTTTAATATAAATAACTTTTTGGTTTTTCATTTTTATATCGTATCTTAATATGTTTTTTTTAATAATAAATATGGTTTTCTCTCAAAATCCAGGAATTGTCTTTTTTTTGGGAAAATATAATATCGGCTATGTTTTTTTTAATATCACTCATTCATCTTTTTTTTTTTTGTCTCACTCAAGAATAAAGAGCTTATAATAAAATGTTTTTTTTAATATGTTTTTTACAATAATCTCCTCTCTTTTTTTATCTCCTCTCTTTTTTTTGTCTCGGCTCGCTTTCTCTTTTTTTTGTCTATATCCTCTCTTTTTTTGTCTCCTCTCTTTTTTTGGCTCCTCATGATCTGTTTGTAATATCTTTCTACGTCATCAGCAATATGGTAAATATCATCAACAATTTTTTTAATAATATCATCAACCATATCATCGGCGATTTTTTGGCGCGTGTCATATCCTCTTTTTTTTATGGAATAATGACTATGGCTACGTCATATGTGGCATATGGCGATATCGTTTGCGAAATATCACGGCTTTGGGTCGCGTGCTCGGCGATTAATGATAAAAAATAAATAACCAATATGTGAACGTGTCATCCACTGTTTTTTTGAAATAGCATAGTTTTAATAAACATGAAATGTCGTAAAATGAAGAAATGGATAAAAAATGGCGATATTTTATAATATGTTTTTTGTAAAAAAAAGGAACCCCTCTTTAATAAATAATAAATAACAATATGGTAAAAAAAAATATCATAATATATTTTACGGTAATGTCCTCAACTTATATGGCGTTGTCATCGAAAAAAAGCTGGTTCTATATGTTTTTTTGTCTCATATTATGTTTTGAAATATCCATATTTGATATCGGAAATCCATCAACAATATGTTTTGATATCATCTTTGAAATATCGGTTTAATATAAAAGCATCTCGACTTATATCTTTGGGTTAATGGAATATGTTTTTTTTATCGTATATGTTTTGCGTATCATGTTTTGTCTCCTCTTTCTCTTTTGGCTCTCCTCTGTTTTTTTGATATCGGCTTTTCTCTCTTTTTTTAATATCCTCTTGCTCCTCTTTTTTAACTTTTTTTTGTCTCCGGCAATTTTTTGTCTCAAAATATATATCTTTTCTCTTTTTTTGAAACCTCCCCGTACGTGTCAGTGGCGATAATAATATGTGAAAGCGTGTCATCGGCAATATGTTTTGGAATGTTTTATCGGCAATAATGAAAGGAAAGAAGGATTAATGGATTAGCCTAGAATGTGCGTTAATGGCATTGAATGGCGATATGGCTGATAATGGCAATTGAAAAGCGATAATAATCTTTTCGATCTTTTTTTTTTCTCTTTTTTTCTTTTTTTCCTCCATTTTTTCTTTTTTTGTCTTTTTTTTTTCTTTTTTTTTTTTTTCCTTTTTCTTTTTTTTTTTTTCTTTTTTCCTCTTTTTCTCTTTTTTTTGCTCTCCTCTTTCTCTTTTTTGCTCTTTTCTTTCTCTCTTTTTTTCTCTTTTTCTCTTTTTTTTTGTCTTTTTCTTTTTTTTTTTGCTCTCCTTTTTTCTCTCTATTTTTGCTCTCCTCTTTCTCTCTTTTTTTGCTCTCCTCTTTCTCTCTTTTTTTGCTCTCCTCTTTCTCTCTTTTTTTGCTCTCCTCTTTCTCTCTTTTTTTCTCTCCTCTTTCTCTCTTCTTTTTTGCTCCCCTCTTTCTTTCTTTTTTTGTTTTGTGTTTCAGGTGCCTGATAAAAGAAGAAAAGTTGAAATATGAGGGAAATTGAAGAAAGAAAAAAAAGAAGCAAAAAAAAACCACACAGGGAAAAAAAAAGTCTGAGGAATTCAAATAAATCTTGGAAATTCTCAACGGCTAGTAAGGCTGAAAGGAGGACAGTTTGTGAATGTGAAATGCACATGAAGATGGCGTTACCAGTGGCGCTGTCGCGCACACTGTTTCCTTACAAAGATGTCAAGTTCTATTTCGGGAAGTCGGCAAAGAGTCTAAGGAATGGCGCGATCGCGGCAGTTCAATAGCATAAAGTGGCGCGACCCCGTCATAAAAAATCCTTTCTCATATGGGACCCAAAGGCCGTGTTTTAGACTTGGACAAAATTCCTGCTCCAGTGGCGCGACCGCACCAAAACAAAGAACAATTCGGCGCGATCGCACCGCTGACTCAGTAAACGTAAATTACGAAAATCTCGGGATTCTAACTACCAATCAAGCCCAAACTTGGGAAAATCCTAATTGTCTAAGGAAGGTATCCACGAAGATTTTATGGAATATTGCTTGAGTTTAGGTGCATTGAATGATCAAGAAAGGAGAAGTTTCGCACAAAGAAGGAAATTGCTGCCAGAAGGAGAAGTTAAATCTGAAAATTGTGAAGAACATATCTGGAGTTCCCGTGTTCCAATTGAAGCCAAATTTGGACTGAAGATTCCTGAGGATATTAAGGATCATATCACGAAAATTCAGGCAAGTCTAAGGCGTGGTTCTCAAGTTTCAGATCTTAAGTGGTGGACCCAGTGCTGGAATTGGCAGCAGAATCAAACAACTTCTTCACATCATATCTTGAGTTTCCCATCTCAGATTGAACTCAAATTTTGTGAGCAAGGCAAGGACCTCAGAAGGAAGGTTTGTATGTAATTTCAGCCAATTTTGAGGTCGGGAAAGCAAAATTCATACCCCTGGACAGTGACCAATTTACAAGTTTTGGACAGAAGTCCAGCTATAAATAGAGGTCCGAGGTAGAGAGCAAATAATGCAGTTTTAGGTTGTAAATATAGTACTAGGTTGAGTTTTAGTTCAATTTATTATTTTTGTAGTTAGTTTGGAGTTGAGAGAAAGTCCAGAGGAAGTCTTACACGACCTCTTGGCACTTTGGAGAGAAGGAAGAGATTTTAATCAAGGAGGAGTTGAAGCTAAGGGGCAATTATTCAAAAGGGGGTTTTCTGTACTTATTTTTTTCTTATTTTCATGGCTGTAATTGAATCTTTTTTACTGTGTGTTTATTTTATTAGCATGGAGTAGTCTCTCTTTGTTGGGGAAGTCATGAACTCCTAGTTGTTTATGTTTAAGTTCTGAATTTTATTGCAATAAAGTACTCTGCTTTTGTTTTAGAATCTGTATTCATTGCTTATTGGTAATTTAGATTGATATCTGAAGTTTAATGAGGTACCTGATTGAGAAGTTAAATTTCAGTAAAGATTTGGGTTAGCTATATGATTCCTTGTTTTCTAAAACAACTCGCTTTTAAACTAGATTGTTTTGGTTTTGAAGGAGACTAGTGGAAGGCGATGTGACTTATTAAACTCTTGTTCTGAATAAGAGAGAGTTAATCTTCAAGCTTTTATATTTATGCGCTTAGGATTTGAATGTTCCGGTTGAGAAGGAGCTCAAATAATAAGTGAAAGTTATTTCCTGTATATGGGTAACCAGTTTTTCAAAAGCTAAGTCAAGGTAAGGGTATTTGAGTTATAAAATTAGAACTTTGCATGTTAGCAATTAAGAGGGATTGACATTCTTTCCCAGCATTTCATCTCTATTAGTTTTATCAGTAGTTTAATTCTGTTTTATTTTTTCAGTTATCAAAACCAAAAATTCTTTTCCTCAATCAGTAGAAAATTTTTTGCTTAAACTGAGTTCTCATCAAGGTCTCTGTGGGATTGATATCTGGACTCACGAGTCTATATTACTTCCTGACCTAGTGCACTTGCTAGATACCCAACATAACTCAAATCTTTTTGCATCTAGACTTTGTAAACATGTCTGCCAACTGATTCTCAGTTGACAAGTACTCCAATGTAACCTTTCCACCTTCAACCAGTTCTCGTATGAAATGGTGTCGAATATCAATATGTTTTGTCCTTGAAAGTTATACTGGATTCTTTGAAATGTTGATAGCACTTGTGTTATCACAGTACACAGTAAGTACCCCACCAGGTACACCATAATCTGCCAGGATTTGCTTCATCCATAGGAGTTGTGCACAACAACTCCCTGCTGCAATATATTCTGCTTTACCAGTGGACAATGATATAAAATTTTGCTTTTTGCTGTACCAGGACACTAGATTAGTGCCTAGATAAAAACATCCACCCGAGGTGTTTTTTCTATCATCTGCATCTCCTGCCCAATCTGCATCGTTGTATCCTGCCAATACATTGCTGGAGTTCACAACATACCAAATCCCAAGATTAATTGTGTTCTTGATATATCGTATGATTCTCTTAACAGTCTTCACATGTGACTCCTTGGGTGATGATTGAAATCTTGCACACAGATTGACACTATAGCATATGTCTGGTCGACTTGCTGTTAAGTAGAGCAAACTCTCAATCATGCTTTTGTACAAGGTTGGGTCTGCTGGTGTGCCATTTTTATCCTTGCAAACCCGATCTGTTGTACACTTTGGTGTTCTCACACCTTTGGCGTCTTCCAGTCCAAACTTCTTAACTAAGTTTCTAACATACTTCTCTTGAGAGATGAAAATACCATCAACTTTTTGCTTTATCTGAAATCCCAAAAAATATGCTAGTTCTCCTACCATACTCATCTCGAATTCTTCTTGCATGTGTTGGACAAACTACTTTTGAGCACAATCACTAGTAGAACCAAAAATAATATCATCCACATAGATCTGAGCTAGTGTTAGCTCATGATCTCTTCTCTTGATAAACAGTGTCTTGTCCACACCTCTTGTGAATCCTTTAGAGCACAGAAAATGTGTCAACCTCTCATACAAAAGCTCTAGGTGCTTGTTTTAGGCCATACAATGCCTTGGTCAGCCGATATACACAGTCTGGGTTATGTGGATCTTCAAAACCCTTCGGTTGTTCAACATACACCTCATTCAGATACCCATTTAGGAATGCACTTTTTACATCCATCTATTGCAGCTTTATTTTTATCATGTTGGCAGTGGCAAGTAACAACCGGATTGATTCTAGTCTAGCCACTGGCGCAAATGTTTCATCAAAATCGATCCCTTTTACCTGGGTGTATCTTTGTGCAACCAACCTTGCTTTGTTTCTGATAACATTATCTTCTTCATCTGTCTTGTTCTTGAATACTTAGTACCGATGACATTGAAGTTTGCTGGACGAGGTACAAGTGTCCAAAACTCATCTTTTAGAGCTTCTTCCACCTTTTTGGGTTCCACCGATGAGGTATAGCATACAAATTTTACCATGTCTCCATAATTCTTTTTCTTATCTCTGGTCTTCATTCCTTCATTTACATTTCCAATTATTGCATCAGCTGGATAGTTCTTCTGTACTCTTATAGATGATGTCCTTTCTTTCACTGCAACACTTTCGTGGACCTCTTTAGAAGACACTCCCGTATCTTCTGATGATTTTTCAACAGATAGATCTTCTAGTGTAACTTCATGTGTATCTGTGACTGTACTGACAGTTCCTTCTTCCTGGTTAAGAGTACTTGTCCCTGTACTCACACTTCCTTCTTTCTAGACAAAAGGCACATGTGCTTGCTCATCATTTGATATTCGAAGATCTTCAGTTTGGTCTGCTACTTCCACATTTACGGTTTCAATGACTGTGTTTGCATCTTTCAGAAATACTTTGTATGCATGACTGTTCCAGGAGTAGCCTACAAAAATACCTTCTATACTCTTGGAATCAAACTTTCTCAATTGTTCACGATCTCTGAGAACATGACATCTACTGCCAAACTCACGAAAGTAATGTATCTTGGGTTTTCTTCCTTTCCACAATTCATATGGTGTTTTTTGGGTTAGATACACGAGATGTACGATTCTTTGACATATAGCGGGCCGTGTTCTGACTTACGCCCACAATTTGTGAGGTAGTTCTTTGGCGTTGATCATAGTCCTTGCCATTTCTTGCAGTGTTCTATTTTTTCTCTTTACAATACCATTTTGTTGTGGTGTTTTGGGTGCTGAAAACTCATGAGAGATTCTTTTACTTTCACAGAAGTTAGCAAAATCCTGATTTTCAAATTCCTTGCCATGATCATTTCTGATCCGAACTATCTTTCCTATAGTCACCCTCTTTTAAGTCATAAGCTGTTTACACAGATTCACAAACAATTTGAAAGCCTCTGACTTCTCTTTGAGAAACTCAACTCATGTAAATCTGGTAAAGTCGTCAACACAAACCATTACATATTTCTTTCCAACTATACTCTCAGTCTGGACTGGCCCAATTAAATCAATGTGCAACAACTCCAGTGGTTGTTTGGTGGTAATAATTTTCAATGCAGGATGAGGAATTCGATGTTGTTTACCTTCCATGCACCTTTTACACACTGTCTCAACAGTTCTTGTGAGAGTAGGCAACCCTCTGACAGCTCCATATTTTACCAGTTTTTGTAATCCTCTGGAATGTATATGTCCCAGTCACTTATCCCATAATTGTGTAGTGTTTTCTCTAGTGTAGTGACACTGGTGAGACAAAATTAACTTATAGCAGTTATCGCCTGTTCTTGTTCCTTCCTGTACAGAGATGTGTTCCTTATCCATTACCTAACAGCCATCTTTGGTAAACTTCACATACAAGTTCTGGTCACACAGTTGACTGATTTTTATCAAGTTTGCTTTCAGCCCATCAACTAATAATACATTCTTGAGCTTTGGAAGTCTTTGAACATTCATATCACCTCTTCCAACTACAGATCCTTTTGCCCCATCTCCAAAAGCAACTTGTCCACCACTTTCCTGTTGTAAATTTGTAAGGAACTCAGTAATTTATGTCATATGTCTAGAGCAACCACTATCAAAATACCATATTCCATCAATGTTTGTTTTTCTGGCAGTATGTGCAGCAAATAAACTAATCTCTTTCTTTACCCAGACCAAATTTTGAGCAGTAGGCTTAACTCCTTTAAAGTTTTCATTCCTTCTCCGAACTCTTTGTAGCTTGTAGCGATGGAAGGTCCGATATGACCGTAGACCCCATAATGGCATGTAGGAATAAATCTTACGACTTTTTTTTATGGCGAGTGGTATAAAGCTGATTGTAGAGATGAACTGACCCCACTGTAACCTAGTCCATGCTTACTACCCCTTCGTTTCTCTTGAGTCAATATATCATCTAGTTGTTGCTTGCCTTTGTCAAACTTCACCCAAATCTCCTTTGCCTTCCTTAGTTCTTCCATCTTTAGAATTCTTTCCACTTTCTCATCCACTTTTTGTTTTAGCATATGATTCTCTTCATCTAGGACACTAATCTGTTCTCTCAACAGATTTTTTTTACTTTCTGTTTTCCTAGCTTCTGCCTCTTTCTTATCAAGTTTTTGCTTTAGCATGACTTTCTCTCTTTTTAGGGCTACAACTTGCTCCTTTAAAACTTTAGTACTTTCAAGAACCCCATCCCACTGCTTGATGAAGTTCTCTACTGTACCAATGTCATCCTCATCATCTGTTTCATCATCCGAGGCTATTTTTCTTTGCTCTGGTAATTCACCATTCACTAGAGCATTAGCAGTGAATGCAACATAATTACATTCATCATCTTCTGAAGTACTGCTGTCATCATTCCAGTGACCACAAACGCGACTTTTTTTTTTTCGGATAGGTAGGACATTACGATTGGATGTGTCCCGACCTCCACATTCATAGCACGTTATGATTTTACTCTTGTTTGCTGAATCAAAGCCTCCTCCACTTGGTTTTCCTTCTGCTGAGGAATAATTCTTCTTCTTACTTTTTCTTATAAACCTGTTAAATCTTTTTGCCAGAAAAGACACTTTTGCATCTAGCTCAGTTAGAGTAATAGTGGGAATATCAGATTCCTATGTTGATTGAGTCACTTCATTGTTTGCACGAGTTTGAAGTGCTACACTTTTTTTCTTACTTTCTCTTGTTGAATCACTGGACTCTTCATTTATCTCGAAAGTTTTCAATGATCTAATAAGTTCATCCAAGGTCATATCATTTAAAGACCTATTTTTTTCTAAAGTAATTCTTTTCATCTTAAATTTTGAAGAGAGTGAACGAAGTACCTTTCTGACCAATCGATCTTGAGGTATTTTGTCTCCCAGGTTGGCAGATTGATTTGCAATGTCTCTGATCTTACCTACGAATTTCAAGATCGTCGCATCATCTCTCATCCTCATGAGCTCAAATTGAGTCATCAACATCTGCAATTTTACTGCATGTACACTTTCGGTTCCTTCATAATGAACCTCCATTATCTTCCATGCTTCTTTAGTCGTAGTGCATGCAGATACTCTCCTGAACTGTTCTTTATCGATTCGTCCAAAAATTGCATTCAATGCTTTGGAATTACAGTTTGATAATCTATCCTCCACATCGTTCCATTCTGAACTAGGCTTTAAAATTCTCTTTTTATCAACACCTTCTCCAATTTCTATTGTTGGAGGTTCCCATCCATCTTCAACAGACCGCCAGGCTCTTTCATCCTGAGCCTTGATATAGATTTTCATCTTTACCTTTCAGTAGGCATAGTTAGTTCCATCAAGTAGAGGTGGTCTTGTGTTTGAAGCCCCTTCCTTATGATACACTGCCATCTTCCTTCAAATCAGGTTTATAAAAACGTTTATCTCCAAACTAATCTGGAGCCCGCTTTGATACCACTTGAAAATCCCAGTAAACTCTAGACGTGTATTCAGAAGTGTACTTACAGAATTTCCTGTAAACTTAAAACGTGAGCACAAGAGTGTGCTTACACCCGAGGACTGGTGTAATGACACTTAACGTTATACTCATAAACAAAAGACACAACAAAAATTTGTTATCACAGTTCAGAACCAATTATTCCTAATCTACGGGGCATTCGGCCGAGGGTATCAAAATTCACTAGAAAGAGTATTACAATAATTTAACAGCACAACTTACAGTAATAAGTTCTCCTCCCCTCAAGGACTCGAACAACAGCCTCTTCCTAGTCTAGCTTCCTGTCAACTCACTTTCACAGAAGCTCTTCGATGCCCACACACTAAGTCTCCCCCTTAGTGTGATCCCTATCACCAGGGAATTTCTTCACACAGACTTCTCAAGATGAGAACACCATTACAATTGTCAATCGCTTCTTGATAAGCTTGTAGACCTCTTAAGCAGCTTCAACAATCTCATACAACCTTCAGGATGTGAATATATGAATCTCCTCCACCTTACTCCCCCTGAAACTCATCCCTGCTGGATACTTGTCAATCTCTGCATAAAAACACTAGCCCAGCACATATTGTGCTATTAATACCATTAGGGTTTAACCATGTCTAAATCTGTGTTTAGACACATTACATCATGTATTACTTACTTTCCTATCTCAACTAGGAAACTCAATCACCCTTATCCTCAGTGATATCACATGCTGATTTCTTTCCTATAAAATTTAGGAAACTCAATAACCCACGATTAGGAAACTCCAAATGTCCACGCTTCATGGTGTATATCGTTGACGTGGTCAAAAATAAGTTTTGTCACAGAACAGCCAATAAAACTCCTATGCACCAACATCCTCTTTCTCTCTTCTCTCCTCTTTTTCTCTTCTTTCTCTCTTCTTTCTCTCTCTTCTTTCTCTCTCTTCTTTCTCTCTCTTCTTTCTCTCTCTTCTTTCTCTCTCTTCTTTCTCTCTCTTCTTTCTCTCTCTTCTTTCTCTCTCTTCTTTCTCTCTCTTCTTTCTCTCTTCTTTCTCCTCTTTCTCTATTCTCTCCTCTTTCTCTATTCTCTCCTCTTTCTCTCTTCTTTCTCTCTCTTCTTTCTCCTCTTTCTCTATTCTCTCCTCTTTCTCTCTTCTTTCTCTCTCTTCTTTCTCTCTCTTCGTTCTCTTCTTTCTCTCTCTTCGTTCTCTTCTTTCTCTCTCTTCGTTCTCTTCTTTCTCTCTCTTCGTTCTCTTCTTTCTCTCTCTTCGTTCTCTTCTTTCTCTCTCTTCGTTCTCTTCTTTCTCTCTCTTCGTTCTCTTCTTTCTCTCTCTTCTTTCTCTTCTTTCTCTCTTCTTTCTCTTCTTTCTCTTCTTTCTCTCTCTTCTTTCTCTTCTTTCTCTCTCTTCTTTCTCCTCTCTTCTTTCTGTCTCTTCTTTTTCTCTTCTTTCTCGCTCTTCTTTCTCTCTTCTTTCTCTCTCTTCTTTCTCTCTCTTCGTTCTCTTCTTTCTCTCTCTTTGTTCTCTTCTTTCTCTCTCTTCGTTCTCTTCTTTCTCTCTCTTCGTTCTCTTCTTTCTCTCTCTTCGTTCTCTTCTTTCTCTCTCTTCGTTCTCTTCTTTCTCTCTCTTCGTTCTCTTCTTTCTCTCTCTTCGTTCTCTTCTTTCTCTCTCTTCTTTCTCTTCTTTCTCTCTCTTCTTTCTCTTCTTTCTCTCTTCTTTCTCTTCTTTCTCTTCTTTCTCTCTCTTCTTTCTCTTCTTTCTCTCTCTTCTTTCTCCTCTCTCTTCTTTCTGTCTCTTCTTTTTCTCTTCTTTCTCGCTCTTCTTTCTCTCTTCTTTCTCTCTTTATAATTTTTTAGATTATTTATAAAATTTATTAAATATTAATAAATATTACTATTTTTAGTAAATATTTTTTTTTTTTTTTTTTTCGTTTTCTTAAATTTTGAATAAATATTTCTACGTTTCTTGAATTATTTTTATTATTTAAATTTTTTTTATGAATTTTATTATATTTTTATTAATATTTTTAAACTCTTAAGAATATTTTTTATAAATTTTTATGAATATTTCTAAATTTTTGAAAATTTTAATAATTTTGGTGTAAATACTTTAAAATTTCTTAATTTTTTATAATATTTATAAATATTTCTTATTTCTTACGAAATTTTATATTTCTATATCTATTTACCCGTTATGAATGTAATATGTTGTTGGGTCCTTATTGGATATCTAATAAGGATCTAGGATCTTTTACGGATCATATATCACCTTTAATTTAAATGTTGAGCCAAATATTTAATTTTTATTTTGATCGAATCATATATTTCAAACAGTTTTACCCTTTCTTAACCCAATAGCTGAGCCGGGCCAAAACAAATAAAAATCAACTATACTTAAAACCAAATGTTCATATAGTTCAAATTTGCGACCCAAAACCCTATTAATCTCTTTCCTCCCTCTCGACTCTTCGACTTTGCCATTGCCTTCATGAGTCTGAGAGTTTTTAGATTCCAAGCTTCAAACTTTTTCACTACCTTCGCTAGAAGTCTCCACTGCCATCGGTTGTTGTCGGTTGCTGCTGTATGTCGTTGCCTTTCGTCTGCCTCTCTCCATTCCGCATATTCTTGCTAAAGTAAGTCACAACAATCGACCTCTCTCTCACAGTCTATCTCTCCTCTCTCCTCTCTCTCCTTTCTCTCTCCCTTTCTCTAACTCTCTTTCTATCCATCTCTACTTTCTCTGTCACTCTCTCTTAGTCTCTCTCACTTTGTCTCTCTTGCGCGTTATCCGTCTCTTTGTCTCTCACTATGTTTCTCTTTCTCTCTCTCACTCTCTCTCTCTCTCTCTCTCTCTCTCACTCTCTCTCTCTCTCACTCTCTCTCTCTCTCACTCTCTCTCTCTCACTGTGGAATTGGTGTTCATATTTGCGAAGTACAACGTAAATGCGAAGTGGGATGTTTGTTTGGATCTCACGCTATGTTTCGTCTGTTCTTCTATGGTGGGAGCTTTTGCAGGTCTTCTTTATTCAGTTAGTCTCTTCTCTGATGCCCTTTACCTATTATATTGTTAAGACAATCATTATTCTTCTTTTACCTTTGTCCTTAACTTGCTTGTCATTTGAAGATTTATTCTATATTTACTTTCCACCTGATTTTTTTTTTTACTTTATCTGACCTATAATTTTGCTGTGTTTTTTTATGCTTAGTCCTCTTTGGAGACCGATATTGTTGGGTAAGGGACTCAATAGATATCAAACAATTGTAGTACTTTATCTGACCTATAATTTTGTTGTGTTTATTATGTCATATTTATGGTTCTCGAAGTTAAATTGTTCTCGATTGTATAATGAACCGCCTATAATTGCTAGAATTGAATGACTTAAGTGTAGTTTTTGAGAATAAATATTTTTATAAGTCACTATTCCACATTCAGCGTGACTTTTGGAATTGGTGTTCATATTTGAACTTATTGTAGTTTCAGTGATAGTTGGTCAATAGTAATTGCTGAAGGAATGATGGGAGCTGCAGGGAGCTGTGAATAATTTCGAGTTCCATAATTTGACTTGTAGCATAATGGGATTGTGAAACAAACTTGAAGAACAAGGGGAGCCACACGCTTTCATCCTGGCCAGATTCAGCTATGCAAGTTGATTCCAACATGTTCAGCAATGGGGAGGCTTCTAGTGCTTCTCGGTCCATCAAAGACCTCCTCAAGTTTAAGTCTTACGACTTTTCATACAAGATTCTACTCGCTACTACACTAGTAGAAAGAAGGGAATAGCCGACAATAATTTTGAAACCGTGCTTTGTTCAACGTTATATGCAGGTTATGTACAATGTTGCAAGCAAGAAATGCTTCGTTCAACTACTACACTATGTTGTAAGTGTGCTTTGTACAACGTAATATGTAGGTTATGTACAATATTACAAGCCAAAAAAGTACAACGTTATAAACAGGGGCAGAAATTTGAGTTCGATGGTAGTCCTCAAGAAAAAGAAGGGCATGACTAAGAGACACATTGAGAGAGTTGCAGCTACGAACTAGTATATACAACTTTGTTTATAGTCTGTCAACTGAAAATTTAGTTCATAGTGCACAAGATGTTGCAATGTCAACTAACCAAAGGCTTGCATACTTGATCAATTTCAATAATTGGGAGTAAAAAAATATACTCACTTTCCTCGAAAAATTATGCAATAATGAAATATTTCTGTCCACTTGAAATCATAAATTTACTCTCTGAAAATTTAAACTTCTAAAAATCTTGTCTTATGACTTCAATTATTTATTGAAAACTAGCATAAAAAAATAATTTGTGGGTGTCACATGCTATCTTTCACTTTGAGGAGCCCTTATTGGTTTCTTCTTGTGCTTTCCTATAATTAAGACAAAAAGAGGTGGGTTTATGAGTCTTCTTGTGCTTACCTATCATTGAGCTTTATGCAATGATGTTATCCGAACACTGCATGCCATAAGTGAAATAACCAAACTATCATGGTACATTATTTGTAACAGTCTTTGTTCACCATTCGAGGAGTACCGAAATAACTGGTGTTATGTCTCTGAGAAAAAAAAGCCATCTGCAATGTTCTGTTTCATCATTGTTTGTGGTTGTATCACTAATGTGTTTTTATTTTTGTTATCTGAAATGTTGAATAAGAACTATATTTACCATGGTCATGCTTTTTATTTCTACTTTATAGTTCTCACTAAACTGCTTTTTTTATTAAAATAAGAATGTTGTTTATTGTGACCCTTTTTGCTATTTGCACATCTTGAATCAACTTTTGTACAGCCAATGCACTAGTCAAATTGAATGGATATTCCAGCCCGAAACAGATGAGTTATAAGATGGAAAAGTACTCCAACACTGCTTCTGTAAGTGGACAAGCAGAAGAAAAATCAACTCAAGAATCCAAGCCTAAAGAAGGTAAATGGTTGTTCTAAGTTGATGTTCAGTATGGGCTTCTTTGTCTGCCTTTCAATACTTAAGATATGTTGTCATGTACCATATTTTAAAGTCATATAAGGCAACAAATATCACCCTTTTAATTTCGTATATGCTTTTCTACCAATTTTCTTTGCTAATTAGCTATTTTATTACACGTGCCTCTCATGTTGGAATGTCGAATATTGTGCAATAATTAGTGGCAGAAACTCTTCCAATTCAAAATCAAGCTGCTGCACATAAGCTTCTTCAGAAAATGAATCAATCCCATTGGGATGACAAGCAGTCAAGAGGGTCTAAATATAAAGGAAAGGGTAGACAGGAAGATTCAGTGGTTTTCACTCTGGATGAATGGGAAAAGAGAAAAGGAGGCGTGAAGTCAGTACCAAATGCAAATTTTCAGGATACCAGCCATGATGAGGAGCTTGCTTGGCAGTTGCAGAACCATCTGGACTTAGAAGAATGCAATGTTAGCACCAGGGTTCATTTTTTATTTGTAAGCATGTGCTTAAGAGTTGATTCATAGGTTTTCCTAACTTATTTTCAGGTGAGAAGGGGTCCGGGATCAGAAGCAGAATGGATAAGAATGAACATGTTCAACTTTGGGAGATCTGAAGAAGGGAATTCTGATAGCAGAAGAGAATTTAGAGGAAGAGGAAGAGGAGTGTGAACTTATTCATCTTAGTATTGAATGTGAAACAGGGAGAAAACTTTTTGTGATAAAAATTGGGTTAGGCATTACCATTTGGGAAGCTCTGCATTTGCATTTTTCAATCGTTATTTGATTGTCTAAAAGGCTATGACCGGCCTCATCCAGCAATATCTTTCGTATTGTGATTCATAGAATGAAAGGTACAACTTTAATTTTTTTAGTTTATAAATGAGTATGTTCTCTGCAGTAGGCAGATGCTTTAGTTTCCTTCATGAATAATGAGAGCATGTTTTCTTGAACTGGTGTGTTTTAGGTGGCTGTTGTGCTGCTATTGACTCCCGACTAAGTGGAGGTCAAGTTTGGTGAATTATTGGTTGGCTTTCTCGTGTCGGGTACTGTACTGGAAGGGTTGGAGGAAACTTGTCCTCGCCCTCAAAATTGAAATCCAATGTGGTTCTTCTCTTCTCTCTTCCCAAGCTTTGAATCATGGAGTAGAAAGCATCCTCTGACTCCTGGTTTTTGGGTCGGGCTGGTCGTGTTTCATTTCTTGCAGAATCCAAACTGAGCTTCTATAACATCACCAGTATTAGTAACGACATCCTTTGTTCCTTGGAGTTATGTTTGAAATATTTTTTGTAGAAATATTAAAAGTAAAAATTTAAATGGTGTACATTTGTATTCGACATTAAGATCTAATGTATTCAAATATAAAGGTCTGCTCACAGATTGGTGACTAAGGTATTGTATTCATAGAAATTGTTGTGATCACATTCAACTAATTTTCAAGTATAAAAAGTTTTTTATGTTTTTGTCTTATTTAGCGAACAAGCCAACATATTGGGTTGGAATTTAGCCCGGACGAACGAAGAGCCTAAAATTTTATTAAAAGTTTTCTGTAGACAATATATCTTACATCCTTGTATCTCAAGCTGTTAATTTGAATATAACTATGTGTCCCAAACATATGAATGAATATGATTGCATCTTTATTGTATTTTCACCTTCGAGGTTAGAGAAATTTAGGTTGGTACTATGTTAGAAACAACAAAAGTACGACGTTATAAATAGAGTAAGTATTTTGTTATAAGCAGGAAAAGTACAATGTTAACAGTATAAAAAATACAATGTTATAAACAGGCTAAGGCGTCCAAATATAAGCTACAAGCGCTAGACCACATGGGCGCCACGACACCGCTTTGGAGCGCTCACTCCTAGTGTCACGGGCGTGAGCTAAACTGTGAGAAGCTCTGTTAGAGTTGGCCACTTACTTAGGAGCCGGTCACGCCTTCTGTCACGGGCGTGAGCAGAACCGTGAGTAGCTCTGTTAGGTGAAGCTCCTTCTTTGTGATGCGCTCACGGCTCATGTCATGGGCGTGAGCTAAACTGTGACGAGATCTATTAGAGTTGGCCACTTGCGAGCCGGTCACGCCCTATTTATAACATTGTACTTTTTCTACTTATAACATTGTATTTTTGCTACTTATAACATTGTACTTACCTTATTTATAACATTGTACTTACCCTATTTATAACATTTTACTTTCCCTATTTATAACATAGTACTTTCCCTAATTATAACATTGTACATTTTCAGCTTATAACATAATACTTACCATGTGTATAACATTGTATTTTTCTTACTTTGTAACATTGTACATGCCTTGCTTATAACTTTATAGTTTTCTTGCTTATGACATAGTACTTACCCTGTTTATAACATAGTACTTATCATGTTTACAACATTGTACTTTTCTGCCTTATAACATAGCACTTACCTTGTTTATAACATTATATTTTTCCTACTTTTCCTCAATTCACACACTTGAAATACACTCTACAAGCTCTGGACCACATGGGCGCCACGACACTACTATTGGCGCTAAAGGCATAGTAAACTAGAGTGACTTTTTCTCTTTGAGATTATAGTTCATATAACAGTGGGTAGAAACTAAAAACAATCACAACTCACAGCTAAGACCTTTGCAAGTCTAGCTCACCCCAAGGTCAAATTGTTGCAGCTAAAGAAAATTGTCATCCTATAAAAGGTTCTGTTATCAATGAAATAAGAGAACATTACAGAACTCTAATACATTCCAACTTACAACTAATAAAAACTAAACAATGAAAGGTTTGGTTATCAGCCTAAGGACACAATTCAAATAATAAGACATAATGTCCCTAATACATAACCAATGGTTTATCAGCTTAAGGACACAATATATAGCTATAGGATAGTAAACAGAGAAGCATGAATTAAAATACATAACAAGAGCTTAGTCGGGAGCTACATTTCAAATTTCAGGCAAAGAAGCAAAATTGATTAAAAAATAAAAGAGATACACAAAATAATTTAACATAAATAATATGGATCCTGGTGGATTCGAACCACCACCATCTCAAATTATTAATTTGAACGCTCTACCATTTTGAGCTTTAAGATCCTCTCAGAACATGTCTATTACAAAAGCAAATGAATGATGCTTAGGATGAAATGTCCGGACATCTACAACCATACAAGAAAATACCTTAACAAACATCTCAAAATATAAGAGCAGCTGATATCTCAGATGTTTGTGGCATCACATTACCTTTATCACTCAACCTTCCTCATTCTGGAGGTAACATGAGCCCATTGACCACAACATTTACACTTAATGAAGAGAAATTAGAAAGAAAGACAAAACATTCAAACCAATGAAAATTTAATACCCCTTCATAGAGACTTTCATCATAAAGATTTTTTTGGAGTTCAACTATCTAAAGGACTTCATTTAGTAAGAGAAACGATTACAAGATAAAAAATGAACAACAGCTCTAACTGGTACATTGATGCATTCATTTCTCAAATCAAAATTATGCTATCCACCTTATCATTTCTTAAGGCTTTTCAAATTGAGATTTTAACCAAAAGAAGCTGCTAGCTTGAGATAAGAAGCCCAATGCTTACCAAACGAAAATGTTAAAGAGAAGCAAGGCCATTCTAATTTTTGAACATCGAAAAGATAGAAAAACACCCACATCATGATAAGGTGATGCAGATACTTAGCAACAGGTAGAAGGGAAGACTGAAGAGAGTATTGAGACAAAAATCTATTGAAATTCAATCACTGTTCTTTGATCATTGCAACAAAGAAACAAAGAGAGAAGATAAGATCATTTAACAAACGAAACATTCAATCAAGCAGATCTCATTTAATGACTGGTGGGTACAGTACAAAAGCCTTTTCTAATCAAGCTCTTGCTGAAGTTTTCTTTCGAGGAGCACTCTAAATGAAAAACATGACCACAACATATCAACGGAAATTTGACAACGTGCATGAAACAGCCTCCAGATCACAAATATCAACAACTAGTTATTGGCTGGATAAAACTCTTTATGTGCTCCAATTATATGAATGACCAAGCTTGGCACTAGTTCAACCCAGCTTTACTACCTGAATAAGAAATTAAATAGAAAATAATTTGTAACTCTTCAGTTGATTCCATAAATAGGAAAAAGTAAAATATATTTTTTCAATTGATTCCCATACATTTTTGACAATTTCAACATTGCAGAGCAAGAGGAAAGAAACATAGAGGCAGACTACAAAGCTAAGGAACTTGTACCCTTTTTATTTGTAAAAAGAACCTACCTTTGTTTCCTTCTGAAGGGAAGTCAAAGCCGTTACTAGAAATTTTACATTAGGCCTTTCTCGGGGCTCATACTGTAAACACCGAGAAGCTAACCGAACTAATTCAGTCCCCTAGTCATTAGAAAACTATCCTTCCAAGCATGAATCTGTCAATGTCAGAAAATTCCTGTACCATATCAAATCCAGGGCCTGTAAGTAAGCAATTAAATACTGTAAGGGATGGAAAGACACAAGACAGAGGAACATAAAAAAATCAAATTCCAAACTCATGCTTTAGTTTTTAGCTAGCTGTATGGCACAAGTGTAAATCCTACATAACAGACCAGTTACAAACTATAAAGGACAAGAACTATCAAAAAGCAATCAGTAAGTCAAGTACTTACATGGCTTGGAGGAATATGCTTTCCACTTAGAAGGTCAAGCAAAAAGCAATCCGTCACTTATTCTTCACTGGTCAGTTCAAGGCTTGAGGTTAATTAATTGGTTCACCTTGTTTCCTTTCATACTTAATATTGTATTTGATGTTTAGTGATCAGTTGCTCTTTAAAAAAATTGATAGACAAAATGGAGATAACAATAATGTTGGAACAATGCTTCTGACTTGAAAACTAATGAGACCAGAGTTTCTTCTATTGAATATTGACATTGGGACAAACTCAAGTCACTGAATTATGGGACAAATTACGTTGGTGTTTGAGTCACTCCAATATACTTCTAATATACTATTAAGCTAAACAAATTCATGGGTAGTTGTATCATCATAAATTCTTAGGTGGATTCAAGTACAGCCCACGTGAGAAAAGTTCCATTCAAGTGTTTACTCACTCGGTTCTTTTCAACTAGATCCTAATTCTCCATTCAGTTTTGAGTTAATCAAATAATATCAGTATAATTGGATAAAATTTTTGTGGCTAACAATCTAAGAGAGAAAACTAGGGCTTTGAGTTTGGCAACTGAGAAAGGACTAAGGAGGTAGGTTTTTCAAGTCAAACCAAAGTGAGAATGAGGTTAAATCAGCCCCCCACATTCACTCTTCAGTCTCTCATGATTCATGGACAAAAAAATTTGTTGATCCACACACTGCACTGACCAGCAAATGGAAAATTTCCTCCAAAAACTTAGATTAGCAAATTCAGTACTTAGATTAGCAAATTCAGTAAAGCAAGAACCGGCAGTAGGAATGGAGCCGTCACAGTTGCTTGTAAAAGTTAAAAAAGGAGGACCGACAACGCTGGTTTGCGTGTAGGACTTTGAAGAGATCGCTAAAATCTGAGACCACATGTTTGACGAGGACTGAATTCCAATATTCAAGTGCACGCCCAGCATGCTTCATGAATCTGGAACAGGAACAAAAGGAAAATAACCACAACAAAATCATGTTTTCGATATAAGGCAAATCCTACATTGGCAAGCATGGTTTTACATACCAGACGTTTTCTCCTCTCTCTGGAACTATGGCTACTGGTAAAAACACAAGTCAGGGCTACTGAACATAAGAAACTAGACATACTCAAAATATTCTTTCACAAAGTTGGTATGCAGATCTTAGACAGCAATGACTCACCAAACATGGGATGATCCTAGTTCACTATTTACACACACTTTTTTCTCAGCTATAACTATATTCAAATCAGGGAAATAAAAGGGAATAAGTGAGGCAACAAATGAAAGGATCATAAGCCTTGTCACTGTTCTGGAGATTTTGGTTGAAAAATGAAATACCATAACTAAAGTCCACATGAAGAAGGTTCAGAAGCAGGACACAGGAGAACAGAGGAAAATTCTGAGAGAACAGAATCTTGGCTTTGGCTTTAACAAATGTTGCCCACCAAATATAACTAGCACACTCATATGTAAAGCATCTTAAGCCAAAACCCCTAACTAAAATCCCTACATTTGATTTAAACATCCAAAGGCAACCCAAGTGTGTGAGTTCATAGGCTTTTGTCAGGATGCAGGAATTGAAACCAAATAGACCTCAGAGCTCTTTTCTTCCCAACCATTTTATCTCCAGTTAAAAATTTAAAGCTCAGGATGCCGAAAGAGAGACTTAGCAAGAGACTTATTGAGAGGGAGAGTAACTGAGAGAGAGAGAGAGTTGATATAGAGAGAGTTGCAAGAGAGAGAGAGAGTTGAAAAGAGAGAGTTGCAGAGAGAGTCGCCGAGAGAGTTGTCGAGAGAGAGTTGCAGCAAGAGAGAGAGTTGCATAGAGAGAATGAGAGTGGCCGAGAGAGAGAGAGAGGGGCTGCCTAGGGAGAGAGAAGGTTACCAAGAGGGAGGGTTGCTGAGGGTTGCCGAGATGGAGGGCCACCGAGAGAGAGTCCGCCGAGAGAGAGCCGTCGCCGAGAGAGCCGCCTCCCAGAGAGAGGGGGTCGCCTAGAGAGGGTTGCCGAGAGAGGGTTGCCGAGAGGGGTTGCCGAGAGAGGGGTCACCGAGAGAGGATCACCGAGAGAGGATCCCATCCAGAGAGAGGAATCAATATATATATCCTATGAATGTTCATCATATATATATAAATGCCTAATATATATAAGAGAGAGAGGGGGGCTATATAAATGAATATAGAGAAGAATGAATATATATATAAATTCCCATAGAGAAGGGGCCTCCGAGAGATATAAAATGGAGAGAGTCTATAAAATAGAGAGGTGGGGAGAGAGAGAGAGGGGGGGCTGCTGAGAGAGAGGTGGGGGCTGCTGAGAGAGAGGGGGCTGAGAGAGAGAGAGGGGCTGCTGAGAGAGAGAGGTGGGGCTGAGAGAGAGGGTGGGGCCGCTGAGAGAGGGGGGGCTGGGTCGAGAGAGGGGGGCTGCTGAGAGAGAGGGGGCTGCCAGGAGGGGGGTTATTAAGAGTGTGTTGCCGAGAGCAGAGAGCATGAGAGAGTTAAAGAGATTTTTAGAGCTGGTTCTCAATTGAGCCATTTAATGTTACTGGACTGGTTCTACTAGGTTGAAGAGGGGTAAAAATGTCTGAAATATATCATTAGATCAAAATCAAAATTTAATATATGGTTCAACATTTAAATTAAAGTGGATATATGATCCATAAAAGATCCAAGGATCTAATACAAGGGTATTGGATCTTAAGGGGTGGAATCCGATCCGTGTTCAATTGCCACCCCTAGCTTCACTGGAATCACTGCCGGGCGGGTTTCCCAAATTTTTCGTTGGGCGGGAACTTGTTTCCAAAAACTCGCCCAGGCCCCCTTCCTGCAGGACATCATCCATGGCCGAGATTTTTTCTAAATTAATCAATGAGTCCTTTGGTCTGTGAATTACCCCAAACTGACTGTACCGACAGCTGGTAGCCATGGAGAGCTATATATTGGAGGATAAACTTAATTTCGATGGGGGAATCCGGATCGCAGTCGTTTCTGTATCGTAATTGGTAGAGCTTCTTCTTCCCTTTTTCTTTTTCCGTTTTGTGAAAATATATATGGGTTCGTTTGCAGATGGAAGGGCTGCTGGGTTTGAGAGATCATCTGGACCTGCGGCAGTATTGGCTCTCGGAACTGCTAATCCCCTTGTTGCCGTCAATCAGAGCACTTATCCCGATTTCTACTTTAAGATAACGAATTGTGAACACAAGTCTGATCTTAAGGCGACCTTTACGAGAATGTGTAAGACAGGAGGCCCACCTCTAGTATACTTTTCTTCTTCTTCTTCTCCTCCTCCTGCGAAGATCAATCGATCGATCGAGTATTTTAAAAAAATTTGCAATATTCCGAAGTTAGATGGTAATTTTAGGGTTTTACGTACGTGTACGTCCGTGTACTATTGAATATTGATCATTAATTTGCACGCGAGAAGTCGGGTATAGAGAAGCGTCACTTCCACCTTACCGAGGAAGTTCTTGAGCTCCTGAGAGAAAATCCAGGGATCTGCGGCTACGACGCTCCATCGCTGGACACCCGCATGGTCATGATGGACGTGGACATACCCAAGCTGGGGTACGAGGCTGCGATGAAGGCCATCGAAGAGTGGGGCTGGCCAAACAGGGAGATCACCCACCTCATCGTCTGCAACAGCGGCGGCGGCGCCAGGCCCGGCCCCGACGTCGACCTGCTCAAAATGCTGGGTCTCTCCTG
Source organism: Aristolochia fimbriata (assembly GCA_019845555.1). NCBI lineage: Eukaryota > Viridiplantae > Streptophyta > Magnoliopsida > Piperales > Aristolochiaceae > Aristolochia > Aristolochia fimbriata. Next base: position 24,941,475 of record CM034079.1, read on the forward strand.
GACCACAAAACGCTTCATGCTTTACCAAATTGGCTGCCACGCCGGGGCCACCGCCCACCGCCCTCCGCCTCGCCAAGGACGTGGCCGAGAACAACCGGGGAGCCCGGGTCCTGGTCGTCAGCTCCGAGTCCTTCTCGGTCGGCTTCCGTGGGCCCTGCGAGACCCACCTCGAGAACGTCGTCGGCCATGCCTTGTTCGGCGACGGCGCCGGCGCCGCCATCGTGGGCGCCGACCCGGTGGAAGACGCGGAGCGTCCCCTCTTCCAACTCGTCCGGGCGGATCAGTACCTCGTTCCCGATTCCTACGACAACATACGGGGGAATCTCCGAGAGAAGGGGCTCGTCTTTAGCCTCTCTAAAGACATATCGGCGAACATCGGGAAAAGCATCGAGAAGGTGATGAGGGCCAGGTTCGAAGGGTTACCTACTACTGGCCCTACGGGGTTATCGGCCGAGGGCGATTGGAACTCTGTTTTTACGTGTGCCATCCCGGTGGGCGCACCATCCTCGACGAGATCGACAGGAAGTTGGGACTCGCACCCGAGAGGCTCGAGGTTTCGAGGGAGGTGTTAAGGAGGTACGGGAACATGATGAGTGCCTGCGTTTTCGTCGTCATGGACTTGATGAGGAAGAGATCCGTGAAGGAAGGACGCCGCACCCTCGGCGAGGACCTCGACTGGGGAGTGCTCGTCGCCTTTGGTCCGGGACTCACCGTAGAATCCTTAGTCCTCCGAGCAGCACCAAGATCATTTCCTTAATTAATTATTAATTACTACCTTCTCTTGCATCTCTCTCATTACCCATTAATTAGCCCCCTCTTTAATAATTTCTCTCTCTCTCTCTCTCTCACTCTCTTTAATAATTTCTCTCACCCTCTCTTTAATAATTTCTCTCTCCCTCTCTTTAATAATTTCTCTCTCCCTCTCTTTAATAATTTCTCTCTCTATAGTTTCTCTCTAATAATTTCTCTCTAATAACTTCTCTCTCTAATAACTTCTCTCTCTAATAATTTTTCTCTAATAACATCTCTCTCTAATCATTTCTCTATCTAATAATTTCTCTATCTAATAATTTATCTATCTAATAATTTCTCTAATAATTTCTATTTCCAATAATTTCTTGTCTTTCTCTCTCTAATAATTTCTCCACATTTCTCGCTCTAATATTTTCTGCCTTTCTCTAATAATTTCTCTGCCTTTCTCTCTCTAATAATTTCTCTGCCTTTCTCTCTCTAATAATTTCTCTGCCTTTCTCTCTCTAATAATTTCTCTGCCTTTCTCTCTCTAATAATTTCTCTGCCTTTCTCTCTCTAATAATTTCTCTTCCTTTCTCTCTCTAATAATTTCTCTGCCTTTCTCTCTCTAATAATTTCTCTGCCTTTCTCTCTCTAATAATTTCTCTGCCTTTCTCTCTCTAATAATTTCTCTGCCTTTCTCTCTCTAATAATTTCTCTGCCTTTCTCTCTCTAATAATTTCTCTACCTTTCTCTCTCTAATAATTTCTCTGCCTTTCTCTCTCTAATAATTTCTCTGCCTTTCTCTCTCTAGTAATTTCTCTGCCTTTTTCTCTCTAATAATTTCTCTGCCTTTCTCTCTCTAATAATTTCTCTGCCTTTCTCTCTCTAGTAATTTCTCTGCCTTTCTCTCTCTAATAATTTCTCTGCCTTTCTCTCTTTAATAATTTCTTGTCTTTCTCTCTCTCTAATAATTTCTCCACATTTCTCGCTCTAATATTTTTTGCCTTTCTCTAATAATTTCTCAGCCTTTCTCTCTTTAATAATTTCTCTGCCTTTCTTTCTCTAATAATTTCTCTGCCTTTCTCTCTCTAATAATTTCTCTGCCTTTCTCTCTCTAATAATTTCTCTGCCTTTCTCTCTCTAATAATTTCTCTGCCTTTCTCTCTCTAATAATTTCTCTGCCTTTCTCTCTTTAATAATTTCTCTATCTTTCTCTCTCTAATAATTTCTCTGCCATTCTCTCTCTAATAATTTATCTGCCTTTCTCTCTCTAATAATTTCTCTGCCTTTCTCTCTCTAATAATTTCTCTGCCTTTCTCTCTCTAATAATTTCTCTGCCTTTCTCTCTTTAATAATTTCTCTGTCTTTCTCTCTCTAATAATTTCTCTGCCTTTCTCTCTAATAATTTCTCTGCCTTTCTCTCTCTAATAATTTCTCTGGCTTTCTCTCTCTAATAATTTCTCTGCCTTTCTCTCTCTAATAATTTTTGTGCCTTTCTCTCTCCAATAATTTCTCTGCCTTTCTCTCTCTAATAATTTCTCTGCCTTTCTCTCTCGAATAATTTTTCTGCCTTTCTCTCTCTAATAATTTCTCTGCCTTTCTCTCTCTAATAATTTCTCACTTTCTCTCTCATAATTTCTCTGCCTTTCTCTCTCTAATAATTTCTCTATCTCTCTCTCTCTAATAATTTCTCTGCCTTTCTCTCTCTAATAATTTCTCTGTCTTTCTCTCTCTAGTAATTTCTCTAACTTTGTCTCTCTAATAATTTCTCTGCCTTTCTCTCTCTAATAATTTCTCTGCCTCTCTCTCTAATAATTTCTCTACCTTTTTCTCTCTAATAATTTCTGTCTTTCTCTCTCTAATAATTCCTCCACCTTTCTCTCTAATAATTTCTCTGCCTTTCTCTCTCTAATAATTTCTCTGCCTTTCTCTCTGTAATAATTTCTGTCTTTTCTCTCTAATAATTTCTCTGTCTTTCTCTCTCTCATAATTTCTCTGCCTTTCTCTCTAATAATTTCTCTGCCTTTCTCTCTCTAATAATTTCTCTGCCTTTCTCTCTAATAATTTCTTGCCTTTCTCTCTAATAATTTCTTGCCTTTCTCTCTAATAATATCTGTCTTTCTCTCTCTAATAATTTTTTTGCCTTTCTCTCTAATAACTTTTTTGCCTTTCTCTCTAATAATTTTTTTGCCTTTCTCTCTAATAATTTCTCTGCCTTTCTCTCTCTAGTAATTTCTCTAAGCAGCACCAATATTATTTCCTTAATTAATTATTAATTTAAAAAGTGAGAGATTTAAATCACTTCATGTGCTAATTAATTTGGTACTATTTAATTTGTTGATTTTGTCTATATCTAGATTCAAGAGTATTAATCTTTTTATCATGATGCTTCTAATCTTTCTTTTGATCAGCTTTGTTTTCTTTCAGAATCAAAAGAAAGTTTGTAATTAATATCGAGTAGGTAATCATAGAGCAGCTTGACGTCTATATGTAATAGAGCTAGAGAAAATGAGATTATGAGAGAGAAATGCATAGAAATTATTAGAGAGAGAAAACGGCAGAGAAATTATTAGAGAGAGAGAAAGGTAGAGAACTTATTGTAGAGAGAAATGCACGGAAATTATTAGAGAGAGAAAGACAAATTATTAGAGAGAAATTATGAGAGAGAAAAATTGTTAGAGAGAAATTATTAGAGAGAAGTTATTAGAGAGAAATTATTAGAGAGAAGTTATTAGAGAGAAATAATTAGAAAGATAAATTATTTAAGTGAGAGAAATTATTAAAGAGAGAAATTATTAGAGAGGGAGCAAATTTGAGAGCCTGGATCCACTGGCCAGACTGCAGCGTGACCTAAGCGAATCACGGGGCGCCACATCACAAAATTACTTGTGCGGGGCTGACGTGGTGCCCCGTGATTCATTTTGGCCACGCTGCATTTTGGCCAGCGGATCCGGGCTCCAAATTTGAACCCTTGGCCGAGTTGGCTACGCCGAGGGCTGATCCCCAGGCAAGCTCCCTTCGAGCTACACACAATTGCACGTGGAGCCCGCTCGGGCCCACATTTCCAGAAAAATGATAATTTTCTCCTCCCATTTCCCCTTCCCTTCTCCCCCCTCCTCCCCCCTCCTCCCCCTCCTCCCCTTGACTCGTGCTGTCCCCACCTCTGCTCCCTCTCTAATAATTTCTCTCTTTAATAATCTCTCTCACACTTTAATAATTTCACTCTCTAATAATTTCTCTCTTTAATAATCTCTCTCACACTTTAATAATTTCCTTCTCTAATAAGTTCTCTCTCTTTAATAATCTCTCTCACACTTTAATAATTTCCCTCTCTAATAAGTTCTCTCTCTAATAATTTATCTTTCTAACAATTTTTTCTCTCATAATTTCTCTCTGATAATTTCTCTATCTAATAATGTCTCCCTCTAATAATTTCTCTATCTAATAATTTCTCTCTCTAATAATTTATTTGCATAATTTTTCTATCTTTCTCTCTCTAATAATTTCTATACTTTTCTCTCTCTCTAATAATTTCTATACTTTTCTCTCTCTCTAATAATTTCTATACTTTCTTACATATAGACGTCAAGCTACTCTAATATGATTACCTACTCGATATTAAGTACAAACTTTCTTTTGACTATGAAAGAAAACAAAGTTGATCAAGAGAAAGATTAGAAGCATGATAAAAAAATTAATACTCTTAAATCTAGATATAGATAAAATCAACAAATTAAACAATACCAAATTAATTAGCACATGCAATGATTTAAATCTCGAAAAAGAGGGAATCATTGTCATAAATGAGAAGGGCATTTTTTTAAAAATGAATAAAGTTGAGAGTCACTTTTTGTAAAATACCCTTCATTCCTTCTTTAAAAAGTGGCTCTAGGAAAAATTTTCCTACACGCACGTGTACTTTAGCCGCCCTATATATAGTCACTTTTATAAAATACCCCTCATTCCTTTTCTCAAAAGTGCGTTTTGGAAAAAATTTCCTACACGCACATGTAGACTAGCCGCCCTCATATATATAGAAGGTTATACATGAAAGAATGAAGAACAAAATATATTTGATGTTTTGACGAAAGTTACTTTGAAGAGGAGGCATTTTACAAATAGAGCAAGAAGTTAAAAATAGAAGCTCTACCTTCTGTCACGGTATATTACTAAGAGTAATTGAAGAGGTTAGTCAATCAAATTGTGATCCACATATCAAGGAAGACTTGTTATTGGCCCCCTTCAAGCTGAGCCGGGGACAAAAAGCGAAGTCGGAACGAAGATGTTGAAATCGGGGACGATACAAAGGTTTAGTGAACAAATCGACCAGCTGAGTTGTGGAAGAGATATACTGTCTTTTGAACTTACCTTGAAGTGTCTTTTCTCTAATGAAATGAAGATCAATTTCAATGTGTTTGTTGCGCTGGTGAATAACCGGATTAGAAGCCATATAAATGGTATTGATATTGTCACATAACAATGAAGGAGGCTGAGGAAGAGAAATATTAAGAAACTGTAGAAGGGACCAAAATTCTGCTTTCGAACTTGATCTGGATACAATATTCTATTTTCTCGAGCTCCAAGAAATGAGGTTAGGACAAAAAAATACGGCATATCTAGATGTAGATCGACGGGTATCTGGGCATCCTGCCCAATCAGCATCACACCCTGTAATGAAAAACTTGTTGTAGAGGAAATAGAAAGACTAGGTCCAAGAGTGTGTTTGATGTAACGCAGAATGCACTTGGTAGCAACAAGATGGGATGTTCGAGGAGCACTCACAAACTGGCTTACAAAATTTTCAGAATTAGAGAGATCTGGTCGAGTATAGTTAGATATTGGAGTTGGCCGATCAGACGATGAAATTTACTAGGATCAATTAGGAGATCCTCATCAGTGGAAGTCAATTCCTCAGTGGAGCATGGTGTCTGTACAGGTTTGGAGTCTGTCATGCCATATTGTTGAAGAAGAGATATTGAATATTTATTTTGGGTCAAGAAGATACCTTGCTGATATTTTTTAACTTCCATGCCAAGAAAGAAACTAAGCGGGGCCAAGTCTCTCATATCAAACTCCTTTGAAACTTGGCTAATAAATTTAGAAATACAAGATGGAGAATGTTAGTGTAATATGTGTAATATACATATATAGTATACATAGGGGGAATTTAGTCATTCTGTATATATGTAACCCATGTATATAAAGACTTGAACAGTTTAATGAGAGTATCCATTTTTTTATAAGTTTACATGGTATCAAAGCCAGAAAATTGTGTGTTTTGTTGAGAGGGGGCGTGACTCAATCAGACTCGGTCACTAAACAGTTGAAATCGAGCTAACTCAGCTCAACTCGGTCCCAACTCGTTCCGGTTTCGCGACTCCACGGAGTCAACTCGTTGTGACTCAGTCATCTTCAACCCTGGGCTAGGGTTTCGGTGAATCTTTGGGGTTGCAATTTTGGGGCTTTCAGGCCATGAAAACTCCTTCGGCGACCACGGACAGGGTCGTTTTGGCTTAATCATTCGGATCCCTCAACAAATTTTGAAAAAAAATTGCAATTTTGAGAAGATTTGCAAAGGCTTTTGGGTTGCGTCGTCGCCTCTGCGCAGGTTGCATTTTTGGCATTTTAGGAGTATTCTTATGCTATCAAAGCCTCTTATCTAGCCACACACATCGATTTGGTAAGGTCTTTCAAACCCCTTTGTTGTTTTTGGTGGATTTGAACCCTACACGGTTCGATTCGTGGCGTGTCTGCAATTTTCTTGCAATGGTGGTTCGCTATTGCTCTTTGTTGGCTTGTGTTGCGCGATTTGAAGTGTATATGTGATTTCTTGTGGTTTAATTGCACCATTGTTGATTTGGGTGCGATTCGGTGTGCTGCTTGGTCATGAGCATTGCTGGTTTTTTTTTTTGGATTGGCATTATTGGACTTTGTTCTTTTTTACTGTTTGTCTTTGTGTCTATTTTTGGAACACTGATGGCAACGACCATGGATATTGCTCAAATTGTGCCAGTAAAACTTGAAGACACCAATTATGTTCATTGGGCTTCCATTGTGCGTACCTTCTTGAAAGGCCAAAATTTGTGAAAATATATCACTGGTGCCTGTCCATTGCCGGTTCTTGCTGCTGATAATTCTAATTTGAATGCAGTCGATGAATGGAAAATTAATAATTCCAAGGTACTTTATTGGTTAGTTCTATTTCTTCTTCCATCAGTTTTTAGATTGGAAAATTTGACTGTGCTCATGATGCTTGGTTATTCTTGGAAAAACGATATATGGGCACTAATTTTGCTCAAAAATATAAGTTAGCGATGGATCTTCACTCTCTTCGGTAGATGCCAAATCAGTCTATCTCTGATTTTTATGCTCAAATGCCTTTGTTGTGGGATCAGTTAGCAGCCATGGATCCCAAGTTTGAATATGAAGTAGATACAGTTATTTTTTAGAAGTATATTGAGGAAGCTCACTTGGTTCAATTTTTAGTGGCACTTCGTGATGAGTACGACTCAATTCGTTCATCTATGCTACACAAGACTCCACTACCGTCTGTTGAGAGTGCATTATCTGAGTTGCTGGCCGAAGAGACTCGTCGCCTTACTCGGAGACCTTTCAGTCCCTCATTGGGTGGTATTGATACAATTTTTGCCACATCATCTCATAAATCCTCTGCTTCCTCAGATGACAAACCTAGTACTACTCGTGATATGAGTAAGGTAAAGTGCAATTACTGTAAAGAGTTTGGGCATATGAAGTTCACTTGTCCTAAACTCAAGAAGTCGCCACATTCCACCTCTACTCGCCGCACGACTGCAGCTTCAGCCTCTCAGGATGACTCATTGCCTTCGCTGTCTTCTACCTCTGCTAGTCCTATTCTGACCTTTGGTGATATTCAGGAGATGATAAACAAGGCTCTCATAGGTCTTGGTCAAGGTACTTCCTCAGCTTCTGCTTTGTCTGCCAGTTCAGGTAAGTTTTCTTGGATCATTGATTCTGGTGCTTTGAATCACGTGACCTTTGATTCTATTATTTTTATGTCTACTTCTTCTTCTTCATTATCTCCTATTTATACTGTCGATGGGTCTACGCTTTCTGTCTCCTATTCTGGTTCTGTTTGTACATCTCGTGGAATTCACCTTTCTGACGTTTTTCATGTTCCTGCTTTGTCCATGAATCTGCTATCTATTGGTCAGTTGTGTGATCTTGGTCTTGATGTTATTTTTTCTTCTTTTGGTTGTCAGGTACAGGACCCGTCAATGGGGAAGATGTTTGGGACAGGGCGTAAAGTTGGAAGGCTTTTTGAGTTAGATACCATCGACATTTCAGATTATGTTTCTTTCCGTTGTAGTCTTTCTGTTACTTCAGACTCAGATTTTACACTTTGGCACAATCATTTAGGTCATGTATCTCGTTCTACTTTGAATAAAATAATTTCATCTGGAAGTTTAGGTTTCTTCAACGTCTCTACAGTGCATTAATTGTAAACTTGGGAAACATACTGCATTGCCATTTCATACGAGCGAGACTCGTTCTTTGACTCCTTTTGATGTGATTCATTCTGATATCTAGGGTCCTGCTCCAGTTCCAACCATGGGAGGGTCTTCCTATTATGTTATTTTTGTTGATGACTATTCTCGTTTCGTCTGAGTGTATCTGTTATGTGCTCGTTCTGAGTTTTATAATGCATATGTTAACTTCTCCACTATGGTTCGTACTTAATTTTCTAAATCTATAAAGATTTTTTGCTCGAATTCTGGGGGAGACTATGTTTCTCATATTTTTCGTTCTCTGTTACAATCGCATGGTACCTTACATCAGCTTTCTTGTCCCTATACTCCTTGATAAGTGTCTGAAAGACACTGTTATAGGCATGAATTAATGATTAGAAATCCCAATTCTGAGTTGATCGTTAGCATGAAAATGACAAATATAACTCAATTGCATGGTTTGTGTCTCAGGTAACTGGTCGAAGAAGAGAATCTGAATTCTGAGTGAAACAAAAGCAAAAATGAGCAAAATGAGTCAAAAAGGGAATGGCGCGATCACGCAGATTCAAGCGCCACCGTGCCAGGAAAATAGTCAAAAATTCAAATAAATGGAGGAAAATACCCAACGGCTAGGAAGGCTTAAAAGAAGACAACTCGGGAAAGTGAAATGGCGCGACCGCGCCTTCAGAGGGCGATACCGCGCCAAGGAACTGGCGCTACCTCACACAAAGACAGCATGGACGCGCCAAAGAGATGCCAAATACAGAAAGAGGAGTTGTCGTTCTGGGGACCAATGAAAAAGGCTAAGGAGTGGCACGGTCAACAGCAAAATATGACGTTGCACCGCCAAGAAGTCTCCTTACTCAGCACAGATTCGGTTGCCGTTCCCGAACTTAGAAAGGATTCTGCTCAACTGGCGACCGCCCCAAAATCAGAAGAAAAAGTGGCCCGACCGCGCCATTGACTCAGCGACGTAAATTGCAGAAATCTCGGGATCCTGACTGCCAATCAAACCCAAACTTGGGGAAAGAAGTCCTAAGTGCCTAAGGAAGGTATCCATGATGACTCTGAGGAAATTTTCTCGAGTCTTAGGTGTTTTGAATGATCAAGAAGTGAAGTTCAATACAAATAAGGAAACTGCTGCAAGAAGAGAAGACAAATCCGAGTTTAAAGAAGAGCATATCTGGAGTTTTTGATTCCCAATTGAACCCAAATTTGGACTGAAGATTCCGAAGGAGAATGAGGAACATATAACGGAAATTCAGGTCAATCCAAGTTGTGTTTTTAGAGTTGTATACTTTTAAAGTGGTGGACCTAGTGCTAAAACTGGCAGCAGAATCAACCCAACTTTTGAGCATCACATCTTGAGTTTCCTAACTCATATTGCATCCAATTCTGAGGTCGGGAAGGCATATTTCACACCCCTGGACAGAGACCAAATTACAAGGCCAGGACAACAACACAACTATAAATAGGGGCCCGAGGAAGAGTGCAAATCATCTAGTTTTAGGTTGTAAATACAGTTCTAAATCCAGTTTTGAGTTCTAAATTCAGTTTTCAGTTCAATTTCCTACTTTTGTAGTTAGTTTGGAGAGGAGAGGAAGTCCAGAGGGAGTCTTGCACGACCTCCTGGCACTTTGGAGAGAGGAGGAGATTTCAGTCAAGGCTCAAGTGAAGCTAAAGGCAGTCCTTCAAGGGGGTTTTTGTACTTAGTTTATTTTGATTTCCATGGCTGTAATTAAATCCTGTATATGTGTTTATACTGTTAGCATGGAGTAGTCTCTCTCTATTGGGGAAGTGTGGCACTTTGGAGAGAGGAGGAGATTTTAGTCAAGGCTCAAGTGAAGCTAAAGGCAGTCCTTCAAGGGGGTTTTTGTACTTAGTTTATTTTGATTTCCATGGCTGTAATTAAATCCTGTATATGTGTTTATACTGTTAGCATGGAGTAGTCTCTCTCTGTTGGGGAAGTCATGAACTCCTAGTTGTGATATGTTTGAGTTTTGAAGTTTATAGCAATATAGTACTTAGCCTTTGTTTTAGAATCTGAGTTCATTGCTTATTTCTAATCTAAATTGATATCTGAAGTTTAACGAGGTTCGAATAGAGAAGTTAAAGTTCAGTAGAGATTTGGGTTAGTTATTTGATTCTATTTTTTCTAAACTCGTTTTTCTAACTAGATTGTTCCAGATTGTGATGGACACTAGTGGAAAGCGATGTGACTGTTTATAACTCTTGTTCTGAATAAGAGAGAGTTAATCTGTAAGCTTTTATATTTATGCACCTAGAATTTGAATGTTTCTGAATTGTGATAGAGTTCAAAGAATAGGTGAAAGTTATTTGCTGTATATGGGTAACCAGGTTTTCAAAAGTTAAGTCAAGGTAAAGGTACTTGTGCTATAAAAATCAGAACTTTGCATGCTAACAACTAGGAGGGATTGACACTTTTTCCCAACATCTCATCTCCAAATGGTTTAATCATCTAGTTCATTAGTTTAATTCTGTTTTTCTTTTCCTGTTCTCAAAAATCAAAATTGTTTTCGTCAATCATCAAAGAAATCTTTGCTGAGACTAGGTTCTCATCAAGGTCTCTATGGATCGATATCTGGACTCTCGAGTGTATATTACTTGCTGACCTAGTGCACTTTCTACACACCCAACAAGTTTTTGGCGCCGTTGTCGGGGACCATTAAATTGAGAGTAAGTTTAAGTAAATTTTGATGTGTTGATTGAGATTAAATTTTTTTTTTCTATCTTTTCAGGATGAACCAGATTCGTGCATGAAAACCAGAATTAGTGGTGAACCACTAGATGAACCAGATCCGGGACTGGAAAGAGCACTCAGATGAGAGGTGGAATTACGTGCAGAATGAGATAAGTCCATGTCCTAACTCATATTGGGAATTTCCCCAACCATATGGATCTTCTAATTATAATCCATGGAGGTGTGATTCTGATATATCATGTTCTTTTGTTGATAATGAACCTAATGTTTTCTATAGAAGACAACATGATGATTATTTCTCTAAGAAAAATGAAAATCTGAGAGTGATTTGCATATTAAATGGCCACATGGGCAATTGTCCATGTTCAGGTATGAGCACCCTCCTATGTTTAGTGATTCTTTTTATCATCATGCATATCCCCCTCAGCCTCAAGAAGACTTGTCTAGGTTTGCCACTCTAGTGGATGACTATTCTGTCGAAATAGATACAAAGTTATATCCACTTGAGGAACAACCTAGTTTAGAAGGTATTGATGTTTCTAAGTCATGGTTGCATATTTTTCATCCATCCATTAAAACTGAGTCAGATAATATAGTAAATCAGCTAAAGTATGAGTTAATTCACGGAAGAAACAATGAAACATGTTTTCTTGAGCTATCTGATAATGATGAACCTGAATGGATGTACACAGCTAGCACTTCTTATTTTAATTTGTGTTACTGCATAACACATAGAGGAAGATACAATGGAGAGAGCTGAGAGTTATTGTGATTTTTAGAAACTTCAAGAGGGAAAAGATGAAAAGATTATGGAGAAAAAGAAAGATGTAAAAGAGAAAGAAGGGGATGGGGTTGAAAAAGAAGAAAATCCCCATGAACAGCATGAAGAAGCTAGGATAGAGGACACAAAGGTTGACGAACATTCCTTCCTCTCCATAGATATAGATTTCTTCATTATTCAGCCCTATAAACAGCCCTTAAAAGATGAACTTAAAATTTTATTGGGTCTGGGTAATATAGAGAAAAGTTGGCTAAGAGTGAATGAGCAAAATAAGTTCAAAGCCAACCAGAAAAGGGAAAGAGTGACCAACTCTTTGCTCAAAAGTTATAATCACCATGAGGCACATTCCAAAGCCAAAAATATCCTTAGGCATGGATGATTCCAGTTTCCATTCGATCCTGGTGGATCAGATCACCTGAAACAATAGTATAGGAATAGGAGGGACTGTGTGGGTAGGTTAGAATCATTTTTTCAAAAAAAAAAATGTTTTTGGGACTTGTTTAAAGTTGAATGAGATTCTGATTTCTTTTCACTTATAGAATAGACCTAGGATAGAAATAGTGTTAGATTTAAATTTTAAAGCTTCCCAAAAATAGAAAACCACAAAAAAATAAAAAAAATCAAAACTGGAAAATGGCGAGAAGAAGATGATGAGGAAGAAGAATAGTAGAAATTTTTAGCTCTTGCTATATCTCTTGAACTTTTCCTTGTAGAAATTTGTGTGTGAGCTTGCTTTGTGTGTGCTTATGTCTGAGAGTGTTCTATAATGCAATTTCATTAATATGTACTCAATCTCCATTCATATTAATAAAATTATGATTTTTATTCTCTCAATATTGTCTCAAAGCATGATCTTAATAATTCTTCCAATGAAAATGTGTGAAAAATGACTATACATCTCAGTGGCGGAGCAAGAAAAACATTTTTGGGGGGGCCACAAAGAAAAAGTAATGGGCATATGATATACACATAACATATATGTACTCTTTATCTCTCTCATTTGCCCTCTCTCACTCTCTCATTTTCTCTATTTCTCTCTCTCTTGCTCTCTCTCTCATTTTCTCTCTCTCACTCCCTCTTTCTCATTTGAACTCTCTCTCTAATTTGCCCTCCCTCTCATTTGCTTTCTCTCTTTCTCTCTCAATTGCCCTCTCATCTGCTCTCTCTATCTCTCGTTTGCTCTCTCTCTCTCTCTCTCGTTTGCTCTCTCTCTCTCTCTCTCTCTCATTTCCTCTCTTCTTTCATTTAATTTCCTCTCTATATATGAACATTCCTCTCTCATTTATTTCCTCTCCTCCTCTTAATCCTCTCATTTCCTCTTTCCCTCTCATTTCCTCTTTCCCTCTCATTTCCTCTTTCCCTCTCTCATTTCATCTTTCTCATTTCCTCTTTCTCTCTCTCATTTCCTCTCTCTCTCATTTCCTTTTTCTCTCTCATTTCCTCTTTCTCTCTCTCATTTCCTCTTTCTCTCTCTCATTTCCTCTCTCTCTCTCTCATTTCCTCTCTCTCTCTCTCTCTCTCTCTCCCATTTCCTCTCTATCTCTCTCTCATTTCCTCTCTCTCTCATTTCCTCTCTCTCTCTTCATATTTTAAAATAGGTGGGTGGGGGACTTATATACCTTACCCTATATAAAGGTTTGGGAAATGTTTGGGGGGGCCATGGCCCCCCCTTGCCCCCCCCCTATCTCCGCCATTGCTACATCTGCCTATCACTGATTTTAACTTGTCCAAACTGGAAAGATTGAAAAGTTCATTCAGGATCTAAAGAATTCATGAAATTACTCGGCGCGACCGAGCCACAGTCTTGATGAGGTACGACCATTACAGAGGTGAGGAAACACTAAATCCACTACAGGTATTCTTCTGAAGATCACTTTTATGCCTGAGAGATGCTTAAAGTTCTTTTTCATTTTTAATTGCTTAAAATCATGCAAGTGTTTGGCACTAACCCATGAAAGCAGATTTCAAGACCAAAAAGGGAGTTCCATCCAACCTCAACAAACTAGACTGTCAGGGGAATATTTTTTTCATTCCTATGTTTATTGCTGCTTTGAGGACAAAACATGTTTTTAAGTTTGGGGTGGGATACTCTTCATGCATTCTTAATGGATTTAAAAGGTTTTTAAGTTTGGGGTGGGATACTCTTCATGTATTCTTAATGGATTTAAAAACTCTATTTTTTTCAAAAAATTCATCAAAAAAATCCAATAGAGATTTTAAAAAATACCAGTGAAAATCCCTGATCAGATGAATAGCATGATTCACTCGCTGGAAAAATATTTTAGTTCAAGTGCTTAGTCTTAACTGGATGAGAATTCTTCTTTAAAGCAGTTTTTGAAAACAAAGTACAAGTGATCAAGTTGATTTCAATCACTAGAACCAACCTGAGGAAAACTTGAGGCGAAACAGAGAAAGGTTTTCAAAATTCTGAGGTGATTTAGGCACCTGTTTAAAAATCGTTTGAGCCTTTTTCAAAGCCACCCACTTTAATGCACAAGTTGCATATCACCTTTTGTCAAACTTTTTGGGCCAAAAAGATCCGTGTTCTGTTTTAATGTCCCATGCTACATGAACCAGCCTTAGTGATCAATAAACTTATTTCTTACTGGCCCATGATTCTCCAAATTATTGAAGTGTTCTGTTTGAATGATCATGGATTAAGATTTTGAAGTTATAAGGAGGGATGGATGAAGGGTATAGAAATATTTCTTTGTAAAAGGGAAGAAGGAGCAGGAGAGAGAAAACGAAAATTCTAGGTTGAGTTAGGAGAAAGACCACCTTGTGTGTGCACCGGGTCTCGGGCCTCAGCAAGCTTAGGGACTCTGAGTCAATCAACAAGGTAAGCTAGAAACTGAACGAAGCCAAAAGTAAAAATAAGAGGACAAAAAAGAGAAAAAGAAAATCCTTGGCTAAGTTGGGAGAAAGGCCACCTCGTGTGTGCACCGGGACTCGGGCCTCAGCAAGCTTAAAGTCTCTGAGTCAACCGGCAAGGTAAGCTAGACTCTGGATAAAGCCAAAAAGAAAAAGTATACATGGGAAAGAAAAAGGAAAAGGGAAAGGAATGAGGGATCAATTCAAAAGAATAAGTTTGGGGTGAAGGAGCTTGGAGGAAGAACCACAAGATCAGATTCATGCTCAAAAAAATGGAATATGGATATGAGGAGGAGAATAAAAACCCAAAAAAAATACCTCAAGAATTCTCATCATACCCATTACCCATGCCTCATTACAACCCATAAGAGACCTATTGATCAGAATTGAGAACTCCTTCAGGTTAGTGGAGAGTGGACTGAGGTTGGCTTATGGAGTTGAACTGAGACTTCTCACTTGTATGGGAATGGGCATCTTCGATAAATTTGAAAAAATTCGAAATATGTTTTTGACTAAGCAAGAAGAACCATCATTAGGAAATGAGTGAATCATCTATCTTGAAAACTTTGAAAGGGAGGATCACTGATTTTTTCTTAATCTTTATAGATCTATCTGGTTTATTTCATTCAGAGTTTGCTCGAGGACGAGCAAAGGTTTAAGTTTGGGGTTGTGATAAGTGTCTGAAAGACACTGTTTTTGGCATGAGTTAATGATTAAAAATCCCAATTTTGAGTTGATTGTTAGCATGAAAATGACAAATATAACTCAATTGCATGGTTTGTCTCTGGTAACTGGTCGAAGAAGAAAATCCGAATTATGAGTGAAACTAAAGCAAAAATGAGCAAAATGAGCCAAAAAGGGTATGGCACGACCGCGCCAATTCTGGCGCCACCGCGCCGGGAAAATAGTAAAAAATTTAAATAAATGGAGCAAAATACCCAACGGCTAGTACGGCTTCAAAGAAGACAACTCGGAAAAGTGAAATGGCACGACCGCGCCTTCAGAGGGCGCTACCTTACACAGATACAGCATTGACGCGCCAAAGAGATGCCAAATACAGAAAGAAGAGTTGTCGTTCTGTGGACAAATGAAAAAGGCTAAGGAGTGGCGCGTACAACAGCAAAATATGGCGCTGCCGCGCCAAGAAGTCTCCTTACTCAGCACGGATTTGGATGTCGTTCCCGAACTTAGAAAGGATTCTGCTCAATTGGCGACCGCCCCAAAATCAGAAGAAAAAGTGGCCCGACCGCCCCACTGACTCAGCGACGCAAATTGCGGAAATCTCGGGATCCTGACTACCAATCAAGCCCAAAGTTGGGGAAAGAAGGCCTAAGTGCCTAAGGAAGGTATCCACGATGACTCTGAGGAAATTTTCTCGAGTCCTAGGTGTTTTGAATGACCAAGAAGTGAAGTTCAATACAAATAAGGAAACTGCTACCAGAAGAGAAGACAAATCCGAGTATAAAGAAGAGCATATCTGGAGTCCTTGATTCCAAATTAAACCCAAATTTTGTCTGAAGATTTCTAAGGAGATTGAGGACCATATAACAGAAATTCAGGTCAATCCAAGTCGTATTTTTAGAGTTTTATACTTTTAAAGTGGTGGACCCAGTGCTGAAATTGGCAGCAGAATCAACCCAACTACTGAGCATTACATCTCAAATTTCCTAACTCATATTGGACACAAATTTCCTACACAAGGCAAGGACCATGGAAGGAAGGTTCTCATGTAATTTCATCCAATTCTGAGGTCGGGAAGGCATATTTCACACCCATGGACAGAGACCAAATTACAAGGCCAGGACAGCAGCAAAACTATAAATAGGTGTCCGAGGAAGAGTGCAAATCATCCAGTTTTAGGTTGTAAATACAGTTCTAAAACCAGTTTTGAGTTCTAAATTCAGTTTTCAGTTCAATTTCCTGCTTTTGTAGTTAGTTTGGAGAGGAGACGAAGTCCAGAGGGAGTCTTGCACGACCTCCTGGCACTTTGGAGAGAGGAGGAGATTTTAGTCAAGGCTCAAGTGAAGCTATTCAAGGGGGTTTCTGTACTTAGTTTATTTTGATTTCCATGTCTGTAATTAAATCCTTTATATGTGTTTATACTATTAGCATGGAGTAGTCTCTCTCTGTTGGGGAAGTCATGAAGTCCTAATTGTGATATGTTTGAGTTTTGAAGTTTATAGCAATATAGTACTTAGCCTTTGTTTTAGAATCTGAGTTCATTGCTTATTTCTAATCTAAATTGATATATGAAGTTTGACGAGGTTCGAATAGGGAAGTTAAAGTTCAATAGAGATTTGGGTTAGTTATTTGATTCTTTTTTTTCTAAACTTGTTTTTCTAACTAGATCGTTCCGGATTGTGATGGAGACTAGAGGAAAACGATGTGACTATTTATAACTCTTATTCTGAATAAGAGAGAGTTAATCTAAAAGATTTTATATTTATGCACCTAGGATTTGAATGTTTTCGAATTGTGATGGAGTTCAAAGAATAGGTGAAAGTTTTTTCCTGTATATGGGTAACCAGGTTTTCAAAAGCTAAGTCAAGGTAAAGGTACTTGAGCTATAAAAATCAAAACTTTGCATGTTAACAACTAGGTGGGATTGACACTTTTTCCCAACATCTCATCTCCAAAAGGTTTAATCATCTGGTTCATTAGTTTAATTCTGTTTTTCTTTTCCAGTTCTCAAAAACCAAATTTGTTTTCCTCAATCATCAAGGAAATCTTTGCTTAGACTAGGTTCTCATCAAGGTCTCTGTGGGATCGATATCTAGACTCTCGAGTCTATATTACTTGCTGACCTAGTGCACTTGCTAGACACCCAACACTCCTGAATAGAATGGGGTTGCTGAGCGTAGACACAGGCATATTGTAGAAACAGCTCGCACACTCATGTTGTCTTCTTCTGTTCTGAAACAATTTTAGGGTGAGGCTGTTTTAACCTTTGTTTATCTCATTAATTGGCTGTCTACACCTATTTTGCAGAACTCTTCCCCATTCACTTGTCTTTATGGTACACCTCCAGACTATTCTCTTCTTCGCGTTTTTGGCTCTACTTGCTTTGTGCTTTTGCCTAGCCTTGAACAGAAAGGTTTTTGGTGTTTTGATCATGTTGATAACAAACTGCACATATCTCGCCATGTTACCTTTTGGGAATATGTTCCCTTCTATTCCTTGCCAAAACACTCACATCAGTCTTCTATGTCTCCTACAGTTGTCTTTTGATATTTTTCCTGATGATTCTTCTCCATTGTTGTCTACCATCTTTGATTCTGTTGCAGGTTCGCCATCTGGCGATACTATGTCCCCTTCGCCTCCTGCAGTTGACGTGCCTGTGCCTTCCTCCGCTTCGTCGTCTGAGCCTATTCCTGCTCTAGCTCCAGACGTCCCTCCATTAGCACGTCAGTCTTCGCGCATTCGTCGACCTTCGGTACGTTTGAATGACTATCACTGTTTCTTTTCTGCTCTTACCTCTGTCTATGAACCTTCCTCCTACAGGGAAAATTCCTCTGATCCTCTCTGGCAACAAGCTATGGCTGAAGAGCTCCAAGCCTTAGACAAAGCTCATACTTGGGACCTTATTTCTCTTCCTCCTGGTAAATCTCCTATTGGTTGCAAGTGGGTCTACAACGTTAAAACTAAGGCTGATGGGTCTATTGATCGGTATAAAGCTCGTCTTGTGGCCAAAGGATATAATCAGGAGTATGGCATTGACTATGAGGAGACGGTTGCTCCAGTGGCTCAATTGACTTCAGTCCGTGTGTTGATAACCATTGCCTCTATTCATCACTGGGATCTTTTTCAGATGGATGTAAAGAATGCTTTTTTGAATGGTACACTCACTGAAGAAGTCTATATGGTGTCCCCTCCGGGTTCTTCACATCCTTCTGGGCAGGTATGCAGACTTCGCTACGAATTGTATGAGCTCAAACAAGCACCTCGTGCTTGGTTTTCCACCTTCTGTTCCAAGATTGTTCATTTTGGGTATACACAAAGTAGTCATAATTCTACATTGTTTACTCGTTAGTCTTCTTCTGGAACAGTTCTGTTATTGCTCTATGTTGATGATATGATGATTACTGGTGATGACATACAGGGCATCTCTGATCTCTAGCGCTATCTTAGCTCTTGTTTTGAGATGAAAGATCTTGGCCAGTTACGGTATTTTCTTGGTCTTGAGGTTCTTCCGTTTGGTGATGGTTATGGCCTTTCTCAGGTTAAGTATGCTTCTGACTTGCTCAATCGGGCTAATCTGTCTGATAGCAAGGTTTGTGACAGTCCTATGGAGCTCAATGCTAAATTTTGGCCTACTGGTGGTGAATTATTATCTGACCCTAATTTATACAGGCAATTAGTTGAAGGATTGCTTTATTTGACTATCTCTCGTCCGGATATTAGCTATGCAATTCATGATGTTAGTTAGTTTATGTCTATTCCTCGCTCTGTTCATTATGTTGCAGTCTTGCGCACTCTGAGATACATTAAAGGTAGTTTGTTTCAGGGATTATTTTTTGGTTCCTCTTCGCAGCTTCATCTCTCTGCCTATTCAGATGTTGATTGGGCTGGTGATGTTACTGATTGAAGATCTACTACAGGCTATTGTATTTTCTTGGGTGACTATGATTTCTTGGCGCAACAAGAAGCAGTCTAATGTGTCTCCTTCGAGTATTGAGGCCAAATATCGAGCTCTTGCTGACACTACTTCTGAGCTAGTTTGGCTTCGTTGGCTTCTTCATGATATGGGTGTGCAGTTGGACACTCCCTCTCCAGTTCATTGTGACAATAGAAGTGCCATTCAAATTGCTCACAATGATGTGTTTCATGAGAGAACCAAACACATTGAAGTTGATTGCATAGAGAACAACCAGTAATAATAACACCGTCAACATATATAAGTAGAATAAGTAGATGATTTGAGGAGCATCAAACAAACATAGAGGCATCATGGGGGTATGGTGAAAGCCGTTGCACAGTAGAAACATACTGAATTTAGTATACCATGCTCGGGGAGCCTGTTTGTTCCCATAAAGGGATTTGTGTAATTGGCACACATGATCTGGAAAATTAGCATCAACAAACCCTTGTTGCTAAGCCATAAAAATTTTCTCAAAAAGTCACCATGGAGAAAAGTGTTACGAACATCTAATTGGCGAATAGTCCACTGGTGGGAAACAACAAGAGTGAGTACCAAGCGAATAGTCGCAGGTTGCACAACGGATCTAAAAGTGTCATCATTATCTCTGCCTAGTTGTTATGTATAGGCTTTGGCGACTAAACGTGCCTTACAACGTTCAAGGGTCCCATCTGCACGTTGGTTGACTTTGTAAACCCAACGACAACCAATGACATTAATGTCTAGAGTACGATGAAGCAAATACCATGTTTGGTTTGGAAGTAAAGAGAGTTAAATTCGTCTTCCATTGCCATGCGCCAAAGAGAATTTTTATTTGCTTCTGTAAAACATCGGGGCCCAGCAGGTAAATCTATGAGTATAGATGAGAAGGCAACCAGCAAAGGATGTCGAGTGGAGAGAAAAACCTTTGGTTTTCATGTGCCATCCTTAGACTTGTGAACATGTGGTGGCGTGAGGGTGGGTTAATGGAAGGAGGTGGTGGCTCAATTAGAACTAGAGGGGGAGCTATGATAGTGGTGGGATCCTCAAAGGAGGAAGAAGACTATGGAAGGTCTGCAATTGGAGGCCTAGGCATAGAATGCATGAGTTCTATGGAAGTAGTAGGCACCAAAGGCACAGACGAACATGGTTTCATGAAAAGTTGGACAGGAAATGGCTTTAATTGAAAGTCGGTTGTGGGGCAGTTTTTGTGGATGAGAGATTAAGCTCTGGAAAAAGACTTTCATCAAATATAACATGACGAGATATTAAGATGGAATGTGTAAGAGGATTCAAGCACTTATAACTTTTATGTGATGCACTGTAACCAAGAAACACACATGGAGTACTTTTGAATTCCAACTTTGTAATACCAAATGGGCGTAGGCAAGGATAGCATAGAGAGCCAAAAACACGTAAAAAGGAGTAATCTGGTTTTTCCTTGTAAAGCAATTCAAAAGGAGACTGATGATTCATAGCTCTTTTAGGCAACCAATTAATAAGATAAACAGCTGTTGAGAAAGCATGATTCCAGAAAGATGAAGGAAGCTTACTTTGTGCCAAGAGAGTTACGCCAGTTTAGACGATGTGGCGATGTCATCTTTCGGCCAGACCATTCTGTTAAGGAGTTCCTAGACAAGAGAGACATTGAATGATCCCCATGGATTGAAATAACCGTTGGAGAGATTGATTCACAAATTCCCCTCCTCCACTTTGAACATATTTTATTTTGTATGACACAAATTCTCAACCATTTTAATAAAAGTTGGAAATATGCAAAGAACATCAGATTTTCTACGCAAAGGATAGTACCAAATAAAACGTGAATAATCATCAACTAAAATTAAATAAAATCTGAAACCTTATGCTGTAGGGGTAGGGGTAGGGGCTGGACCCCACACATCACAATGAAAAATATTTAATAAGGAAGAAGAACTTTTATCTCTTAGGGTGAAAGGAAGCCGATGAGTCTTCTCTAATTGGCAGTTATGACAAATAGTTTTCTAAGAGGCAAAGGCATCATTGGGCAAGACAGAGCGGTGGTGTTGAATCATGTCTAAAGATGGATGCCCAAGTCGGTTGTGCCACAATTCTGGAGAGGCTTTATTTGTAAGAAAAGCTTTAATTGGGCCTTTGCCCAATTAGCAATTATGTGTTCTTGCAAATTGAGATACGGATAGCAGTTTTTTAGCAATTTGAGGGACCAAAAATGCATTAGAACGAAAAGTGGAACTAGAAGATAAAGATAAAGGGACAAAACACATAGCAGAGATGGGTATAGGTGCATCGTTGCCTACTAAAACAGAATCAGTATGAGGAATTTTACTAGAAAGATCATCACCAACAGGAGTCATAGTATGAGTAGAACCGGTGTCTAAATACTAGTTTGGATCAGTGGAGTCAGAGAGATTTGTAGCGGCAAATGCTCTAGATGTAGAATTAATAACATCATCGGGAGCCCAACAGTTGTTCGCCTTATGGTATGGATGACCACAACGGTGGAAAACAATATTGGAGGAGGAAGCATCATATGAACCTTGAGATTGACCACGACCTCAACCTCGTCCTCTGTTAGATATAGGAGGAGAGTGAGCTTGAGTAGAGGAAGCTGGTCTTTGTGATTGATTATGACAACGAGGTCGTCTAGAGGAGGAAGGTTGATTACGGGAGGAATTTGTACCGTCAGAAATGACAAAGGCAAATTGATGAGGAGCCAAAGAGAGGCACATTTCAAATTCCAGCAATAAACCTCAAACTTCCACATAGGTTGGACACTCTGGGCGGGAGTTAATTGCTGCTACAATGGGGTCAAAATCAGAGCCAAGGCCATTCAGAGTCCATAAAATCAAGTTGTCATCGTCGAC
This sequence comes from Aristolochia fimbriata, assembly GCA_019845555.1. Classification (NCBI taxonomy): domain Eukaryota; kingdom Viridiplantae; phylum Streptophyta; class Magnoliopsida; order Piperales; family Aristolochiaceae; genus Aristolochia; species Aristolochia fimbriata. Next base: position 24,963,550 of record CM034079.1, read on the forward strand.
TGATTTTACGCAAGTATCAATGCCAAAGATTTGGCTTTTCGGTTCCATTTAAGCAATTCTTCTGGATTGCCAGTTGGAGCTTGGGACATTCCATCGATGAAGCCCATCAAGTCATGATATTTGAGGATGGGAGTAATTTGTGTACGCCAGAGAAGAAAATTATCACTAGTGAGTTTTTGAGAAACTTCCTGCGATATGTTTTTGACAGTGGGGAGCAAGGCAGAAGAAGATGTAGGGGTTGATTGAGTGCCTGCCATGGAACCTAAGCCGTCTGATACCATGAAAGAACAAAATATATTTGATGTTATGATGAAAGTTACAATGAAGAGGAGACCTTTTATAGGCATTGTACAAATAGAGCAAGAAGTTAACAAATAGAAGTTCTACCTTCTATTATGTGACAATATCAGTACTATTTATATGGCTTCTAATCTGATTACTCACCAGCGCAGCAAACACATTGAAATTGATCTTCATTTCGTAAGAGAAAAGTTGAAAGAATAAAGAACAAAATATATTTGAAGTTTCGACGAAAGTTACAATAAAGAGGAGACCTTTTATCAGAATTTTACAAATAGAGCAAGAAGTTAAAAATAGAATTTTTGCCTTTCGTTACGGTCTGTTATTGAGAGTAATTGAAGAGGTAAGTCGGTCAAATCATGATCCACATATCAAGGAAGACCTGTTATCAATACACACATTTTAAAGAAAGAATGAGGGACATTTTAACGAAAGTAATTTTCAACTTTATTGACTTTTATAAAAATACCCGTCACACTTATGACAATGACTCCCTTTTTCTTCTTTAAAGTGTTTGTATAGAAAAATTTTCTACATATAAGTGTAGGAAATCTTTCGTCATAAATATATATATGCACTTTACGTGCGCTCATATAGTTTCAGTCGTTAGATCTAATTAAGTTTCATCTAACAGTCATGTTTTAAGGTAAAACTTTATGGTTTATTTACAACAATGTCCCACTATTGAGAAGGCTCTCAAACCGAAAAATCAAAGCTAGAAAATCTTTAAGAAGGAACCGACTGAGGAGCCAGGAGAGGAAGTCATCGCAGATCTTGGGCCGAGGAGGCCATCCGTTCCTCCGCCCTTATAAAAAAATAGGATTTAGTTTGGAGAGGAAGGTTCACTTTCTTTTCCTCGGCAAGAACAAACGATACGCCCTAATAAACCACCTTCTTCCTCTGCACTCACCGAACGCAGCTTTCGACTTCGACTTCTTCTTCTCTCTTTTCTTCGGCTGTGATGGGTTTTTTGCTTTTGTAATCTCAATCACTACTAGAAAACCTGCTTTTGGCGACTATCACAAACAGTCACTAAACATAGGAAAAATAGTCGCTAAATAAAAAAGTGACGGGTCATCTTTCACCAAAAGCAAGTCGCAAATGTAAGCATCGCAAATTCATTTAGCGACAAAAAAGAAAGTTGCTGAAAAGAAAACATTACTGACTGTTAAAACCTGTCACAAATGGTAAAGTTTAGCGACTACAATAACTAGTCACGGTTGGTTATTATTGGCAACTAACAAAACCCACAAGTTGTTATTATTGGTGATTGTCAAAACCCGTCACAATTGGTTATAGTTGGCAACTATCAAAACCCATCACAATTGGTCATTATTGGCGACCGTCAAAACCCATCACAGTTGGTTATTATTGGCGACTGTCAAAACCAGTCACTATTGGTTATTATTGGCCACTGTCAAAACCCCCGTCACAGTTGGTTATTATTGGTGGCTATCAAAACCCGTCACGGTTGGTGATTGTTGGAGATTGTGAAAACTCATCAGGGATGGTTACAATTAATGACTGTCAAAACCAGTCATGTATGGTTATTGTTGGTGACTAATAAAACCCGTTGCGGTTGGTTATTGTTTGTGACTGTCAAATCAATCACAATTGACTTTGTTTGCGACTAACAAAATCAGTCACAATTGGCTACTGTTTGCGACTATAAAAATTAGTCACAATTGATATTTTTGTGACTATCAAAACCCATCATCATTGGTTAATATCGATGACTGTCAATACCCGTCAAGGTGTTAATTTTAGAAATTGGTAAAAAATATCGCAATTAAACCTTACTGACAATCTTAGACAATAAAAATAATAATATGATGGAGTCTACTAGATAGTGTAACTATATAGTCTTGTTCTACATCCCTACATTGCTACATTCAAAAAAAGGAACCAAAACACCAAAAGCCAATCAGATGAAGTAGTCTCCAAGAGGAACCCAATACGCAGTCCTGTACAAAATCAAATAAAAACATATAAACAATAATATTACTATCTTTATGTATTAATTAAGCATAGTAACATAAAATATTTTCTTACATACCAGTCTTATCATCATGGTGGGATCAAGGGTTAGCACCCTTGTGTCGGCTACATCCAACAATTGTGGCCAAAAGAACAAATTAAGTAGAAAATGTTAGCTAAGAAATATTTATAATCTGGCAACTTGTATAGAATTGATAATGTTTCATACATTGAGAAGATGAATTGTCAAATGCTCGAAGGGGAATTTTAACAGCTTCAGCGTGCTTCGAAAGTTGTTTTCTCATCAAGCGTGACTCTTCACTTCTTTTATTATCCTTCTGCTTCATAATGCACAACTCTTTATCTCTATCTCTATCCTTCTACTTCAAGGATACAATCTCCTCTCTAGCTTGTTGTAGTTTTGTGGAAAGAGTGTTGACCTTCTCATTTGAGCTAACCATCATGCGATTCTTCCTCTTGGACTGGCCCCTACCCAAGCCCCTCTCAAAGCCCCCATGGTGAGCACGAAAAACCTTGTCCAAGATAGGATATAACACTTCTGAATTCTGACTATTTTGTACCTCCTCCTTATGAAAAGATTCGGCAACCTCAGTCTATGCACAAAATTTTATTAACGAAAGTGATATACCCACGTAATTATTTTGAAGTAGTAAATTAACATGTTAGATAAAAGGAACTTACACATTTCTTCTTGGTATACTCGTTCGCGTAACTGCTGCCCTTCCACTTGTGCGCCATCATGTAGGCATCTAGGATTGTAAAATTATTTCCCTTTTTTGCGAGCTGAATTCGTCTTAAAATAAATATAAACAAATAATTTCATACATGCAAATAAATAAACTAAAAGCAACTTATAATTACCTCCTCAGCATAGTGTCTAGCGATAAATTATGGGCCCAATGACTGAGTTGTCTGTAGGTGGGCGCTATTTGCATTATTTCACATAGAAGCAGTCATAATATTTTCGAGTTACCAGTATGACATGAGCTCCTCCCATTGTTTTTGTGTCAGCCTTGAATCAGGGCGTATCTTCCTAACCTCATTTTGTTTATCATAGAAAGGTGGTACTCGATGGTCTCTGTGTCATGGTTAAACTTGTTCTCACACCTTACACATGGGCATAACATGATTCCTTCTTTTTGCTTCGCATATTCCAAAAAGAATCGAACTCCGCCAAAAAATTCTGGGTTGGCATGTGTGCCTATTGGTGTACCTATACATACAACTTTTGTTTGCAAGATAGTCCATCGGTACGACTGAAGTACTACCTAGAGAAATTAAGACAACAAATCAACAAAGTCAACTTCCAGTCCTAAAGTGGGACTAATCAAGTCCACCACACAACGTGAGACTAATCAAGTCCACCACACAACGTGGACCTAATAAAGAAAATGAAGCCAAAATAATGTTTGAAACTCAATAAGTTTACATACATCAACTTTGGAGCTTATAGTAGTCTAAAATCCATAAGACTAGCATATACATAATAGAATAAAACATGACCAAAATCTAATAGGAGAAAACATGGCAAAAAGGAAAACGTCTATGACAAACGTAATTACCGAACTCCAATCTCATTTGTACATAGTTTGAGCAATAACCTATCTGAATTTTGAATGAGTCAATATACACACTACTACAACAAGATGCAAAGCATAAATTCACAAAAAGATGTACAAAATGTCCTATAAATGCTTTTGCAGCAAAAGAAATAGTTTTGGTGAAAAAGGGGAATTTTGAATATCCCAAAAGCAAAGTCTCCTCTATCAATCAACTATAAGGATTTGAAAAGATGAATGGGATCATGAAGGTAGAAGTGTTTAGAATAATAGAGCCTGATATACGGAACTTGTTGTTGCTAGAATCTCAAACAATCTGGTATGGAAAAAAGGTTATGGCCTGATGGACCACCGGTGGTTTGGTGGACATTTTGCTACATAAATTGACAATAACTCTCCATCTTCTAGAAGTCACTTGTGTTTCCCCATGGAAGTGACATGCAGTATAGCTCTTTTAAAAACCATCCCTAGAAAGGTGGTACTCGATGGTCTCTTTGTCATGGTTAAAACTTGTTCTACCACTTAGCACATGGGCATAACATGATTCCTTTTCCCTCAATTACTTGTTTTCAGAGGGTCAGGCCAGGGGGGGAGGGTTGGGCCAGGGGAGGGAGAAGCTCACGCGAGGGCGGTTCTGTGAGGGTATTTTGGTCTCACTATCCATGATTCAATATTTTACAATCAAGCATCCATGGTTCGATATTTAGGGATTAATATAACCATGTGTTGTAATGCTCCCTTTGACCCATCTATCCTAAATTTATAATCAATGATTGGAAGCTGTTGATCAACTAGGGAGCCTGGGGTAGTGCGCCCTGCACCATATACGGTGCAGCGTGCCAATAGCAACCCCAGAGGGGAATGGCCCACCTAATCCCAACAGTAGGCCCCCACTCTCCCCAGGGTTACTATTTGTATGGTGCAGTGCGCACTACATGATCCCAATCCGTTAGAACCCATGACTTCTGTGGAGCACAACCACATTAGAGAACTGTACATAGTAAAAAATTGGCTTGTTAATATGCTAGCTAGGGAGGGGGTGTTCCGCCAACACCTCACTGTTGGGGCTCTTCCCTATTTAGTTATGTAGTTTGCTCATTCTCCCATGTGGGGTCGTGTTTTTATTTGTATAGCCGGGCAATCTCCCCACGTCTTGCAATCTGGAGTTCCATTGTTCCCATTTTAATAATTCCATCTGATTTACCTAAAAATATACAAAAAACACATAAAAATTAATAGTAATCCAAATAAATATTCTAGTGGGGACTATTTTTAATATAAAAGAAAATAATAGACATAAAAATTTTATGTTATTCACAAAAAACACAAAAATAAAAAAAAAACTTAAAAATATACTAATACACAAAAAAATAAAAAATAAACAAAATTTTGTGGTAGCTCCAATATACAACATAAAATATACAAAAAAAAACCACTACTCCAATATGCAAAAGAAACATAAAAAAGGACATTGCTCCAAGTCTTATGTTTAATCTGTTTAAATCTTCAAAAAGAGAATTAATTAAAAGTTACACATTGATGAAAGCATATAAACATTCTATATATATTACTATTGTGTAAATTATTTTTGGCAGAGGCCATAAAGGAATATAGATATATCCTGATTATGTAGTGTGGAAAACAATACAAGCCACAAGGGGAAACAAAAAGAAGAACTTAGCAATAATATTTAATGGCCAAAATGAATTGAGAACCTTAGGATCAAAGCACAATCCAGAGTCAAAACTATTCAAATTCCTTTAAAATTTGTGTGTGAATAGGCAATCCAAATAATAGAATTTGGATAACAAACTTAACTATAAATTGAGCACTAGAATCTAGATAAGCAAAAAACCTGTCACCTTAGACCTGGGGATTAGTTGCCCGACCCATAGGGCAGCCCCCACAGGTTCCGTCACAACATACCTAGGGGCTAGCATATGGCTGCCCATTCCCACAACGGGGCCAGTGGGGACTGGGCCACTCGTCCCCATAGTGAAGCTAGTGGGAACTGGGCCGTCCGTCTCCATAGCAGGGTCTATGGGGACTAGGCATTCAGTCTCCACAACGGGGCCTTTGGGGAGTGGGTGACCCGTCCCTTCAGAGGGGGCATGTGGGGACTGGGCAGCTCATCCCTTAGTGGGGCATGTGGGGCTTGGGCAGATCATCCCCACTGAGGGCCTGTGAGGACTGGGCGGCCTATCCCCATAGCAAGGTCTGTGAGAATTGGGTAGCCCATTCCTATAGCGGGGCTTGTGGGGACTGGGCACCCTCCCCAGAGTGGTGCCTGTGGGGACAGTTGCTCTCGTCCCCATTATAGTGCTTATGGGGACTGGGCTGCCCATCCACACAGCTGGGCCTATGGGGATTGGGGCACCCGTTCCCACAATGCGGCCTGTGGGGACTGCGCCACCCGTCTCCATAGTGGGGCATATGGGGACTGTGTTGCCTGTTCCCACAGGTTGGTCTGTGGGGACTGGGCCACCCATCCCCACAGCGATACCTGTGGGGACTGTGTCACCCATCTCCACAGCGATACCTTTGGGGACTACGCCACCCGTCCCCACAACGATACCTATGGGGACTGCACCACCCGTCCCTACAATGATACCTGTGGGTACCGCGCCTCCCATCCCCATAGTGATACCTATGACAACTGTGTCACCCATCCCCACATCAAGACCTGTGGGGATTGTCCTACTACTTCCCACAACATTACCGGTGGAGACTGATCACCAGTCTCCATAGTGGACCTTTAACTTTTTTCATTTAATAATTTTTTTCTTATTTACCTAAAATTACACACAAATACAAAAAAAACAATAAACAAAATTTCCAAAAGAAAGTTTCATATATCAAATTTTTTAGTTATTAAAAAAATATATAAAAGTACAAAATATAGAAAAAGAAAAACAAAAATACATTGAAGCTTGCCATTGCTCTCATTTGCAAAAAAAACACAAAAAATACAGCAAGAAAAATAAAAAAATATCCATAGGTTCCATATGAAAAAAAACCAAAAAAATTGTCTTTGTTCCAACAGACTCATGATTAATTTGTTTAAATCTGTAAAAAGAGAATTAATTATCAATTATACATTGATGAAAGCATGTAACCAACACAAGTCAACAATATTTAATGGCCAAAATGAATCCTTTAGTGTGTATGCGTGTGTGAATCCTTTATTGTGTGGGGGTGTGTGTGGGTGTGTGCGTGTGTGTGTGAATCCTTTACTTTGTGTAGGTGTGTGAATCCTTTATTTTTTTCTGTGTGTGTGTGTGAATCCTTTAATGTGTGTATGTGTGTGTGAATCCTTTATTTTGTGTGTGTGTGTGAATCCTTATGTGTGAGTGTGAGTGTGTCTGTGTGAATCCTTGTGTGTGTGTCAATCTTTTATTGTGTGTGTGTGTGTGTCAATCTTTTATTGTGTGTGTGTGTGTGTGTGAATCCTTGTGTGTGTATGTGTGTGTGAATCCTTCTGTGTGTGTGTGTGTGTGTGTGTGTGTGTGTGAATCCTTGTGTGTGTGTGTGTGAATCCTTGTGTGTGTGTGTGTGAATCATTGTGTGTGTGTGTGTGAATCCTTGTGTGTGTGTGTGTGTGTGTGTGTGTGTGTGATCATTGTGTGTGTGTGTGTGAATCCTTGTGTGTGTGTGTGTGTGTGTGTGTGTGAATCCTTGTGTGTGTGTGTGTGTGTGTGTGAATCCTTGTGTGTGTGTGTGTGTGTGTGTGTGTGTGTGTGTGTGAATCCTTGTGTGTGTGTGTGTGTGTGTGTGTGTGTGGCAGAATCCTTGTGTGTGTGTGTGTGTGTGTGTGTGTGTGTGAATCCTGTGTGTGTGTGTGTGTGTGTGTGTGTGTGTGTGTGTGAATCCTTTGTGTGTGTGTGTGTGTGTGTGTGTGTGTGAATCCTTGTGTGTGTGTGAATCCTTGT
>CM034079.1:25573835-25733835 GCA_019845555.1 Aristolochia fimbriata
CGATGAGTCAACTAGTTCGGGTCACTTGTTAGTGCCAGACAGTACGAGTTGACTACCTTTGACAAAATCAATCATGAAAGAGCAAGGCATGAGGTATATATAGTATTCAAACAATCAGGAGTGCTTCAATTTAGAAGGATTGCGATGATACATGAAGGGATTGCAGTCTGTTTAAATAAGGAGGGTCTGAAGATATATGAGGAAGAGGATCACGTGAGGAAGGAAAGATTGATAAAATCATGGAATGGTAATTGAACTATGATTACAGGACATGCCATAGAAGAGGATACATGTTAGTACATAAAGAGCATGAAGGCTCACATATGAGATATCTTTCATGGACGTTTTTGAGAATTCTAGAGAGTCAGAGTCTTCAGAGGTTTATTAGTTTTACATCCATTCGCTTATCACAGAAGCAGTTGAAGAGATGAAGACGGAGTTGCGACTGGAGTTGCAACACCATTTCTGAAGTGTGTGCTGGAGACAGATCGAAGCTTCTATTTTGGAAGATCGTACTGAGGGGGAGCCTCAATGGGATAATAATGTGACTGCTCACACTGGGTGTGTCAGGTGAAGGCTTAAAGGTAATCGACCCTACTATTGTAAAGTGAGTGAATATTGTAATGCCTTTGTGAAAGGCTTGTAATCAGTAATCACTAGTGGATTGTTATTATCCCGGGCAAGAATGACCCGTAGATTAGGAGTTCTGAATTGCGATAACAACTTGTCTGTGTTTGCTTTATTCTTTATTTCTTGAGGTGTTTAAATGTGGAGTTTCAGGCGGAGTTTTAACACCCGATAATTACGTGGTGAGATTCGGGAGTTCTGGTGAAAATGACAGACACAATCAAGGATGGAGGTTCTTCAACTCATCCACCCCTTCTAGAAGGAACAAATTATCCCTACTGGAAGGCTAGAATGGCTGCTTACATCAAAAGCATAGATGAAGATGCATGACTGACAGTACTTGAAGGATGGGTACGTCCTACTGTTGTACTAGAAGGAAAGACGTTAGATAAGCCACAAAAGAATTGGACTGACGAAGAGAAGAAAAGCAGCAATCTGAACTCAAAGGCACTTAATGCCATATTTTGTGGAGTCAACTTGGAAGAATTCAGCAGAATGTCAACTATTGCCTCTGCAAAAGAAGCTTGGGAATCACTAGAGATACATTATGAAGGAACTGCTTTGGTACGTATTGCTAAACTCCAACGACTTATGACAAAATTTGAATTGATTAAAATGAGGGATGATGAGACCATCTTAGAGTATGATGGAAAGATCAGAAGGTTGGCCAATGAAGCAAGACTACTTGGAGATCTGTTTCCAGAAAACAGATTGGTATAAAAAGTTTTAAGGTCTTTAAATAAAAAATTCTCTATGAAAGCCGTTGTTATTGCTGAAGCTAACAATATTGATAAAATGACTTTGAATGAAGTGATTGGTTCATTGTGTACGTTTGAGACAGAGATGGAATCTGAGGTGAATGTATCTTTGGTGAATGACCAGAACATTGCATTCACTGGTGAAACCAAAGAACAAGGTCAGTCATCTAATGAAAAGTTAGAAGAAAAAATTGCTAATCTGTCCAAAGGGTTCAACAAGTTGTAGAAGAAATTCTATAAACGAGGAAACTCTTCCAAGTATGGTGAAAATAAAAATGAAAAATTTACTGCAGAACAAAGAAGAGTGCAATGCCGTGGATGCGATGGTTATGGTCATATCCAGGTTGAATGCTCCATAGTACAGAAGAAAAAGAAGGCTCATAATGTAACTTGGAGTGATTCAGACAACAAGTCATCAGATTCGGATAAAAATTATATAGTGTTCTTTACCGGAGTTTAAGATGAGGTTCCAACACTTGAGGTACAGGAGGATAACATCTCTCTTCTGAAAGGTATGAAAGACAAACTGGACAATCTCTACAATATAAATCGAGAGCTAATTGTTAAACTTACTGAGTCTGAATCCTCTCAAAAGTTTCTTCAGATAGATGTGATGAAAGAGAAGAATCTCTAAAGCTGAAGAAAAAATAGATTGAAGAGTTGCAGAAGGAGTTATTCTCAACAAAACAAATCTTGAAGAAACTGGAGAAAGGGAAAGGTAAGTTGGATGAGATTTTGAGTATTGGAAAAACAAGTAGTGATAAGAGTGGACTTGGTTATACTGGAAGCACCTCCAAATGACAAATAGTATTTGTTAAAGAAGGATCTAAAAAGAAAAGCACTCATCAAAACATCAAACAGATTGGACGCTATTACTGCCGGGATCTGGGACATATACAATCACAGTGTTACAGATTATTAAAAGATCTGAAATATAGAAACAAAGGGTTTTCAAAGAATCATTTGAAATATAAGTTTGTCTGGATTCGAAAACAGGTGTTTTGTAATCATGTTTTGATAGTAGCTACTAACTCTGTGTGGTATTTTGATAGTGGCTGTTCGAGACACATGACTGGTGAATCAAACCTGCTGAGTAACATAAGTCATAGTGAATCAGGACAAGTCACATTTGGTGATGGAGCTAAAGGTACAATCACTGGAAAATGAACTTTAAATATTGATGGATTGCCTAGATTACTGAATGTGTTACTTGTTCAGGGTCTAAAAGGAAATCTGATTAGTATTAGCCAATTGTGTGATGAAAAATTACTAGTTCACTTTACTAGTGAAAAATGTCTAGTGTCTGACCACAATAGTAATTTGGTGATGGAAGGAGTTCGAACAGGAGATAACTGTTATAAATTGATTGACAAATTACAGTGCTATACTGCTTCCTTAAATAGTGCAGATATCTGGCATCGGAAATTGGACCATGTGCATTTCAGGCACATTCAGAAGTTGATTAAACATGCAGCAATAAAGGGACTCCCTGAGATAAAAAATATTCCACATAAGACACAACACAAAAGCACCACTCAAATCAATACAACTAGACCTTTGGAACTTCTCCATGTTGATTTAATGGGACCAGTTCAGACTCCAAGTCACAAAGGAAAAAGTTATATCTTTCTTTGTGTGGATGATTTCTCACGATTTTGTTGGGTTGACTTTCTTAAGGAAAAATCAGATACATTCGAGTCTTTCAAAAACTTTGTTCAAAGGTGATGATGGAGAAAAGAGAAATAATCTAGAAGATAATGAAACTCAGGAGTGATCATGGAAGAGAGTTAAAAAACAAAGACTTTGCTGAATTCTGTGATAAGAAAGGCATTCATCATGAGTTCTCTGCTCCAAAAACACCACAACAGAATGGAGTGGTAGAAAGAAAGAATAGAACCCTGCAAGAGATGGGTCGGGTTATGCTGCTTTCAAAGGACTTCCTGAAAAACTTTAGGCTGAAGCCCTGAACACTGCTTGTTATATTATAAACAGAGTCTTCTTTCGTCATTTCACTCACAAGACTTTGTATGAGTTGTATAAAGGTAAAAAACCTACGGTAAGTCATTCCCACAATTTTGGAAGTAGATGTTATATTCTGTGTGACAGAGAAGCACTTTGTAAGTTTGCTGCTCAAAGTGATGAGGGAATCTTTTTGGGTTATTCAACAAATAGTAGAGCATATCGAGTATACAATAAAAGAACTCGAGTTATTATGGAATCCATCAATGTAATAGTTTATGATGATGATACTCAAAATCAGAGAACATATGATGATTTATCCACTCCACAGTCACAAATACAGAATGAAAGCATACCAGAAGTCATAGGTGTTTCAGAAGGAGTTCCAGAACCGCTTAGTGATGAAAATCTCATTGAACTTCCTGAGATAGATGTGAACACACCAGTACAAGACAAATCTGGTGTTACCAAGAAACCTTCTTCCAGAATTTAGAAAAATCATTCTGCAGAAGCAATTATTGGAGAACTGAATGAAAGTATGAAAACTAGAGGGATTGATATTAATTATCATGATATGGTTCATTTTGTGTGCTATACTTCATCACAGGAATCGAAGAAGGTTGAAGAAGCCCTCAACGATGAATATTGGGTTTAGGCAATGTAGGAAGTACTCCATCAATTTGAAAGAAATAAGGTTTGGAGGTTAGTACCACGTCCTGTTCATAGCAACATCATTGGTACTAAATGGGTTTTTAAAAATAAAACAGATGCAGCTAGAAGGATTATCAGAAACAAAGCCAGATTGGTCGCCCAAGGGTATACTCAAGTGGAAGGTGTAGACTTTGAAGAAACCTTTGCTCTAGTAGCTCGATTAGAAGCTATAAGATTGATGATCTCGGTAGCATGTCAATTAAAGATAAAACTCTATCAGATGGACATCAAAAGTGCGTTTCTAAATGGATATATTTCAGAAGAATTATTTGTGGAGCAACCCAAGGGGTTTATAGATCCTCACAACCCAGACCATGTCTACAAACTCTCTAAGGCACCGTATGGGTTAAAGCAGGCACCACGTGCCTGGTATGACCGCTTGACCTCCTTTCTAATTGGTCATGGGTATTATCGAGGTAATGTGAATCAAACTCTGTTTATTAAACGAATTGATGGAGAAATGATAATGACACAAATTTGCGTATTTGACATGATTTTTGGTGCTACAAAAAGAGCATTACTAAATGATTTTGTTCAGACTATGAAACAGGAGTTTGAGATGAGCATGGTTGGAGAACTATCATTCTTCCTTGGATTTCAAATCAAACAGCAGGATAATGGTATCTTCCTATGTCAAGAGAAGTATGCTAAAGAGATGGTACAAAAATTTGGAATGGAACACACTAAGCCAAAAGCCACCCCAATGGGAACCAACGAAAAACTACATAGAGATTCAGAAGGAGTTGGGTCTGATTAGCATCTGTACAGAAGCATGATTGGAAGCCTATTATACCTTACAAGAAGTCATCCTCATCTATGCTTTAGTGTTGGGGTGTGGCAAATTCAAAAGAATCACACCTCCAGGCAGTGAAAAGAATATTGAGGTATGTACATGGGACTATTGAACTTGGTATATTCTACTCGAATTTTTCTACTGTAGCACTTGCAGGGTATAGTGACGCTGATTGGGCTGGGAATGCTGATGATCGGAAGAGTACCTCTGGTGGTTGTTTCTATCTAGGGACAAATCTTGTAGCATGGTATAGTAAAAACCAGAACTCAATATCCTTATCTACTGCTGAAGCTGAATACATTGCAGCTGGGAGTTTTGTACTCAATTACTGTGGATGAAGCAAATATTGGCCGATTATGGTTTTGAGCAAGACATTTTGACAGTGTTTTGTGATAACATGAGTGCAATAGATATCTCCAAAAACCCAGTACAACAGTCTCGCACAAAGCATATTGATATTCAGTACCATTTTATCAGAGAGCTGGTGAGAGAAAAGATAATCAGTCTGGAGTACATATCTACAGCAAATCAATTGGCAGATATTTTTACCAAAAATCTTGACAGAACACGATTTGAGTTCCTTCGAGGAGCTCTTGGGATGTGTCATTTGTAAATCTCAATTCCTTACCATAGGGATTATAAAAAAAAAAAAAGGCGATATCAGATTTTGGTAATTTTTATATGTCACATTTTGTTTGTTTTTCTAGGTGTTCAAGAGGGAGTTACTACAAGCGCAAGTCACCAAACGATGCGCATCACATGGTGATAATGAAGTTGGTAAAGTTTTTTAATCGTTGTTCAACGGTAAAAACACGAGGACACGGTTACTTGCAAAGGCAACTTTTTTTTGTCTATTTAAAGAAAGTTTGAACTCCCTTTCAATCACTATATTTCTCCTTGATTTCCTTTCTATCTTATCTCAAAATCAAGGTTGTTATATTGTGCCCTAGCAACACGATGCTCCAGCACTCGTCGAATCGATGGATTCCCCACCATCCTCGTCGAGCTAAAAGAAGGGCGCTGCTGCGATTGTTGATAGAGTGGTCTCCTTCTTCCTGCCAACGAAATCATCTTGCCCTGCTAAAACGAAAGCATTTGATGCAGCCTTTGAAGATATGCCAAAGGAAGCAGCACCCGTTCACACATCTTCCTCCTTGCCTTTGATGTCGGTCCGTGATGATCCTCAGTCAGAAAATGTTCAGCACACTACTACCAGAGAGCCATCACAAACTGCAACATGTATTTCCCCTTCCATTGAGGATTCCTCAACTGAATCCTCTTCATCGATACGAGACTCTCTGACTATACGAGACGCATTGCAACACATTGTCCAGAAAACATCCCGTCTACAACGGTCTCGTCGATTGTCTGAGGAGTTGCCGAAAGCTACTGAGTATGAAAAGACTGATTTCTCTAGTGCTAACACTCCTGCTCCATCACTTTCTGGCTCTGCTGAGGTATGAAGTTTAAACTCCTCTGAAATCGATGACATTCCAATTTCTCAGCTTCGTCCCAAAGTTTGAGAAATCGTCCCACAAGGACCCAAGCTAATAGATAATTGCTTTTCTAGTTTAAAAACCAAAGTTTGAGAAATCGATTGAAAAGAAGTTACAAAAACAAAATTTAAACTAATCTACCTAATCCTATAGAGATCAAGAGAGGGCTTTTGATAAAATCAGTATGGAAAGAGACATTGGGAATCCATTTTCCTCCCTAGGCAATTCTGAGATTGAATAGTTGAGTTTTGAAAGCAATTTCTGACGAGCTTATAAAACCATGGCTACTATCCGCATCGGCATCACCTTTTCTATCTCCTAGAGTAACCCTAGCTAGCATGATCGACTCTACTTGATAGCATAAACATGAAGCTCATTGACCCTACCTATGGTCGGGAATCAGGTCTTATGTCATAGGCAAATCAATCTAATCCAACATGGTATTACTTTAAGGTCAAAGATTAACCCTAAAATCAGTTGATCTGCCTGGTGTATGAACTCAAAAAGATTTGTAAAACCCTATCAACATATCTTACCTTAAGTCTAGGTTCACCTTATAACCAGTACATTGCAGGACAACAAGTATGAATTAAGAATTAAACAACTTGGAATACTTATTCATGCACCAAATTGAAACCAAATAAAATATAATGTATTAATCTCATTACATTCCTAGGGAGTCATGGACTCCCTACTACAGATGACTACTCCATACTGGAAATATAAACACAAATCAAGGTTTTGATAACAGCCATGAAAGAAGAAAAATAACTAAGTACAAAAACTCCCTTCGGAAGACTGCTCCTGTCACCCTTGCTCCTTGGTTGAAATCTCCGCCTTTCTTCCTCAAAGCACCCAGAGGTCGTGTAAGACACCCTCTAGACCTTATCCTCTCTCTAAAATAAAGAACAAAGTAGGAAATTGAACTAAAAACTGAATCTAAACTAAAAACTCCATGCGTTACACTCTTCCTCGGACCCCTATTTATAGTTGAAGTTCTGTCTAGGCCCTGTAATTTGGTCTCTGTCCAGGGGTATAAAGTATTAATTTCTGACCTCAGAATTGGATGAAATTATATACGAACCTTCCTTCTATAGTCTTTGCCTTGTGTACGAAATTTGAGTTTAATCTGAATTAGGTAACTTGAGATATGATGCTCAAAAGTTGGGTTGATTCTGCTGCTAATTTCATCACTGGGTCCACCACTTTTAAAATATAAAACTCAAAAAACCAGACTTCGATGACCTGAATTTTCATGATATTATCCTCAATATCCTCAGGAATATTTATTCCAAATTTGGGTTCAATTGGAAGTCGGAATCTCCAGATATGGCCTCTTCAATCTCGGACTGTCATTTCCTTTTATAGCAGTCTCTAATCAGGAATAGAATTTCATCTTTTTGAGGATTCAAACCTCTTAGAATTTCCATAAATTTCCTCTAGAGACTTCTTGGACACCTTCATTATACACTTAGGACTCTTCCTCCCACGTTTGATCTTTCTTACTTGTAGGAATCCCGAGATTTTAGCGATTTTGCATTGCTGAGACCGCGCCACAACTGTCTTAAATTCGCGCGGTCGCTCTACTCGGGTAGATCTTCTTCTAAGTACTCGAATGGAAAGAGTCCTGGTCATGTTTGGAAACTCCATAGGACTTGTGGGGCCATCTTGGCGCGGTCGCGCCATTCTGTTGGCGCGGTAGCACCGGATTTTGTCCTCCAACTGGTGCGGTCGCGCCGGTCCCTGCAACCTTGTACCTTTATGCACTAAAATCTTTATATTTTCCTCATTTTAGCTCCGATTTTAATGATTCTTCTTGCGTTGGACTCCTGAGAGAGAAAAACTGAATCTGAGACATATTTCATGATATTATGATGATTATTGACTCCAAAATATAATTTCAAATTCTAATTGAGACTTAAAAATAGTGTCATTTAGACACTTGTCAATGATAGAGAAAGGGGAGAAGGTGATGGAACAGGAGCAGTTGAGTTGCCTATTCTTATCCCAGATGTGCAACCTGTTCTTATGGAAAAAGAAGCAAGAGCTTCCTGGAATGCATTCTGTACTCGGAAGGTTATTCTTGAACTTCCCTTATGTGAAGATGAGTATGAGAAAGCTGACCTCTTTACATTGTTAGATCAGACGCATCTTCGACAATCTACGTTATTCACTGCCAAATTTCATCCTGTCATCATCTCTGAACTTTATTCAAATCTAAAGAAATCTATCTTCAATCCTGACTCTCCCGAATATCACAAGGTATGGCTTCGGGGTCATTGTTATGATTTTTCACTTGAAATTTTGGTTATGTTTGTTGGTGTTCCAATAGAGGAGGAAATGCATGTTGATGTTTGTCTTGATGAAATTATCTTCGAGCTCACTGGAGGATATAAGAAAAAATGGGTTTCCCATTGCGCTTTTCCTACCTCGGCGCTGACATAAAGTATTATGGACTTCATAAGGCTTCTATCTCTCACTGGATGCCCACCGATCATTACACCACTGTTAACAAATCTCTTGCATGATTTCTGCATAAAGTGGGTAAGGCGATTCCTGTTAATCTTGGGCAATTAATTTTTTATCAAGTAGTGAAATTTACTGAACATCCAAAACACTATGCAAGCATGATGTTCCCCAGCACTATCTATACTATACTGTTGTCTCAAAAGGAGTTTGAACTAGCACCTGGTCCGGCTGGGGATGTTACTGATCGGCGGTCCACTACTAGTTACTCGGTGTTTCTGGGATACTCCCCCATTGCGTGGTGTAGTAAGAAGCAGTCTTATGTCTCTCGCTCTAGCACGGAGGCTGAGTATCGTGCTCTGGCTAATACTGCATCAGAAATTGTCTGGCTTCGTTAGTTGCTTCAGGATATGGGGGTTCATTTGGGTTCTTCTTCTCCCCTGTATTGTGACAATAATAGTGCTATGCAGATTACTCACAATGCTGTTTTCCATGAAAGAACCAAACATATCGGAGTTGACTACCATTTCGTGCGTAATCACTGTGCTCTTGGAACTGTGGACTTGTTATATGTGCCTTCTGAAGATCAGGTCGCTGATTTGTTTACCAAGTCGCTCACTCGATCGCGTCTAGGCTACTTATGTTCCAAACACCAACTGTGTTCTTTTGACCCATCTTGAGTTTGAGGGGGGATGTTACAGTATGTAATTATGTAATAGTATAAGGGTATTATTGTCACTTAACTTGTGTATACCCTATGTATAAAAACCACTCTTTTTAATAGAAATTCAATTGATTTTTTTTATGAAAATTACACTCTACACCTGTCCATCTGCCACTATGCATGTACATTTCTCATATATGTCATCCCTTCCCTGTCACCATACTCTTTTTTTCTTATTGGATCTTACATGCAAATAAGCTCACACTACCTTGACCAATTACTTGTTTGTATGGTTCTTACATGATCCAACATACAGCGAACTACTGGATGACCCTTCTTTGGAGGGCCTTTTATATGGATAACTTTTGTAGTGCCAAGATCACTAACATCCAATTTAACAAGTAAAATTTCACATGACAAATGTTTCATATTATTTAGGTAGAACCGCTGAAGTAATAGGCTTTTTGGATGACTAAGTATCCAACTTGGGTTCACCAAATACGTGACTGCACTGCTAAAGAAGCTGCTGAAAAGGATTGGCCAATTTCATTTGATATACATATTTTAGCATGAAGAGTCCTCTGTCCAAGAAGTTTAGATGGTGATGGGAAGTGGAACACACTTGAAGCATTTTCTAGAAATCATCAAAGAGATAAATCTAAAGCTGCAGTAACCAAGGAGAAGCCTCATCATGCTGGAGCTGATTAAGCGACTCCAAGTGATTCTAAACTTGGAAAAGATGCATCTTTTGATGCAAGTTCAATATTTGAGTCCAAGCAATGGGTATACCAATCCATGTCGAAAATGAATAAAAGGAGACAAAATCTCATCTTAGGATGGGTGTACCAATCTCATATGAATTAATTCTGAGGATGATTATTGCTCCAGATGGCAAGTCCCAGTGCAGAAGTGGACACAAAATCTCATCTTAGTGAGTCTCTGAAAACTGAGGTATATGAACTACATCGGTAGTATTTCTCTTCCTGAAGGTTTTCGAGTTTGTTCTCTGTGAATTAGAGGGTTCACCATGCTGGTTGATTCTTTATTTCATTGGCCAAATGAAATTGCAATTTAGTCCTGTGGAATTGATTTGTTCAAAACTGTTTCTGGAGTCTATTACATCATGGGCAACAAAAGATAATGAGCAATCTACTCTTAGGTGTTCTTGTAGCCGATGCAGTTTCTTTGGTTTAAGCTTCTTATCTGTATCGAATTTTGATTTGAAACATTGAGAAATTGAAGTTGTTCTTAGTAGGGGTAGCATGAGTTGAGCCATACCTAAACTCTGATAGGCTTGGGCTTGGCTTTTGTGAGCTGTCTTGGCTTGGTTCCCGCTATTTTAATTGGTTAAGATTTTTTTTGGTGAAGACACCTAAATCTGCCAAGTCTTTGGTGCACAGGATAGAAAATGAGGGTTTTACCAGAGCAGGCTTAGTCATTAGGTGTTTGCTGCCCTTTCTTTAAGCTGTTCTTATTTTATGTTTCTCCTGTCCAAAGCCTTGTACACTTTTGTGCTCTGGCATGTTCTTTGCATTGAAGTCATGCTTTTGATGATCTTATATCTATTCTATAATTCCATTTGGAGTGGGTAAAAACAAGTCCTTTATGTTTTTATTTCCCACTCACACGCGGGTAAAACAAACAGCTAACTCATAAGTTTAAGAATTGGAATAATATCAACTAGCTTATAAAATAACTTGAGATTCCATGTGAAACCTTGATATTACGTAGCAATGCATTGAAATGCATAAATATCATGCATGCCTCATCATTTATATAATTTTTTGTAGGCTTCTGTTGATGAAGGAAAGAAACAACCAGCCAAATCTAAACATACTGGTCAAACTGTACCCTCACCTAAATAGGGAAAGTCAGTCAAATCAGTGGATCATTCTTGTTCAAGTGCTGATGTGGGAGAGCCTGGTATAGCATTACGTGAGCAACCTGTGCAGAAGTCCTCACCGGACAAGGTTAATCTACCAACCAAACAACGGAGTAGGCGTAAGATGGATTTGCAAAGGGCAATGTTTTCAAAAGAGTTGAAGTCGTATGAGAATGTTGGAAACGAGCAACTCGAGAGGCTTGCACCCTTTGTTCAAGACAGGGCAGCTGAATTTCCCCACGCCTAGTTGCATTTAAAATTTTTAAAAACTTTTTAGGCTCTGTTATTAATTTCACATTGTTATGGTCTTTACAGAGTAGGTTGTTATGGTGCCTGTCATCAAAGTTGCTTCACAGATTGTTTCTTTGAGTGGTTTTATGGTGCAACTGACTACCCATGGTTTGCCAAAAATGAGTTTGTGGCCTACTTGGATTTTGCTCAGTTGAGCAATCTTTCATCAAGACCGACTCGTACAGGGTGGGGGGTCATACGCAGGTAAGCTTATTAGTCCTGAGTTGAAACTTCTGAGTATTTATTTGATTGTGTTTTATGCAGAGAGGTTCCACCACTAGTTGAAACCTCCTCGTCTTTGTCATTACTTGAGAAGTTGAAGCTTCTGAAATGAAATTTTCACATCCATCTTTTTCTTAGTCATTGTTGTTTGTGCAGTGCTCTTGGGAAGCCATTTCTGATCAGTTATTGAGGGAAGAAAGGAATAAACTAGAAGGACATAGGGAAAATGATAAGTGTCCAAAAGATACTTATTTATGCATGAATTATTGATCATAAATTCCTAATTTGAGTTGATTATGAGCATGAAAGTGACAAATATAACTCAAATACATGTTTTGTGTCTCAGGTACCCTGTAAAAGAAGAAAATCTAAATTCTGAGGAAAAATGAAGGAAAAAGGAGCAAAATCAAGCAAAAAGGGAATGGCGCGACCCTGCCGATTCTGGTGCGACCGCGCCGGTAAAAGGTTCGTAAATTCAAAGAAATCCAGAAAATTCCCAACGGCTAGTGAGGTTGAAAGGAGGACAGTTCGTGAATGTGAAATGGCGTGACCGCGACCCACGAGGGCGCTACCGCGCCATGAAGATGGCGCTACCTGTGGTGCTGTCGCGCCTCTCTGTTTCCTTACATAGATGCCAAGTTCTAATTTGGGAAGTCGGCAAGGAGTCTAAAGAGTTGCGCGACCGCGCCAGTTCTACAGCTTAAAGTGGCGCAACTGCTCCATAAAGAATCCTTCCTCATTTAGGACCCGTAGGCCGTGCTCCAGACTAAGACGAAATTCCTGCTCCAGTGGCGCGACCGCGCCAAAACAAAGAGCAATTCAGCGCGATCGCGCCGCTGACTCAGCTTCGTGACTTGCGGAAATCTCGGGATTCTAACTACCAATCAACCCCAGACTTGGAAGAAGAAGTCCTAATTGGCTAAGAAAGGTATCGACGAAGATTTTATGATATATTTCTGGAGTCTAGGTGCATTGAATGGTCATGAAGAGAAGTCCAAGACAAAGAAGGAAACTGCTGCCATATAAGGAAAGTACAAGTCCGAGATTGAAGAGGCCATATCTGGAGATCCCGACTTCCAATTGGATCGAAATTTGGACCACAGCTTCCTGAGAGGATTTAGAATCATGACACGGAAAATCAGGCCAATCCAAGTCGGGTTTGTGGAGTTTTATATTTTCAAAGTGATGGACCCAGTGCTGGAATTGGAAGCAGAAGCAGTTCAACTTCTCAAGGAGATATCTCAAGTTTCCCAACTCAGAATGAGTTCAAATTTCGTACACAAGTCAAGGACTATGTATGGAAGGTTCGGATACAGTTTCAGAAAATTCTGAGGTCGGGAAGTCACAATTCATACCCCTGGAAAGAAGCCAAAATTAGAAGTTCTGCGCAGAGCTTTAGCTATAAAAGGAGGTCCGAGGCAAAGCATAAAGGAGAGAGTTTTAGATCCAGTTCCGAGTTCCAGCTCTTAGAATAGTTTGTAGTTTGTTTTTATTGTTTTGTATCTAGGTTAGAGAGAAGAGAAAAGTCCAGAGGGAGTTTTACATGACCTCTTGGCACTTTAGAGAGAGAAGGTGAAGATCACTCAAGGTGTAAGAGAAGCCAAAGGCAGTCCTTCAAGGGGATTCTGTACTTAGTTTATTTTATGTCTATGGCTGTAATTGAATCCTTATTACTGTGTATTTATTCTATTAGCATGGAGTAGTCTCTCTTTGTTGGGGAAGTCATGAACTCCTAGTTGTTTTATGTTTGAATTTTGAAGTTTATAGCAATAAAATATCCTGCTTTTGTTTTAGAAACTGAGTTCATTGCTTATTTCTGATCTGAATTGATATTTGAAGTTTAATGAGGTTCGAATAGAGAAGTTAAATTTCTGTAGAAAGTTGGGTTGGTTATATGATTCTTTGTTTTCTAAAACAACTTGTTTTTCAAACTAGATTGTTCTGGTTATGAAGGAGACTAGTTGAAAAGTGATGTGAATTCTATAACTCTTGTTCTGAATAAGAAAGAGAAAATCTTCAAGCTTTTATATTTATGCATTTAGGATTTGAATGTTCCAGTTGAGAAGGAGTTCAAGGAATAAGTGAAAGTTATGTCCTTTATATGGGTAACTAGGTTTTCAAAAGCTAAGTCAAGGCAAGGATATTTGAGCTATAAAATCAGAATTCTATATGTTTACAACTAGGAGGGATTGACATTCTTCCCCAACATCTCATATCTATTAGTTTTTCCAGTAGTTTAAATTCTGTTTTCTTTTCTGTTTTCAAAACCAAAACCAAAATTTTTTTTTCCCACATCAAGGTCTCTGTGGGATCGATATCTGGACTCTCGAGTCTATATTACTTGCTGACCTAGTGCACTTGCTAGACACCTAACAAGTTTTTGGCGCCGTTGCCGGGGACCATTGAATTGAGAGTAAGTTTAAGTGAATTTTATTTTATTGATTGAGATTAAAATTTTTATTTTATCTTTTCAGGTTGAACCAGATTAGTGCATGAAACGAGAAGTAGTGGTGAGCCACTAGATGAACCCGATCTGGAACTGGAAAGAGTACTCAGATTAGAGATGGAATTATGTGCAGAATGAGATAAGTCCATATCCTAACTCATATTCAGAATTTCCCCAACCATATGCATCTTCTAACTATGATCCATGGAGGTATGATTCTAAAATATCATGTTCTTTTGATTATGAACCGAATAATTCCTATAGAAGAGAGCATGATGATTATTTCTCTAGGCAATATGAAAATCAGTATTTTGAGAATGATTGACAGGATAATTTGCCACATGGGCAATCGTCCATGTTCAGATATGAGCATCCTCCTGTGTATAATGATCATTGTTATCATAATTCTTCCCCTCAACATCAAGAAGAGTTGTCTAGGTTGGAGAAAAGTGCAAGAGGGAGTGTTGCTGGCATACATAATGTTGATCATGTATTAGCATTGCAGGCACAAGTCGAGTCACTAACCAAGCTATTGTCAAAATTACACACCCCCTCTTTGGTTGCTCAGATTTGTGACGTATGTGGAGGAGGACATCCCAACCATGAATGCCAAACAGGTAATGTGCAATCTGTAAATTCTTTAGACCAGGCTAATTATGTTTCAAATTTTTGCAGGTGTAATGATTCAGACAGCCATACTTACAATCCTGGTTGGAGGAGTCACCCAAATTTCTCATGGTCAAACAACAACAACCAGCAATCCAGCACTCAACAGCCCATGGCTCAAACAAGATCACCACCTGGATTCCTAAGACCAGCACAAGAACCAGAACAAAAATCCAGCCTTGAGGACCTCCTTTCAAAGATTCTAGAAAATCAAGAGAAAGGAGAAGCCAGGTTTCAAACTCAAGAGGCATCAATCCGAAATCTGGAAATACAATTGGGACAGCTGGCTAATGATATATCAGGTAGGAACCAAGGTACGTTACCTAGCAGTTCTGAATGGATGTATACAGCTAGCTCTTCCTGTTTTAATCTAGAAAATCAGCCAAAGCATGAATTGATAAAAAATATGAAGGTTAAAACATGTTTTATGAGTTATCTGATGATGATGAACCTGAATGGATGAATACAGCTAGCACTTCTTGTCTTAATTTATGTGTTACAACAAAACACATAGAGGAAGATACAATGGAGAGAGCTGAGAGTTGTTGTGAGTTTCAAGAATTTCAAGAGGGAGAGGATGAAAATATCATAGAGATAAAAGAAGAAGATGAAAAAGAGAAAGAAGGGGATGGGGTAGAGAAAGAAGAGAAACCCCATGAAGAACATGAAGAGGTTAGGATAGAAGATACTAAGGACAATGAACATTCTTCCCTCTCATTAGATATAGATTTCTTCATTATCCAGCCCTATAAACCACCCACAAAAGTTGAAATTAAAATTTTAATAGGTCTGGGCAGTGTGAAGAAAAGTTGGCTAAAAATAATTGAGCAAAACAAGTTAGAAGCCAACCAGAAAAGAGAAAGAGTGACCAGCTCTTTACTCAAAAGTTTGAATCACCATGCAACACATTCAAAAGTCAAAAACACCCTCAAGCATGGATAGTTCCAGTTTCCATTCGATCCTGGTGGATTAGATCACATGGATCAGTAGGTAGTGTAAATAATAGGAAGTAGAAATTTTTGAATTTGCTGGAATTTTTTTTATTTGAGTAGGTTAGGATAGTTTTTTTTCAAAATTTTTAGGACTTGTTTAAATTTCAATAAGATTTTGATTTCTTTGCATAGACCTAGGATAGGGATAGGGTTAGATTAAAACTTTACAGCTTTAAAAAAATAGAAAAACACAAAATTTTTTTAAAAAAACTAAAAACTGGAAATTGGAAGAAGAAGATGAAAAGGAAAAGACGAAAAGAAACTTCTTGCTATATCTTTTAAACTTTCCCTTGTTGAAACTCATGTTTGAGGTTGCTTTTTGTATGTGCTTTTGTATATGAGAGTGTGCTCAATGCAATTTCATTAATATGTATTCAATCTCCATTCATATTAATGAAGTTATGCTTTTTCTCTCAAATTTGTCTCGAAGCATGCTTTTCATAATCCCTCCAATGAAAATTTGAAAAAATGACTCTGCATCTGCTTATCACTGATACAAACCTGTACAAAGTGGAAATATTAAAAATTGCATTTAGAATATGAAGATTTCCTTGAATTACTCGGCGGGACCGCTGATGCGATTCTAGCTAATCACTAGTAAGAGGACTAATCAAAGTAATATAGACTTTTATGCAAGTCCGAATATCGTCCCACAAGGACCAAGCCAGCAGTTAATTGCTTTGTGAATAAAAATCTAAAATTTGAGGAATCTGATTTTTGAAACAGAGTTTTAAAACTAAATCAGCACTGAAAACAGTTAGGGAAAAGCCTTTGGGGAAATTTAATGATGAGAGAAGACGTTGGGAATCCAATTCCCTCCCTAGACACTTTCTGAGATTGAATATGAAAGGTGTTTTGGAAATAAGTTTCTGACAAGCTTATAAAACCATGGCTACAATCCGCATCGACATCACCTTTTTCTATCTCCTAGAGCAAACTAACCAGTATAATTTACTCTACTGGACAGCATAAACATGAAGCTCATATGTCATAGGCAGATCGACTAATCCAATAGGGTATTACTTTACGGTCGAGGATTAACCCAAGGATTAGTGATCTACCCAGTGCATAAACTCAAAAAGACTGTAAACTCCTATCAGCATGTCTCACCTTAAGCCCAGCGTCACCTTATAACCAGTACATAGCTAGACAACAAGTATGAATCAAGAAATTACAGCAATGAAAACTCATTCATGCACCAAACTGAAAATCAATTAAATTATAAGTATCAATCTCATTATATGCCTAGGGAGTCATGGACTCCCAACTAAAAACGACTACTCCATGCTAGAATTGAAAGCACATAAAAAGGTTTGTACAACAGCCATGAATTAAGAAAGAATAAGTAAAGAAAACTCCCTTGGGAAGAATTCCCTTAAACCCTCTTGCTCCTTGGCTGAATGCTCCACCTCTTCCTCAAAGTGACCAGAGTTCGTGTGAACTCCCTCTGGACCTTCTCCTCTATCTCTCAACTAAACTAAAAATCAAAACTGAATACAAAATAGAATGTAAAATACAGAAACTTGAACTGGAACTGGATGCCTTGAGCTCTGCCTCGGACTCCTATTTATACTTGAAACTCTGTCCAGGACTTGTAATTTTAGGCTCTATCCAGGGGTGTGAATTGTGACTTCCCAACCTCAGAATTGGATTAAATTACATCTGAAGCTTCCTTATGTAGTCCTTTCCATGCTCACGAAGTTTGAATCTATTCTGAGTTGAGAAACTCAAGATATGAGGGGAGGAAGTTGCCTGATTTCTGCTGCCAATTTCTGCTTTGGGTACACCACTTTGGAGATGTGCAACTCGAGAAGCCTGGCTTTGATTGGCCTGATTTTTCGTGACAAGATCCTCTGTAGTACCAGGAATCTTCGTTCCAAGTTTGGCTTCAATTGGCATGGTGAAACTCCCTCCATGATCTTCACAAAATTCGGATTTCTCTCCTTCCTTTAGCAGCAGATTCCTGTTTTGAGTTAACTTCTTCTCTTGGACCATTCAATGCACCTGGACTTAAGTACATTGCCTTAAACTCTTTGTGGGCACCTTCCTTAGATGTCTGAAACTCCTTCTCCCAAGTTTGGAATAGATTTGATTGCAGGTTTCCGAGATTTTTGTTATTTGCTGCTGTTGCGTCATCGGCGCGGTCGCGCCGAATTCTTGCGCGGACGCGCAACTTGAACCGATATCCATCTAATTCCGGAGACCACGCGGCGTGGTCGCACCGAAATATGCTGTAGATATGGCGCGGTCGTGCCAGTACTTGGACATTTCCTTGGTCCCTGGATGGCAACTTCTCTTTCTGCTTCTAGCTCACTTTGGCGAGTCCGTTCTGGCTTTGTATGAGGTCGCGCCGGTTGTTTGGCGCGGTAGCGCCCTCCTGTGGCGCAGTCGCGCCAATTCACATTCCCCAACTGTTGGCTTTCATGGCCGTTGGGTCGTTGGACATTTTTGTACATTAATTTGAATTTTTCCTGATTTACATGGCGCGGTCGCGCCAGATTCGGCGCGGTCGCGCCGTTCTTCATTTTGGCCTCTTTTGCTCATTTTTCTTTTATTTTTGCTCCAAATCCCCTTTTTCTTCTTCCACTGGGCACCTGAGACATAAAACTTAAAACCGAGTCATATTTGTTGATTTTATGCTCAGAATTAACTCAAAATTAAGTTTTTCAATCAATTTATATGCCCAAAGATAGTGTCTTTTAAATACTTATCACAACCCCAAACTTAGATCTTTGCTCGTCCTCTAGCAAACTCTGAAAGAGATGACCAGATACACATACAGAGATTGAGAAAAGATTAGTGGCATTTCCTTTTATGAGTTTCATGGATGATTCACTTCTTTCCTATTGATGATTCTCCTTGCTTAAGTCAAAACAGAATTCAAATTTTTCTTTAAATTTTTCAAAGGTCATCATCCTCATACAAGTAAGAAGTCTCAGTAAATACCATATGCCAACCCTCAGTCTTCTCTCCACTAACCTGAAGAAATCCATAATCCTGATCAATAGGTCTTCTCTAGGTTATAATGGGGCATGGGTAATGGGTATGATGAAAGTTATAAGCATTGGGTTCATCCTCCTCATATCCATGTTCCATTATTATTGAGCATGAATTTTTATGATTTTTCTCCAAGTTTTTTCCACCCCAAATTTTTTTTCTTGCATTGATACCTTTTTCTTTTCTTTCCTCTCCACAAATATTCTCTTCCTTGGGTTTGTTCAGAGTCTAGCTTACCTCGCCGGTTGACTCAGAGTCCCTAAGCTTGCTGAGGCCCAAGACCCGATGCACACACGAGGTGGCCTTTCTGCTCACTAATCCACAACCTTTTGGCTTTGTCTGGGGTCCAGCTTACCTTGCCGGTTGACTCAGAGTCCCTAAGCTTGCTGAGGCCCGAGACCCGGTACACACACAAGGTGGCCTTTCTCCTGACTTAGCCTTCATCTTGTTTCTCTTTTTCTTTTTCAAAAACAACTCCATACCATTCTTTCATCTCTCCATATATCTTCAGAATTTCGTCCATGCTCATAAATAGAACACTTCAATAAGTTTGAGAGATAGAGGTTAGTAAGAAACAAGTTGGTTTTTTCACAAAGGCTGGTTCATGTAATGTGGGATTAAAATTAACAGGGATCTTGTTGGCTCTAGGTGTTTGACAAAAGGTAATGCATCTTGTGCATTAAAGTGGGTGGCTAGAAACAGGCTCAAACAATTGAAAACAAGTGCCTAAATCACTTCAGGGTATTTGGAAATCTTTCTTGTTTCGCCTCAAGCTTCTCTCAGGTTGGTTCTAGTGGTTTACATCCACTTGCTCACTTATACTTTTTTCAAAACCTATTTTTTCAAAGAAAATTGTTCTCCTATTAAGACTAAGCAGCTTGAAATAAGATATTTTTCAGAAAGTGAATCATGCTTTTCTCTTTTGTCAGGGCTTCCATTGATGTTTCCCAATTCAGGATCTGCTTCTGGTGAAAGAATATTTTTTTGAAATCAGGGATTTTTGAAAGCATAAAGATAGGAATCCCACCCCAAACATAAAAACAAGCTTTGTCCTCAAAGCATAAAACAAAAGAATAAGAGGTAGGATGAAGACTTCCCTGATCAGTCTGGGTATGCTTGAAGTGGAACGGGGCTTCTTCTTGATAGCTCTGCAATAGAATTGTCCTTTTCTGGGCTCTGGGTTGGTAGGCACTTAAAGAGGCAGTGGCGCGGTGGCGCCAGAATTGGCGCGGTGGCGCCAGATCAGAACTTCATATTTCAGCATCCTAAATGTGGTTTTGCTATTTTTCACTTTGAACAAGATTTAGACAGTTAGATACAGATACTGAATCAGTAAACACACATTTTCATTTGGGAAATCATGCTTTGGGAAACATAATGAGAGTGCAAAATATCATGTCATCAATATGAATGGAGATTGAGTACATATTAATGGACATTGCATACAAAAATCACTCTACAACATCTCATGCACAGGCACCACAACATATTTTTCCAGAAGAAAGCCAAAATCAGACAGTAGGCTCAGAATAGCATTCTAGTCTGGCGCGATCGCGCCAGAATTTGGCGCGGTAGTGCCAGTTTCAAACTAATTTTTTTGGTTTTTATTTTTTGGATTTTTATTTTTTTGTTTTCTGTTCTATGAAAAATAAACAGCTTCTTCTAGCCTAAGTCTATCCTAATCATGCAAAATTCAATCAACTACTCATGCAAAACCTAAGAATGCAAAAAAATTCCGAACAACATGAAAAATGCAATCCTATTCTAAAATCAAGCAAAGGAGTTCTGGTTTATAGTCCCAGCTCGACTTTGTGACTCTGTTTCAGTCAGATAGGATTGTGAAGGTTCGTTCCTGATTGAAATCAGGGGAGATGTATCTTTTCAGCCTTTGGCCATTCACGATGAAAGTGGATTGTTCTTTTGAATTTTTGATTTCCACAGCCCCTGATTTTAACACTCTTTCCACTGCAAAAGGACCAATCCATTTGGATCTCAGTTTACCAGGGAACAACCTAAGTCTGCTGTTAAACAAAAGGACAAGTTGACCAGGTTGACATTCTTTGGGTAAGATGTGCTCATCATGCCATTTTTTAGTTTTTTCTTTGTACATCTTGGAATTCTCATAGGACCAGTACCTAAGCTCATCTAATGCATTTAATTGCAGCAATCCGCTCTCTCCAGCAGCCTTGATATCAAAATTAAAAAACTTGGTTGCCCAATTTGCCTTATACTCTACCTCCAAAGATGACATGCTTTTCCATAAACCAACCTATAGCGGGTCATACCTATTGGGGTTTTGAAAGCTGTCCTATAGGCCCAGAGTGCATCATCTAACTTGGTTTTCCAATCTTTCCTTGAAGTGTTGACAGTGTTTTCCAGAATTCTCTTAAGCTCTCTTTTGGACACCTCTACTTGGCCACTGGTTTGAGCATGGTATGGGGTGGCTACTTTGTGGGTGACACCATATTTTTTCAACAGGCTTTTGAAAGAAGAGTTGCAAAAATGCGTTCCCCCATCACTGATGATAGCTCTAGGGGTGCCAAAATGACAAAAAATATTCTTTTCAAGAATTCAATGACAACCTTGGCATCATTAGTTCTGGTATGACCTCTACCCATCTGGTTACGTAATCCACTGCCACCAGAATGTACATATATCCAAAAGAAGGTGGAAAAGGACCCATGAAATCAATGCCCCAAACATAAAAACATTCACATTCCAGAATATTATTTAAAGGCATTTCATTCCTTCTAGAGATATAACCTATCCTTTGGCACCTGTCACATGATTGTACATACCTTTTTGCATCTATGAAAAGTGTTGGCCAAAAGAATCCAGATTGCAATACCTTTGCTGCTGTTCGGTTTGCACTGTGATGGCCACCAACCTCCTTGTCATGGCAGTGGCTGAAAATGAGTGTGGCTTCTTCCTCTTTCACACACCTTCTGATGACTTGATCTGGGCAGATTTTGTAGAGGAAAGGATCCTCCCAGTAGTAGTGTTTTGAATCTGCCATCAGCTTCTTCCTTTGCTGGTAAGTGAAATGCTTTGGTACCCATTTGCTACAAACAAAATTGGCAATATCAGCATATCAAGGTACTTTTGAAGTACTTACCTAGCAAATCCTCTCATCTGGAAAGAGTTCTAAAATTTTCCCATCTTTATTTTCTGATTCCAGCCTTGACAGGTGATCTGCCACCACATTTTCAGCACCCTTCTTGTCCTTGATTTCAATATCAAATTCTTGCAGAAAAAGGATCCATCTGATCAGCCTTGGTTTGGAATCCTTCTTTGCAAACAAATATCTAAGAGCTGCATGGTCAGTCGAAACAATAACTTTTGAACCAATGAGATATGATCTGAATTTTTCACAAGCAAAAACCACAGCCATGAGCTCTTTCTCAGTGGTGGTGTAATTTAATTGAGGACCAGTGAGTGTGTGGCTAGCATAGGATATGGTGTGAAAAACCTTTTCTTTTCTTTGGCCAAGAGCTGCCCCTAAAGCAAAATCACTTGCATCACACATGAGTTCAAAAGGTAGGTTCCAATCAGGTGACACAATAATGGGGGCAGAAATCAATTTTTGTTTCAAAAGATCAAAAGCAAGCAAGCATTCAGTATTGAAATCAAATTTCAGGTCTTTTGAAAGCAGATTTGACAAATGTTTTGCAATTTTGGAAAAATCTTTTATAAACCTTCTGTAAAAACCAGCATGGCCTAGAAAACTCCTGATTCCTTTGACTGATGTGGGTGGAGGTAGCTTTTCAATCACTTCAATTTTGGCTTTGTCTACCTCAATCCCCTTTTCTGAGATTTTATGGCCAAGAACAATCCCATCTCGGACCATGAAGTGACATTTTTCTCAGTTTAGGACTAGCTTCTTTTCTTCACACCTTTCGAGCACAAGCGCTAAGTGCTGCAAACATGTTTCAAATGTTAGTCCATAAACAGTAAAATCATCCATAAAAATCTCCATCATCTTTCCTATCATATCATGGAATAATGCCATCATGCAACTTTAAAAAGTGGCTGGTGCATTGCACAAGCCAAAGGGCATTCTCCTATATGCAAAGGTGCCATAAGGGCAAGTGAAGGTGGTCTTTTCCTGATCTTCAGGTGCTATAGGTATCTGAAAATATCCTGAATATCCATCCAGGAAGCAATAAAATTTATTTCCAGCAAACCTTTCAAGCATTTGATCAATGAATGGTAAAGGAAAATGATCCTTCCCAGTGGCTGCATTCAATTTCCTATAGTCTATGCACACCCTCCAACCTGTTACTGTCCTAGTTGGCATCAGTTCATTGTTTGCATTATGAATGACAGTAGTACCCCCCTTTTTAGGAACAACTTGAACAGGACTTACCCATGCACTATCAGAAATAGGATAGATAATACCTGCGTCCAAGAGTTTAATCACCTCCTTTTTTACTACCTCTTGCAATGTGGGGTTCAGCCTTCTTTGTGGTTGGATGCTGGGCTTGTAATGGTCCTCCATCAGAATTCGGTGTGTGCTAAATGTGGGGTTGATTCCTTCAATGTCTGATAATGACCAGCCTATTGCCTTCTTGTGTTTGGACAACACCTCAATGAGCTTTTTCTTCTCCAAACCTGTCAAACACGAAGAAATAATTACTGGTTTATCATTCTTTTCAAGAAACACATATTTCAAATTACATGGAAGAGGTTTGAGTTCAGGTTTGGGATCTTCCGAAGCACCTTTTTCCTTCATTTCAGCTGCTAACTCCTCGCTTCCAGCCTCCAGTTCACCAAATTCTTCTTGGATGATGGGATCTTCATTCTCTGAATGGATCTGGCCTCCTTCGTCTGTTGCGTCAATCCTCTCCTCCTCTTCTATTTCTGCTATACACGAATCAATCACATCAATACTCAAACAGAAATTGATAAGTGTCTAAAAGACACTATCTTTGGGCATGTTATTTGATTAAAAAAACTTAATTCAGAGATAATTCCAAGCATAAAATCAACAATTATGACTCAGTTTTATGTTTTATGTCTCAGGTACCCAGTGGAAGAAGAAAATCGGGATTTGGAGCAAAAACAGAAGAAAAATGAGCAAAAGAGGCCAAAAAGAAGAACGGCGCGACCGCGCCAAACAAATCCGAGAAAATTCTATTTAATGTTCAAAAATTCCAACGACCCAACGGTCATGAAAGCCAACGGTTGGGGAAAGTGAATTGGCGCGACCGCGCCAATGGAGGGCGCTACCGCGCCAAAGGGAGCAAAAAGCAGAAAGAAAAGTTGCCGTTCTGGGACCAAGCAAATGTCTAAGGACAGGCGCGACGCGCCACCTCTACAGAATTATTCGGCGCGACCGCGCCAAGTGGTTTCGTAACTTAGACGGATATCGGGTAAAGTGGCGCTACCGCGCCGATGACTCTGTTGCTGAGAATACGAAAATCTCGGGAACCTGCAATCAAATCAATTCCAAACTTGGGAGGAGTCTCAGACGTCTAAGGAAGGTGCCCACGAAAAGTTTAAGGTAAATTACTTATGTCCAGATGCATTGAATGGTCGAAAAGAAGAAGTTAATCCAAAACAGGAATCTGCTGCCAAAGGAAGGAGATAAATCCGAGTTTTGTGAAGACCAGAGAAGGAGTTTCACAATTCCAATTGAAGCCAAAATTGGAACTAAGCTTCCTGGTACTACAGAGGATCTTGTCACGAAAAATCAGATCAATCCAAGCCAGGATTCTCAAGTTGCACATCTCCAAAGTGGTGGACCCAAAGCAGAAATTGGCAGCAGAAATCAGGCAACTTCCTCACCTCATATCTCGAGCTTCCCATCTCAGAATGGATTCAAACTTCGTAAGCATTGAAAGGACTACAAAAGGAAATTATTGATGTAATTTCATCTAATTCTGAGGTTGGGATGTCATAATTCACACACCTGGACAGAAGCTAAAATTACAAGTCCTGGACAGAGTTTCAATTATAAAAAGGGGTCCGAGGCAGAGCTCAAGGCATCCAGTTTGAGTTCGAGTTTCTGTACTTTACATTCAATTTTGTATTCAGTTTTTCTTTTTGGTTTAGTTGAGAGAGAGAGGAGAAGTTCCAGAGGGAGTTCAAACGAACTCTGGTCACTTTGAGGAAGAGAGGTGGAGCATCCAGCCAAGGAGCAAGAGGGGTTAAGGGAATTCTTCCCAAGGGAGTTTTCTTTACTTATTCTTTCTTAATTCATGGTTGTTGTACAAACCTTTTTGTGTGCTTTCAATTATAGCATGGAGTAGTTGTTTTTAGTTGGGAGTCCATGACTCCCTAGGCATGTAATGAGATTGATACTTATAATTTAATTGGTTTTCAGTTTGGTGCAGGAATGAGTTTTCATTGCTATAATTTCTTGATTCATACTTGCTGTTTAGCTATGTACTGGTTATAAGGTAACGCTGGGCTTAAGGTGAGATATGCTGATAGGAGTTTACAATCTTTTTGAGTTTATGCACTAGGTAGATAACTAATCCTTGGGTTAATCCTCGACCTTAAAGTAATACCCTGTTGGATTAGTTAATTTTCTAATGACATATGAGCTTCATGTTTATGCTGTCAAGTAGAGTAGATTATACCGGTTAGTTTGTTCTAGGAGATAGAAAAAGGTGATGCCGATGCGGATTGTAGCCATACGTTTATAAGCTCGTCAGAAACTGATTTCCAAAACTCTTTTCATATTCAATCTCAGAAAGTGTCTAGGGAGGGAATTGGATTCCCAACGTCTTCTCTCATCATTAAATTTCCTCAAAAGCTTTTCTCTAACTGTTTCAGTGTTGGTTTAGTTTAAAACTCTATTTCAAAACCAGATTCCTCAAACTTTAGATTTTTATTCACAAAGCAATTAACTGCTGGCTTGGTCCTTGTGGGACGATATTCGGACTTGCTTAAAAGTCTATATTACTTTGATTAGTCCTCTTGCTAGTGATTAGCTGGAATCGCATCAAGATTTTGGCGCCGTTTTCGGGGACCAAAGTTTCTAGTAGTAATTGCACAAAGTTTAAAAATTTAGAGATTTGAGTTTTTGTTTTTTTTATTTTGCAGGAGGTTTATGACCAGATCTCGAGGGACACCAGCCCAAGAGATTGATTCAGAACCTGAAAGGACTTTAAGGCAAAAGTTGAAGGAAAAACAGAACCAAAGCAATCCCATGTTTCAAGAAGATATGGAGCATATTGAAGGCCCTCTTGATGAACAAGCACTAAGGCCAAGAAGAACAATGGAGGATTTTGTCAATCAAAGCCCAAATACAAACATGACAAGTATCATCACTCCATCTGTTCAAGCTAATAATTTTGATTTTAAACCTCAGCTTCTTCTTATGTTGCAAACTCATTATCTGTTTAGTGGGTTGGCTAATGAAGATCCTAATGACCACCTTGAGAGATTCTTGGATTTATGTCCTACTTTTAAATACAATGGTGTGTCAGATGATGCAGCTAGACTGAGGCTTTTTAAGTTCACTTTGGGAGGAAGAGCTATGACATGGCTGAACACATTACCAGCTGGTTCTATAGCCACTTGGGAGGATCTGCAGAAAAAATTCTTAGGTAAGTATTTTCCACCAGCAAAGACCATCAAATTAAGGAATGAAATCCTTCAATTCTTGCAGGACCCAGAAGAGCATCTTTGAGAGGCACGGGAGAGATTCAATGGACTGCTCAAAAGATGCCCAAATCACAAGATAGAACTTTGGAGCCAGATTGAAACCTTCTACAATGGGCTGAACATCAACACCAAAAGTATGATAGATGCTGCAGCAGGTGGATCAATCAACAAAAAGACTCCAGAAGAGGTTCATGAACTGATAGAGGAGATGACAACCAACATGTATTCATACCCGATGGAGAGTGCAAGCAAAAAGCCTGCCGGAATTTACAAACTGGACTCCGCAACAGCCACACTAGCAAAATTAGAAGCACTGCAGCAACAATTTGCAAATTTCCAGCAACAATCAAACCCTGTAGTAGCCTCAATATGTGGAACATGTGGAGGAGGACATGCTGATTTTGAATGCCAAGGTAATGTATATTCTTTAAATTCCATACCTGAACATACTAACTTTGTTGGAAACTCTCGTAGGATGGATCGATACAGCAACACATACAACCCTGGCTGGAAGAATCATCCAAACTTCTCCTGGAATAATGCAAATCAATCAAGGCAGAACCCTCCTGGATTCAAACCTTTGCAAACCAATACACAACAAAAGGAGGAGCCACAACGGGAGGATGATAGCAAAATAATCCGAGCAATATATGCAGAACTTTAGTCAATGAAGACACTACAAACTGAAGTCCAATCAATAAAGTAATCAGTCACACTCCTAACCACTCAAGTGAATCAACTTAACAGAGATGTGTACGAGAGGCCGAGAGGAGCTCTGCCTAGCAACTCAGAAATCAACCCAAAAGAGCAAGTCAAGGCCATAACACTCAGGAGTGGGAAGACCCTGGAGGAGCACCAAACAAAAGAACAGCCAACCATAGAGGAAGAGGGAGCTCAGAAAGGAGAAGAAGAGAAAGAAAAAGAAAAGGTAAGTCCACCAGCTTCCCCAAGGAGAAAAAAGGTAAGGATGCACTCCCCATTACTGATATTGATATCAGACATCTTCCTTCTCCAAGTAGAGCTAAATATGATATTCTGGAAAGTAGCTTTGCTAGATTTCTAGAAACCTTTCAAAAATTGCAGATTAATCTTCCACTTCTTGAAGCATTAAAACAAATACCTCTTTATGGCAAATTTCTGAAAGAAGTCCTATCCGGGAAGAGGAAGATAGAGGAGAAAGGGACAGTAGTGCTGAATGAGAATTGTAGTGCAATCTTGAAGAATGAGCTTCCAAGAAAACTTAAAGATCCAGGGAGTTTTACAATACCTTGTAAAATTGGCTCAAATAAATTTGCTAATGCTTTATGTGATTTAGGGGCAAGTGTTAATTTAATGCCATTGTCCCTTTGCAGGTATTTAAAACTTGGAGAACCTCAAGAGACTGGAATCACTCTTCAGTTTGCAGACAGATCAACCAAAATACCCGAAGGAGTAATGGAGGATGTGTTGGTCAAAATTCAAGATTTCGTTTATCCTTGTGATTTTGTAGTTTTAGACATGGAAGTAGACAAGAACTTGCCTATAATCCTTGGCAGACCATTCTTGGCTACTGCTGGTGCTATAATTGATTGCAAACAAGAAAATCTGACTTTAAGGCTTAATAATGACACAATGAATTTCAATATAAAAGAAGCCATGAAACAACCAGCCATTCCACATGATGATTTCTGTTTGAGTGTTGATGTGATTGACTCTTGTTTAGCAGAAATTAAAGAAGAAGAGAGGACTGAAGCAGCAGAAGATGGAGGCCAAATCCTTTCAGAGAATGAAGATCCCATCATCAAAGGAGAATTTGGTGAACTGGAGGCAGAAAGCAAGGAGGAGTTAGCAGCTGAAATACATGAAAAAGGAGCTCCAGAAGCCCCAAAATCTGAACTCAAACCTCTTCCTAGTAATTTGAAATATGTCTTTCTTGAAGAAAATGATAAACCAGTAATTATCTCTTCGTGTTTGACAGGTTTGGAGGAGAAAAAGCTCATAGAAGTGCTGTCCAAACACAAGAAGGCAATAGGCTGGTCATTGGCAGACATTGAAGGAATCAACCCCAAAATTTGCACCCACAAAATTCTGATGGAGGACAATTACAAGCCCAACATCCAACCACAAAGAAGGCTGAACCCCACATTGCAAGAGGTAGTGAAAAAGGAGGTGATTAAACTCTTGGACGCAGGTATTATCTATCCTATTTCTGATAGTGCATGGGTAAGTCCTATTCAAGTTGTTCCTAAAAAGGGGGTACCACTGTCATTCATAATGAAAATAATGAATTGATTCCCACTAGGACAGTAACTGGTTGGAGGGTGAGCATAGACTATAGGAAATTGAATGCAGCCACTAGGAAGGATCATTTTCCTTTACCATTCATTGATCAAATGCTTGAGCGGCTTGCTGGAAATAAATTTTATTGCTTCCTGGATGGATATTCAGGATATTTTCAGATACCTATAGCACCTGAAGATCAGGAAAAGACCACCTTCACTTGCCCTTATGGCACTTTTGCATATAGGAGAATGCCCTTTGGCTTGTGCAATGCACCAACCACTTTTCAAAGATGCATGATGGCTTTATTCCATGACATGATAGGAAAGATGATGGAGATTTTTATGGATGATTTCACTGTTTATGGACTAACATTTGAAACATGTTTACAACACTTAGAGCTGGTGCTCGAAAGGTGTGAAGAAAAGAAGCTAGTCCTAAACTGGGAAAAATGCCACTTTATGGTAAGAGATGGGATTGTTCTTGGCCATAAAATTTAAGAAAAGGGGATAGAGGTTGATAAGGCTAAAATTGAGGTGATTGAAAAGCTACCTCCACCCACATCAATCAAGGGAATTAGGAGCTTTCTACGCCATGCTGGATTTTACAGAAGGTTTATAAAAGATTTTTCCAAAATTGCAAAACCTTTGTCAAATCTTCTTTCAAAAGATGTGAAATTTGATTTCTATACTGAATGTTTGCTTGCTTTTGATCTTTTGAAACAAAAATTGATTTTTGCCCCCATTATTGTGTCACCTGATTGGAACCTACCTTTTGAACTCATGTGTGATGCAAGTGATTTTGCGTTAGGGGCAGCACTTGGCCAAAGAAAAGAAAAAGTTTTCCACACCTTATCCTATGCTAGCCACACACTCACTGGTCCTCAATTCAATTATACAACTACTGAGAAGGAGCTCATGGCTGTGGTTTTTGCTTTTGAAAAATTCAGATCATATCTCATTGGTTCAAAAGTTATTGTTTGGACTGACCATGCAGCTCTTAGATATTTGATTGCGAAGAAGGATTCCAAACCAAGGCTGATCAGATGGATCCTTCTTCTGCAAGAATTTGATATTGAAATCAAGGACAAGAAGGGTGCTGAAAATGTGGTGGCAGATCACTTGTCAAGGCTGGAAGTAGAAAATAAAGATGGGGAAGTTTCTGAACTCTTTCCAGATGAGAGGATTTGCCAGGTAAGTACTTCAAAAGTACCTTGGTATGCTGACATAGCCAATTTTGTTTGCAGCAAATGGGAACCAAAGCATTTCACTTACCAGCAAAGGAAGAAGCTGTTGGCAGATTCTAAGCACTACTACTGGGAGGATCCTTTCCTCTTCAAAATCTGCCCAGATCAAGTCATCAGAAGGTGTGTGAAAGAGGAAGAAGCCACACTCATTCTCAGCCACTGCCATGCCAAGGAGGTTGGTGGACATCACAGTGCAAACCGAACAGCAGCCAAGGTAATGCTATCTGGATTCTTTTGGCCAACACTTTTCAGAGATGCAAAGAGGTATGTACAATCATGTGACAGGTGCCAAATGACAGGTAATATCTCTAGAAGGAATGAAATGCCTTTAAATAATATTCTAGAATGTGAATGTTTTGATGTTTGTGGCATTGATTTCATGGGTCCTTTTCCACCTTCTTTTGGATATATGTACATTCTGGTGGCAGTGGATTATGTAACCAGATGGGTAGAGGCCATAGCAACCAGAACTAATGATGCCAAGGTTGTCATTGAATTTTTGAAAAAGAATATTTTTTGTCGATTTGGCACCCCTAGAGCTATCATCAGTGATGGGAGAAAGCATTTTTGCAACTCCTCTTTAAAAAATCTGTTGAAAAAATATGGTGTCACCCACAAAGTAGCCACCCCATACCATGCTCAAACCAGTGGCCAAGTAGAGGTGTCCAATAGAGAGCTTAAGAGAATTCTGGAAAAAACTGTCAACACTTCAAGGAAAGATTGGAAAACCAAGTTAGATGATGCACTATGGGCCTATAGGACAGTTTTCAAAACCCCAATAGGTATGACCCCCTATAGGTTGGTTTATGAAAAAGCATGTCATCTTCCTTTGGAGTTAGAGTATAAGGCATATTGGGCAACCAAGTTTTTAAATTTCGATATCAAGGCTGCTGGAGAGAGCATATTGTTGCAATTAAATCCATTAGATGAGCTCAGGTACTGGTCCTATGAGAATGCAAAGATGTACAAAGAAAAAACTAAAAAATGGCATGATGAGCATATCTTACCCAAGGAATTTCAACCTGGTCAACTTGTCCTTTTGTTTAACAGCAAACTTAGGTTGTTCCCTGGTAAACTGAGATCCAAATGGACTGGTCCTTTTGCAGTGGAAAGAGTGTTAAAATCAAGGGCAGTAGAAATAAAAAATCCAAAAGATCAATCCACTTTCATCGTGAATGGCCAAAGACTGAAAAGATACATCTCCCCTGATTTCAATCAGGAAAGAACCTTCACAATCCTATCTGATTGAAACAGAGGCCTAAAGTCGAGCTGGGACTATAAACCAGAACTCCTTTGCTTGTTTTTAGAATAGGATTGCATTTTGCTTGTTGTTTGGAATTTTTGCATTCTTAGGATTTGCATGAGTAGTAGATTGAATTTTGCATGATTAGGATAGACTTAGGCTAGAAGAAGCTGTTTATTTTTCATAGAACAGAAAACAAAAACAAAAATCTAGAAAATAAAAAGCAAAAAATCAGTTTGAAACTGGCGCAACCACGCCAAACCTGGCGCTACCGCGCCAAACCTGGCGCTACCGCGCCAAACTGGATTGCAATTCTGAGCCTTCTGTCTGATTCCGGCTTTCCCCTGGGAAAATATGTTTTGGTGACTGTGCATGAGATACTGTAGAGTGATTTTTTGCATGCCATGTCCATTAATATGTACTCAATCTCCATTCATATTGATAACATGATATTTTGCACTCTCATTATGTTTCCCAAGGCAAGATATCCTCAATGAAAATGTGTGTTTACTGATTCAGAATCTATATCTAACTGATTAATTCTTTATTCAAACGGAAATTTGCAAAAACATATTCAGGATGCTGAAATATGCAGATCCAATTTGGCGCAACCGCGCCAAATTCTGGCGCGACCACGCCAAATTTTGGCGTGACCACGCCACTGCCCCATTGAGTGTTAACCGACCCAGAAGCCAGAAAAGGAAAATTCCACTGAGGAGCATTCAAGGACAAGCCCCATTCCACTTCAGGAACATCCAGACTGATCAGGGAAGTCTTCAGCCTACCTCTTATTCTTTTATGCTTTGGGGACAAAGCATGTTTTTAAGTTTGGGGTGGGATATTCTATCTTCATACTTCCAAAAATCTCTGATTTCAAATTTTTTTTACCAGAAATAGACCCGGAGATGGGAAACATCAGTGGAAACCTTGAAAAAAGAGAAAAGCATGATTCATTTTCTGGAATAATCTCTGGTTTCAATTTGCTTAGTCTTAACAGATGGAGAATTTTTCTTTAAAACAGTTTTGAAAAAGTATAAGTGAGCAAGTAGATGTAAACCACTAGA
Organism: Aristolochia fimbriata; assembly: GCA_019845555.1. NCBI lineage: Eukaryota > Viridiplantae > Streptophyta > Magnoliopsida > Piperales > Aristolochiaceae > Aristolochia > Aristolochia fimbriata. The sequence goes on from CM034079.1 coordinate 25,606,232, forward strand.
ACCAACCTGAGGGAAGCTTGAGGCGAAACAAGTAAGATTTCCAAATATCCTGAAGTGATTTAGGCATTTGTTTCCAATCGTTTGAGCATGTTTCAAGCCACCCACTCTAATGCACAAGGTGCATCACTTTTTGTCAAACATTTTGAGCCGACAAGATCCCTGCTTTGTTTTCAATTCCCACATTACATGAACCAGCCTTTGTGATGAATAAACTTGTTTCTTACTGACCTATATTTCTCTAAATTATTGAAGTGTTCTATTTGAATGAGCATTGACAAAAATCTGAAGTTGTGGAGAAATAAGGAGGGTTGAAGGATTGGTACAGAATTGCCTTTGAAAAAGTAGAACAAAGAAGAAGCAAGACGAACAAAAAAGGTGATGGAATATCTGAGAGGAAAAAAGAGAAAAAAAAAAAAATAATTGCTGAGTTAGGAGAAAGGCCACCTTGTGTGTGCATCGGGTCTCGGGCCTCAGCAAGCTTAGGGACTCTGAGTCAACCGACGAGGTAAGCTAGACTCTGAAAAAACTCAAGGAAGAGAATATATGTAGAAGAGGAAAGAAAAGAAAAAGGGATCAATGCAAGAAAAAAAGTTTGGGGTGGAAAAATGTGGGGAAAAATCATAAAAATTCAAGCTCAGTAATAATGGAACATAGATATGAGGAGGAGGATGAACCCAATGCTTACAACTTTCATCATACCCATTACCCATGCCCCATTACAACCTAGAAAAGACCTATTGATCAGGATTATGGATTTCTTCAGGTTAGTGGAGAGTAGACTGAGGGTTGGCATATGGTATTTACTGAGACTTCTCACTTGTATGAGGATAATGATCTTTGAAAAATTTAAAGAAAAATTTGAATTCTGTTTTGACTTAAGCAAGGAGAATCATCACTACGAAAGAAGTGAATCAACCATGCTGAAATCTACAAAAGGGAGTGCCACTGATCCTTTCTCAATCTCTGCATGCTTATCTGGTTGTCTCTCAAAATTTCCTCGAGGACGAGCAAAGATTTAAGTTTGGGGTTGTGATAAGTGTCTAAAAGACACTATCTTTGGGCATGTTATTTGATTAAAAAAACTTAATTCTGAGTTAATTCCAAGCATAAAATCAACAATTATGACTTAGTTTTATGTTTTATGTCTCAGCAGTTACCCAGTGGAAGAAGAAAAACGGGATTTGGAGAAAAAAAAGAAGAAAAATGAGCAAAAGAGGCCAAAAAGAAGAACGGCGCGACCGCGCCAAACAAATCCGTGAAAATTCTATTTAATGTTCAAAAATTCCAACGACCCAACGGTCATGAAAGCCAACGGTTGGGGAAAGTGAATTGGCGCGACCGCGCCAATGGAGGGCGCTACCACGCCAAAGGGAGCTAAAAGCAGAAAGAAAAGTTGCCGTTCTGGGACCAAGCAAATGTCTACGGACTGTCGCGACCGTGCCCCTCTTCAGAATTATTTGGCGCAAGCGCGCCAAGTGGTTTCGTAACTTAGACGGATATCGGGTAAAGTGTCGCTTCCGCGCCAACATTCGGTGCGACCGCGCTGATGACTCAGTTGCTGAGAATACGAAAATCTTGGGAACCTGCAACGTCTAAGGAAGGTGCCCACGAAGAGTTTAAGGTAAATTACTTATGTCCAGATGCATTGAATGGTCCTAAAGAATAAGTTAATCCAAAACAGGAATCTGCTTCCAATGGAAGGAGATAAATCGGAGTTTTGTGAAGACCAGTGAAGGAGTTTCACAATTCCAATTGAAGCCAAACTTGGAACGAAGCTTCCTGGTACTACAGAGGATCTTGTAAAGAAAAATCAGATCAATCCAAGCCAGGATTCTCAAGTTGCACATCTCCAAAGCGGTGGACCCAAAGCAGAAATTGGCAGCAGAAATCAGGCAACTTCCTCACCTCATATCTCGAGCTTCCCAACTCAGAATGGATTTAAACTTCGTGAGAATTGAAAGGACTACAGAAGGAAAGTACTGATGTAATTTCATCCAATTCTGAGGTCGAGAAGTCATAATTCACACCCCTGGACGGAAGCAAAAATTACAAATCCTGGACAGAGTTTCAAGTATAAAAAGGGGTCCGAGGTAGAGCTCAAGGCATCCAGTTTGAATTCGAGTTTCTGTACTTTACATTCAATTTTGTATTCAGTTTTTCTTTTTAGTTTAGTTGAGAGAGAGAGGAGAAGTTCCAGAGGGAGTTCAAACGAACTCTGGTCACTTTGAGGAGGAGAGGGGGAGCATCCAGCCAAGGACCAAGAGGGGTTAAGGGAATTCTTCCCAAGGGAGTTTTCTTTACTTATTCTTTCTTAATTAATGGCTGTTGTACAAACCTTTTTGTGTGCTTTCAATTTTAGCATGGAGTAGTCGTTTTTAGTTGGGAGTCCATGACTCCCTAGGCATGTAATGAGATTAATACTTATAATTTAATTGGTTTTCAGTTTGGTGCATCAATGAGTTTTCATTGCTGTAATTTCTTGATTCATACTTGCTGTTTAGCTATATACTGGTTATAAGGTGACGCTGGGCTTAAGGTGAGATATGCTGATAGGAGTTTACAGTCTTTTTGAGTTTATGCACTAGGTAGATCAGTAATCCTTAGGTTAATCCTCGACCTTAAAGTAATACCCTGTTGGATTAGTTGATTTGGTAATGACTTATGAGCTTCATGTTTATGTTGTCAAGTAGAGTAGATTATACCGGTTAGTTTGCTCTAGGAGATAGAAAAAGGTGATGCCGATGCGGATTGTACCCATAGTTTTATAAGCTCATCAGAAACTGATTTCCAAAACTCTTTTCATATTCAATCTCAGAAAGTGTCTAGGGAGGGAATTGGATTCCTAACGTCTTCTCTCATCATTAAATTTCCTCAGAAGCTTTTCTCTAACTGTTTCAGTGCTGGTTTAGTTTAAAACTCTGTTTCAAAACTAGATTCCTCAAACTTTAGATTTTTATTCACAAAGCAATTAACTGCTGGCTTGGTCCTTGTGGGACGATATTTGGACTTGCTTAAAAGTCTATATTACTTTGATTAGTCCTCTTGCTAGTGATTAGCTAGAATCGCATCAGAAATCATCATGTGAAATGGCTGGTTGTTTCATGGCTTCTTTTATATTGAAATTTATTGTATCATTATTAGGCCTTAAAGTCAGATTTCCCTGCTTGCAATCAATTATAGCACCAGCAGTAGCCAAAAATGGTCTGCCAAGAATTATAGGCAGGTTTTTGTCTTCTTCCATGTCTAGAACTACAAAATCGTAGGGATAAATGAAATCTTGAATTTTGACCAACACATCCTCTCTTACTCCTTCGGGTATCTTGGTTGATCTATCAGCAAATTGAAGAGTGATTCCAGTCTCTTGAGGTTCTCCAAGTTTTAAATACTTGCAAAGGGACAATGGCATTAAATTAACACTTGCCTCTAAATCACATAAAGCATTGGCAAATTTATTTGACCCAATTTCAGAAGGTATTGTAAAACTCCCTGGATCTTTAAGTTTTCTTGGAAGCTCATTCTTCAAGATGGCACTGCAATTTTTATTTAGCACAACTGTACCTTTCTCCTCTATCTTCCTCTTCCCGGATAGGACTTCTTTCAGAAATTTGCCATAAAGAGGTATTTGCTTTAATGCTTCAAGAAGTGGAATGTTAATTTGCAATTTTTGAAAGGTTTCTAGAAACCTAGCAAAGCTACTTTCTAGAATATCAAATTTAGCTCTACTTGGATAAGGAAGATGTCTAATATCAATATCAGTAATTGGGAGTGCATCCTTACCCTTTTTTTCTTGGAGAAGCTGGTCGACTTACCTTTTCTTGTTCCTTTTCTTCTTCTCCTTTCTGAGCTCTCTCTGCCTCCATGGTTGGCTGTTCTTTTGGATGGTGCTCCTCCAGAGTCTTCCCACTCCAGAGTTTTATGGCCTTGACTTGCTCTTTTGGATTAATATCTGAGTTGCTAGGCAGAGCTCCCCTTGGCCTCTCATACACATCTCTGTTAAGTTGATTCACTTGAGTGGTCAGGAGTGTGACTGATTGCTTTATTGACTGAAGTTGTGCATATATTGCTCGCATCACTTTACTATCATCCTCCCGTTGTGGCTCCTCCTTTTGTTGTGCATTGGCTTGTAATGGTTTGAATCCAAGAAGGTTCTGCCTTGCTTGATTTGCATTATTCTAGAAGAAGTTTGGATGATTTTTCCAGCCAGGGTTGTAGGTGTTGCTGTATGGATCCATCCTGCGAGAATTTCCAACAAAGTTAGTTTGTTCAGGCATGGAATTTAAAGCATATACATTAGCTTGGCAGTCATGATCAACATGTGCTCCTCCACATATTTCACAAATTGAGGCTACCACAGGGTTTGATTGTTGCTGAAAATTAAGAAATTGATGTTGAAGTGCTTCTAATTGTGCTTGTGTGGCAGTTGAGGAGTCCATTTTGTAAATTCCAGCAGGCTTTTAGCTTGATCTCTCCATCGGGTATTGATAAGTGTCTAAAAGACACTATCTTTGGACATGTTATTTGATTAAAAAACTTAATTATGAATTAATTCCAAGCATAAAATCAACAATTATGACTCAGTTTTATGTTTTATGTCTCAGGTACCCAGTGGAAGAAGTAAAACGGGATTTGGAGCAAAAATAGAAGAAAAATGAGCAAAAGAGGCCAAAAAGAAGAACGGCGCGACCGCGTCGATTCTGGCGCGACTGTGCCAAATAAATCCGTGGAAATTCAAATTAAAGTGGAAAAATGTCCAACGGCCCAATGGTCATGAAAGCCAACGTTTGGGGAATGTGAATTGGTGCGACCGCGCCACAGCAGGGCGCTACCGCGCCAAACAACTGGCGCGACCTCTTGCAAAGCCAGAACGGACGCGCCAAAGAGAGCTAAAAGCAGAAAGAGAAGTTGCCATCCACGGACCAAGCAATTGTCCAAGTACTGGCGCGACCGCGCCATCCCCACAGCATAATTCTGCGCGACCGCGCCGCGTGATCTCCTGACTTAGACGGATATCGGCTCAAGTGGCGCGACCGCACCATAATTCGGCGCGATCGCGCCGATGATGCAGCAGCAGTAAATCACAAAAATCTCAGAAACCTGCAATCAAATCAAATCCAAACTTGGGAGAAGGAGTCTCAGACGTCTAAGAAAGGTGCCCACGAAGAGTTTAAGGCAATGTACTTAAGTCCAGGTGCATTGAATAGTCCAAAAGAAGAAGTTAGTTTAAAATAGGAAACTGCTGCTAATGGGAGGAGATAAATCCGAATTTTGTAAGGAGCAGAGATGGAGTTTCACAATTCCAATTAAAGCCAAACATGGAACGAAGCTTCCTGACACTACAGAGGATCTTGTCACCAAAAATCAGATCAATCCAAGCCAGGATTCTCGAGTTGCACATCTCCAAAGTGGTGGACCCAAAGCAGAAATTGGCAGTAGAAATCATGCAACTTCCTCCCCTCATATCTTGAGCTTCCCAACTCAGAATGGATTCAAACTTCGTGAGCATGGAAAGGACTACAGAAGGAAGGTCCTGATGTAATTTTATCCAGGTCTGAGGTTGGGAAGTCATAATTCACACCCCTGGACAAAAGCAAAAATTGCAAGTCCTGGACAGAGTTTCAAGTATAAAAAGGGGTCCGAGGCAGAGCTCAAATCATCCAGTTCCAGTTCAAGTTTCTGTACTTTACATTCAATTTTATATTCAGTTTTGCTTTTTAGTTTAGTTGAGAGAGAGAGGAAAAGGTCCAGAGGGAGGTCACATGAACTCTGGTCACTTTGAGGAAGAGAGGTGGAGCATTCAGCCAAGGAGCAAGAGGGGTTAAGGGAATTCTTCCCAAGGGAGTTTTCTTTACTTATTTTTTCTTAATTCATGGCTGTTGTACAAACCTTTTTGTGTGCTTTCAATTCTTGCATGGAGTAGTCATTTTTAGTTGGGAGTCCATGACTCCCTAGGCATGTAATGAGATTGATACTTATAATTTAATTGGTTTTCAGTTTGGTGCATGAATGAGTTTTCATTGCTGTAATTTCTTGATTCATACTTGCTGTCTAGCTATGTACTGGTTATAAGGTGATGCTGGGCTTAAGGTGAGACATGCTGATAGGATTTTACAATCTTTTTGAGTTTATGCACTAGGTAGATCAGTAATCCTTGGGTTAATCCTCGACCTTAAAGTAATACCCTGTTGGATTAGGTGATCTGCTTATGACTTATGAGCTTCATGTTTATCCTGTCAAGTAGAGTAGATTATACCGGTTAGTTTGCTCTAGGAGATAGAAAACGGTGATGCCGATGCGGATTGTAGCCAAGGTTTTATAAGCTTGTTAGAAATTGATTTCCAAAGCTCAACTTCTATTCAATCTCAGAATTTCCTAGGGAGGGAATTGGATTCCCAATGCCTTTTTCCATACTGATTTTATCGAAAGCCCTTTCTTGATCTCTATAGGATTAGGTAGATTACTTTACTTTCTATTTTCATAACTCCCTTCCAATTGATTTCTCAAACTTTAGTTTTTAAACTAGAAAAGCAATTATCTATTAGCTTGGCCCTTGTGGGACGATATTCGGACTTAACCTAAGTCTATATTTCATTGATTAGACCTCTTGCTAGTGATTAGCTGGGATCGCATCAGGTATGAATACGTTTTGGCCGTCATCTCCTCTATCAGCTCATGAACCTCTTCTGGAGTCTTTTTGTTGATTGATCCACCTGCTGCAGCATCTATCATACTTCTGGTGTTGATGTTCAGCCCATTGTAGAAGGTTTCAATCTGGCTCCAGAGTTCTATCTTGTGATTTGGGCATCTTTTGAGCAGTCCATTGAATCTCTCCCATGCCTCAGAAAGATTCTCTTCTGGTTCCTGCAAGAATTGAAGGATTTTATTCCTTAATTTGATGGTCTTTGCTAGTGGAAAATACTTACCTTAGAACTTTTTCCGCAGATCCTCCCAAGTGGCTATAGAACCAGCTGGTAATGTGTTCAGCCATGTCTTAGCTCTTCCTCCCAAAGTGAACTTAAAAAGCCTCAATCTGGCTGCATCGTCTGACATACCATAGTATTTAAAAGTAGCACATAAATCCAAGAATCTTTCAAGGTGGTCATTAGGATCTTCATTAGCCAACCCATTAAACTGATAATGAGTCTGCAGCATAATAAGAAGTTGAGGTTTAAAATCGAAATTATTAGCTTGAATAGAAGGAGCGATGATACTTGTCCTGTTCATATTTGGGTTTTGGGTGACAAAATCCTGCATGGTCCTCCTTGGTCTGAGTGCTTGCTCATCATGAATGCCTTCTATGTTCTCCATGTCTTCTTGAAACTTGGGATTGCTTTGGTTTTGTTTTTCCTTCAGCTTTTGCATTAGAGTCCTTTCAGGTTCTAAATCAATCTCTTGGGCTGGTGTCCCTTGAGATCTGGTCATAAACCTCCAGCAAAAAAAAAAAATAAAAAACAAAAACACAAATCTCTAAATTTTTAAACTTTGTGCAATTACTAATAGAAACTTTGGTCCCCGACAATGGCGCCAAAAACTTGATGCGATTCTAGCTAATCACTAGCAAGAGGACTAATCAAAGTAATATAGACTTTAATGCAAGTTCGAATATCGTCCCACAAGGACCAAGCCAACACTTAATTGCTTTGTGAATAAAAATCTAAAGTTTGAGGAATCTGATTTTTGAAACAGAGCTTTAAAACTAAATCAGCACTGAAAATAGTTAGGGAAAAGCCTTAGGGGAAATTTAATGATGAGAGGAGACGTTGGGAATCCAATTCCCTCCCTAGACACTTTCTGAGATTGAATATGAAAAGAGTTTTGGAAATCAGTTTCTGACAAGCTTATAAAACCATGACTACAATCTACATCGGCATCACATTTTTCTATCTCCTAGAGCAAACTAACCGGTATAATCTACTCTACTTGACAGCATAAACATGAAGCTCATATGTCATAGGCAGATCAACTAATCCAACAGGGTATTACTTTAAGGTCGAGGATTAACCCAAGGATTAGTGATCTACCTAGTACATAAACTCAAAAAGACTGTAAACTCCTATCAGCATGTCTCACCATAAGCCCAGCGTCACCTTATAACCAGTACATAGCTAGACAGCAAGTATGAATCAAGAAATTACAGCAATGAAAACTCATTCATGCACCAATCTGAAAATCAATTAAATTATAAGTATCAATCTCATTACATGCCTAGGGAGTCATGGACTCCCAACTAAAAATGACTACTCCATGCTAGAATTGAAAGCACATAAAAAGGTTTGTACAACAGCCATGAATTAATAAAGAATAAGTAAAGAAAACTCCCTTGGAAGAATTCCCTTAAACCCTCTTGCTCCTTGGCTGAATGCTCCACCTCTTCCTCAAAGTGACCAGAGTTCGTGTGAACTCCCTTTGGACCTTCTCCTCTATCTCTCAACTAAACTAAAAAGCAAAACTGAATACAAAACTGAATGTAAAATACAGAAACTTGAACTGGAACTGGATGCCTTGAGCTCTGCCTCGGACTCCTATTTATACTTGAAACTCTGTCTAGGACTTGTAATTTCAGGCTCTGTCCAGGGGTGTGAATTGTGACTTCCCGACCTCAGAATTGGATTAAATTACATCAGAAGCTTCCTTATGTAGTCCTTTCCATGCTCATGAAGTTTGAATCCATTCTGAGTTGGGAAACTCGAGATATGAGGGGAGGAAGTTGCGTGATTTCTGCTGCCAATTTCTGCTTTGGGTCCACCACTTTGGAGATGTGCAACTCGGGAAGCCTGGCTTTGATTGGCCTGATTTTCCGTGACAAGATCCTCTGTAGTACCAGGAATCTTCGTTCCAAGTTTGGCTTCAATTGGCATGGTGAAACTCCCTCCATGATCTTCATAAAAATCGGATTTCTCTCCTTCCTTTAGCAGCAGATTCCTGTTTTGAGTTAACTTCTTCTCTTGGACCATTCAATGCACCTGGACTTAAGTACATTGCCTTAAACTCTTCGTGGGCACCTTCCTTAGACGTCTGAAATTCCTTCTCCCAAGTGGAATTGATTTGATTGCAGGTTTCCGAGATTTTCATGATTTACTGCTGTTGCGTCATCGGCGCGGTCGCGCCGAATTCTGGCGCGGACGCGCCACTTGAGTCGATATCCATCTAAGTCCGGAGACCACACGGCGCGGTCGCGCCGAAATATGCTGTAGATATGGCGCGGTCGCACCAGTACTTGGACATTTCCTTGGTCCCTGGATGGTAACTTCTCTTTCTGCTTCTAGCTCACTTTGGCGCGTCCGTTCTGGCTTAGTATGAGGTCGCGCCGGTTGTTTAGCGCGGTAGCGCCCTCCTGTGGCGCAGTCGCTCCAATTCACATTCCCCAACTGTTGGCTTTCATGGCCGTTGGGTCGTTGGACATTTTTGCACATTAATTTGAATTTTTGAGGATTTACTTGGCGCGGTCACGCCAGATTCGGCGCGGTCGCGCCGTTCTTCATTTTGGCCTCTTTTGCTCATTTTTCTTCTGTTTTTGCTCCAAATCCCTTTTTTCTTCTTCCACTGGGCACCTGAGGCATAAAACATAAAACTGAGTCTTATTTGTTGATTTTATGCTCAGAATTAACTCAGAATTAAGTTTTTCAATCAATTTATATGGCCAAAGATAGTGTCTTTTAGACACTTATTAACCACGCAAAATTCTGGCGCGGCCGCGCCACTTGGTATAATGAGATTTGCCCACTACAGAGGTACGACAACAGAACCTCCGCTGCAGGTATTCTTCTTAAGATACATCTTATGCCTGGGAGACACTTCTATCCAATTTTTATTTTCAATTGCTGAAAATCATGCCAATTTTTATCACTAACCCATGAGACTAGAATGAAAGAGCCACCAAGGGAGATCCATCCAAACTCAATCCACCCAGAAAGTCAGGGAATTATCTCTATCACTCCTATGTTTACTGCTGCTTTGAGGACAAAGCATGTTTTTATGTTTGGGGTGGGATACTCTTCATGAAATTTTAAGGGGATTTGAAAAATTTTAAGTTTGGGGTGGGATACGTTTCATGCATGGATCTGAAAGCACTATTTTTTTTCAAAACTTCACCAAAAAATCCAATAGAGTCTTTGAAAAATACCAGTGAAAACCCCTAATCATATGAATAGCATGATTCACTTTCTGAAAAAATATATTAGTTCAAATGCTTAGTCTTGAAAGGATGAGAATTTTTCTTTAAAAACTGTTTTCGAAAACAAAGTACAAGTGAGCAAGTTGATTTCAATCACTAGAACCAACCTGAGGAAAACTTGAGGCGAAACAGAGAAAGGTTTTCAAACTTCTGAGGTAATTTAGGCACCTGTTTAAAAATCGTTTGAGCCTTTTTCAAAGCCACCCATTTTAATGCACAAGTTGCATCACCATTTGTCAAACCTCATGAGCCGAAACGATCCCTGTTTTGTTTCAATTTCCCATGCTACATGAACCAGCCTTAGTGATAAATAAACTTGTTTCTTCCTTACCCATGATTCTCCAAATTATTGAAGTGTTCTGTTTGAATGAGCATGGATAAAGATGTTGAAGTTATAAGGAGGGATGGATGAAGGGTATAGAAATATTTCTTTGTAAAGGGGAAGAAGATGCAAGAGAGAGAAAAAAAAGTGAGTTCTGGGATGAGTGGGAGAAAGGCCACCTTGTGTGTGCATCGGGACTCAGGCCTCAGCAAGCTTAGGGTCTTTGAGTCAACCGACAAGGTAAGCTGGACTCCAAACAAAGCCAAGGAAAAAGAAAGAAAAGGTTGTGGGTTAGTTAAGGGAAAGGCCACCTCGTGTGTGCACCGGGTCTTAGGCCTCAGCAAGCTTAGGGAATCTGAGTCAACTGACGAGGTAAGCTAGACTCTGAACAAAACCCAAAGAAAAAGATATATGGGAAGAAGAAAAAAAAAAAGAGGGAAAAAGAAAAAAATGAGGGATCAATGCAAAAGAATAAGTTTGTGGTGGAAGAGCTTGGAGGAAAAGTCACAAATCCAATTCATGCTCAGGAAAATGGAAAATGGATATGAGGAGGAGAATAAAACACAAAAGAAAACCAAAAATCTTCATCATACCCATTAACCCTGCCTCATTTCAACCCATAAAGACCTATTGGTCAGAATTGAGAATTCCTTGAGGTTAGTGGAGAGTGGACTGATGGTTGGCTTATGGAGCTGAATTGAGACTTCTCACTTGTATGGGCAAGTTCATCTTTGAAAAATTTGAAGAAAATTCGAAATTTGTTTTGACTAAGCAAGAAGAACCATCATTAGGAAGGGAGTGAATCATCTATTTTGAAACTTTAGTAGGGAGGATCATTGAACTTTTCTTTGTCTTTACAGATCTATCTGGTATTTATTTCTGAGTTTTGCTCGAGGACGAGCAAAGGTTTAAGTTTGGGGTTGTGATAAGTGTCCAAAAGACACTTATTTATCCATGAATTATTGATCATAAATTCCTAATTTGAGTTGATTATGAGCGTGAAAGTGACAAATATAACTCAAATACATGTTTTGTCTCAGGTACCCTGTAAAAGAAGAAAATCTAAATTCTGAGGAAAAATGAAGGAAAAAGAAGCAAAATCAAGCAAAAAAGGGAATGGCAAAAGGTTTGTAAATTCAAACAAATCCAGAAAATTCCCAATGACTAGTGAGGCTGAAAGGAGGACAGTTCGTGAATGTGAAATGGCGCGAAGATGGCGCTGCCACGCCTCACTGTTTCCTTACATAGATGCCAACTTCTAATTCGGGAAGTTGACAAGGAGTCTAAGGAGTGGCGCGACTGCGCCAGTTCTACAGCTTAAAGTGGCGCGACCGTGCCATAATGAATCCTTCCTCATTTAGGACCCGTAGGCCGTGCTCCAGACTTAGACAAAATTCCTGCTCCAGTGGCGCAACTGCGCCAAAACAAAGAGCAATTCAGTGCGACCGCGCCGTTGACTCAGCTTCGTGACTTGCGAAAATCTTGGGATTCTAACTACCAATCAAGCCCAGACTTGGTAGAAGAAGTCCACATTGGATAAGAAAGGTATCCACGAAGATTTTATGATATATTTCCGGAGTTTAGGTGCATTGAATGGTCAAGAAGAGAAGTCCAAGACAAAGAAGGAAACTGTTGCCATATAAGGAAAGTACAAATCCGAGATTGAAGAGGCCATATCTGGATATCCCGACTTCCAATTGGATCAAAATTTGGACCACAGCTTCCTGAGAGGATTGATAATCATGACACGGAAAATCAGGCCAATCCAAGTCGGGTTTGTGGAGTTTTATATTTTCAAAGTGGTGGACCCAGTGCTGGAATTGGCTGCAGAAGCAGTCCAATTTCTCAAGGAGATATCTCAAGTTTCCCAACTCAGAATGACTTCAAATTTCGTAAACAAGTCAAGGACTATGTAAGGAAGGTTCGGATGCAATTTCAGAAAATTTTGAGGTCGGGAAGTCACAATTCATACCCCTGGACAGAAGCCAAAATTACAAGTTCTGGGCAGAGCTTCAGCTATAAAAGGAGGTCCGAGGCAAAGCATAAAGAAGGGAGTTTTAGATCCAGTTCCGAGTTCCAGCTCTTAGAATAGTTTTTAGTTTGTTTTTATTATTTTGTAGTTAGGTTAGAGAGAAGAGAAAAGTCCAGAGGGAGTTTTACATGACCTCTTGGCACTTTAGAGAGAGAAGGTGAAGATTTCAGTCAAGGTGTAAGAGAAGCCAAAGGCAGTCCTTCAAGGGGGTTTTTGTACTTAGTTTATTTTATGTCTATGGCTGTAATTGAATCCTTATTACTGTGTATTTATTCTATTAGCATGGAGTAGTCTCTCTTTGTTGGGGAAGTTATGAACTCCTAGTTGTTTTATGTTTGAATTTTGAAGTTTATAGCAATAAAATATCCTGCTTTTGTTTTAGAAACTGAGTTCATTGCTTATTTCTGATCTGAATTGATATTTGAAGTTTAATGAGGTTCGAATAGAGAATTTAAATTTTAGTAGAAAGTTGGGTTGGTTATATGATTCTTTGTTTTCTAAAACGACTTGTTTTTCAAACTAGAATGTTCCGGTTATGAAGGAGACTAGTTGAAAAGTGATGTGACTTCTATAACTCTTGTTCTGAATAAGAAAGAGAAAATCTTCAAGCTTTTATATTTATGCACTTAGGATTTGAATATTTCGGTTGAGAAGGAGTTCAAGGAATAAGTGAAAGTTATGTCCTATATATGGGTAACTAGGTTTTCAAAAGCTAAGTCAAGGTACGGATATTTGAGCTATAAAATCAGAATTCTACATGTTTACAACTAGGAGGGATTGGCATTCTTCCCCAACATCTCATCTCTATTAGTTTTTCCAGTAGTTTAAATTCTGTTTTCTTTTCTGTTTTCAAAACCAAAACCAAAAATTTCTTTTCCCTCAATCAATAGAAAAATCTTTACTTAAAACGGAATTCTCATCAAGGTCTCTGTGGGATCAATATCTGGACTCTCGAGTCTATATTACTTGCTGACCTAGTGCACTTGCTAGACACCCAACAGAAAATGTCAGAGATACATATGCTATATTGCGTGCTAGTGTTGGGGAAGGACTTCCTACAGATCTTGCCCGACCATTATCAGTTGAACAGAGAGTCATAGCCTGGACCCTAAGATTAGAGAGCTTCATGTTTGTAGTGTGCTAACTGTCGATCGTAACAAGTTCAGAGTGCAGTTTGATCGGCATACGTTAAGGGTTGAACTTCTCTTGGCAATGATCATGACTTTGATTTTTTTTTTTGGTGCTTGTAGAGTGAATTTGACTTCTTTCTGTGTCAATTTACTCTATCGTTAATGGGGTTTTGACCAGTAGGTCCGTGAACTTGGCTGGTATTTGATAGTAGGATGTATTTCAAAATTTTTTGATTCCTCTAAAAATTTTTTTCTCAGGATATTGACTGTATGCCTTTAAATCCCCTGGAAAACATGCCTGAAGTGTTTCAGAGATAAAATTTTAGAAACTATTATGAACAAGAAAATCTATCAATCAACAGAACCGCATCATCTAAATTGTGGTTGCGTATGAGCTCAAATTGCCTCCATTTATCAAATTATGAAAATATAGTCTTGATTGCTGAAAAGAGCACACCTGTCTACAAATTCATCGACTATCCTATTTTAATTTACCCTGAAACCTGAAGTAATGATGTAGCTATTCAGCGTGCAAATTACATGAATCACATGTAATTTTTAGTTCTCACAGTAACACCTAACTACTTGAATAGACATATATTATGATGTGAAATACTCTGTAAATCGTGGAATCAGATCCCCAACTGCAAAAAGTTGAAGGAAAAAATCTTTACCTCAGAATAGGCCATGTAATGAAGGGAGAAAATGCAATATACAATGATTGATGACATTAAGGGCCAATTTTTTATAAGGCTTTCATTTGAAGAAGCTTCTCTTTCTTCTGATTCTTCTTCATACTCTTCGAATCCTAAGGAATTTGAGGCACCTTCAAAGTCTTCAGATGGACTACTCTCTTCTTTCTTTAGCCTATTATGCTTGTGCAATGTCTCCTGGAAGGAATTGATAAGTCATAAATTATAAGGATACAAGGTCATGTTGATTTAGCAAGAAAAGACGACTTTAAGATGGACAAAGGTGACTACCAGAAGCCAAAGACAAGCAATCACTACACCAATTGCAAAACCCGATATGAAGAGACAGGGTAAGAAGTAGGGGAACCTGTTGAACAATATAGATTCGTGCTCATAAATAAAAGAAATTTAAAATTAAGAATAAGTTATGGAGTTGTTTTAGCACTAACTTTCCAAAAATAGAGTTCTGGGAAAATACTTCTAGATACGTCTCTTCAGGCTGATGCATGAAATGCAGTATCACAGAATCATTTAGACAAATATATTCGAGAAAAAAGTTGATTTGGTCTCAACATAATTCCAGAGATGTGTACCTTGCATTTTAGAAGCTACATATTTAACCCCACAATGCTCATGCTTTATATATTTTCCTGTTGACAAATATATTCTTCTCCAATTGACATGCATATACTGATCTATAAATAGGCAACGCAAAAAATTAGCAGGTGAAAGGAAACCTCCAAGAGCTGTACCAATGATTAACCCTATTCCCCATATTGTGCTTACCTGTTATTTTATGTGAACCAAAAAGCAAAGAACAGTTTGTAGACACCCATATGCGGCTGGCCTAAATACGACAAGCTTAGTTGTCCACTAGCCCATCAGTTAGCCATCACAGGCTCGTCCACCGATTTTCAGAGTCCCTATCAATAGCCAATCGTTGGGTTCACTGACTTGCTGTATCACTAGCCTCGATGGCGTCACAGTTAGCACCAGCTCTCCACCATCAAGCCATCGTCAGCAAATGTGTCACTCGATCCAGACATCCACTGAACCACAACAGTGGGAAGCAAGAAACAACAAGTCAATCATCGATCCTCATTCGGTGGATTGACAGAGGAAAAGGAGGAGCACCCAAGTCCTCCTCTCATATCAACAGAAGCAGCAGAAAGGGGATCATGATCCCATCCCAAGGATCGACCTCCAACAAATTGACAGAGCCAACTATAAATAGACAGAAGCACTTTGTCGAAGGGGTCAAAAAAATCATCACCAAAAAGAAGATCGCAAGTTTGCTCTCTCGTCGAAGTAGAAGCACTCTTGAACAAAAAGTTTCAGTCGCTCAACCTTCAAGTTCGTCACTGCTCACACAGTTCGTCCAAGCTCTCTGTACACTCACCGGTGATGTTGAAAGACGCTGACACACATACCAAAAACAACAGCTTGAAGAAGACAGCAACTTCGACCACCAAATATGAAGATTGAATCAGAGGACATATAGGAGATACTCGCAATTTTCTTGATTTTCAACACATTGTACACAAATTCTCTGTTTTAAATCAAATTAGTTCAATCGGTCGCGCCACTTCGCGGACCGGCTAATTTTTGCCGAAACAAATTTGGCACGCCAGGTGGGAATCTCCTACGTCTCATCTCCTTCTCCGTTAAAGGCCAAAGAAAAAAAATGAGTCATGGCCAGCAACGCCAACAACAACAACAACAAAGGCAAGCAAATTGCCGATGCAAGCTCTGCCTACCTGTGCCCTATCGCAGGCACAAGCTCAACCGCATCGACTAGAGCTCGTGTACCAACGACCACTTCTCTGGCCTATGTCCGTGCTTCAACCTCTCTACCTCCAGCCACTCACTCGATGACGAGGGCGCTTACCAAAAACTTGTCCACCGGACATGCCCCGTTCATGAGAGATGCACGCCATCCGAGTGCCGTCTTTCAACCACAGGCTGTCGCGGCCTCTGCCAAACCGGTCGCTGCGCTTTCCAGGCTAATTCCAGCGACGACCAAGCCAACATACTTGGCTGTCGCTGCCTCTCCTCCTCCCTGCAGCCCGACGGTCAGTCCGACCCAGTCGCTGTAATCCCGAAGAAGTTCCATCGTCCTCGTCATGGTACAACACTACGAACAGCATGGAGGCATGGCTTCCTCCTCCGCAGTAGGGACGAATTCGTCATCTCCTTCAGCCATGCCTAGAACGATGGCCGAAGACAGGTCGCCATTTTGCACTTTATTTGATGACTTGCTGGCTGCACTCATCGCAGCAGCCGGTTCACCACCCTTTCACTCTCCTCACTGGTAGACACCAGCGGTGTCCCTCATGGTTTGGTCACCCATTCCGCCTTGCCGAATCACACCGGCGGCTGCTTCCGGTTCCACAAGCCAGTGACCCATTAAAGCACACTTCCATTCTCAACCATCAGCGGTTAGCTCTCCTGTCGGATCGCCTACAGCGACCTCCCCACACCGTAAAACACCGACGACCGTCTCCCCAATGCGGTTGCCAGCGAAAATTTCACTACTTTGGTTCGCGTCAGGAACAACTCCATCGACGCCGACCATCAAAATGGCCGCAATGATGATATCGGCCAAAATAACAGAAGAGGAACTTGGCAAATGCAAGCAGCACTTAAAGAACATAGTGAACAACTGTGCATTAAGGATGTGCAACTTGCAGCTCGCAATCTCCAGATCCAAGAATCATGGAGTGTCTGGAAATGGGCCTGATCAACACCGGCGACGTCTCACAAGAAGACGACAGAAACAAACCACCACCAGTGCTTTAGTGGAAGCATTCAGAGAAGGTCCTATCTCTGACGACAAGCTGTAGCTTGTCGCGCAGGTGACCATTCAATGGGGACAAACCGAAGCAGTGCCGGCTGCTATCTCACTGGATGCAGTCACTGAGCTGATCAACCGTGCTATACGAAACAATTCAGGCGACAGTAAGTTCGTGGCTAACTGGAGGTCATACACGCAAATAACCCAATTTCTGTAAAAACCATCGTTTGGTCGGACACTCGAACGAGAAATGTTTAATCTCGAAGGACAGGATCATGGAGCTCATGGCTCAAGGCCACATCGAAATTGAAGGAGCCAAAAACACAACGTCGTTGCATGTTATCTTTGTCTAGTTGTCTAGGCCGAGTCCAATCGGCGAGCTGACCTAACAAACCTCAGGTCGTAAGGAAGGAATACTGCCCGAAATCTGGTCCATCCAATCAATCGCACAACCACAATCGACCACCGGCTAAGGTCACACCAAAACCAATACCCCGACAAGCTGCTACACCAGACACAGAGGGGTGGATCCTGGTCACCCAGAAAAAAAATCTGATCAGAGAGATCGAGCCACTGGAGACCATCAGAACAACAAAGGTGAAGCGGTCTAAGAAGAAGGCCGCGAAGTACCAAAACAAGGCTCCAAGGACCCATGTCCAAGGAGAAGACGAAAGAAAAAGGAGACCCGTCATGCTGGTGGAGAACTTCCCCAAAGAGTTCTTCACACCACCAGCAATGGTGGCCACAAGCTCAGCGGCCTCTCCCAAGCAGGCTAGTCAAAAGGAAAAAGGAAAATTGCCAATTGTTGAATGAGACAATCTTGAAACGTAACTAAAAAAAATTACGCCACTGAACGAGATAGAGGATGACCTTAACTTGTCCATCCGATCTAGACCAGTAGGTGTGGAACTGAACCGAGCCGAGCCAGCTCGTGAGTAGCTCGGCCTTGGCTCGGGTTTGGCTCGGTTTGGATCGAAAATAGTCGAACTCGGACCGAACTCGGTTATGTAGTGTAGCTCGTTTATATAACCGAGCCGAACTCGAGTTTCGGGTGACTCGGTTCGAAAGAGAACCGCGATTTGGGAATTTAGAAACCAGAGAACCCTATTTGCCGAAAAACTTCTCTTTCCTTTCTTCCTCCCATTTCTCTTTCCCTTTTCTTCTCGACTTCTACTCTTCTTTGATTTTTTCTCTCTTCCAATCTTCCTCAATCTCTCTATATCTCTACATAGAAAGTATTTTAACTCCTCTTTTAGGTTTCCTTTTACAGATTTTCAAAACGGCGGAAGCCCTAAGTCTATGTTGTCGATAGGAGAAGATCTTCAAGTATAGCAATATTTGAGAAATCTGAAGACAGAAGCCAAAAACTTGTGCAATAAGCTTGTATCTTCCTCCTTTCTCATTCAACTCTTCTGTTTTCTTTCAATTCTTCTGTTTTCTTTCAATTCTTCTATTCTCTTCCAATTACTCAATTCTCTTTCAATTTCGATTGGAGGTGTTATAATTGAGCCTCTTTCTTGAACCTTTTTAACTAGATATTCAGCTGGTTTTCGATTCAAGAAATTTCTTGTTTGTGGCCAGATCCTTGGTGTCCCTATCATGTATATCACCATGACTTTATTTTGCAAGACTGAAAATGGCTAATGTCTTGGTAGCACAAATGCTACATCGTTGCTACATGTGATAGAGACTTGAAGTGAAGGATTTGCAAGGTAACAACTGACTTGTCTTGTTTTACATCTGTACTATGGAATACTCAAAAGCTTCACCTGGTAAATATTGCATGGAAACCCAAGGGGGAGGACTAGTATAATTGAGCCTAGTGCTTGAACCTTTTTTACTAGATATTCAGCTGATTTTCGCTTCAAGAAATTTCATGTTGGTGGCCGGATCCTTGGTGTCCCTCTGTTCTCTTTCAATTCCTCGGTTCTCTTTCAATTGTTTTGTTCTCTTTCAATTCTTGTATTCTCTTTCAATTCTTCTATTCTCTTTCAATTCTACTATTCTCTTTCAATTCTTCAATTCTTCTGTTCTCTTTCAATTTTGAGTATAGATTTGGTGTCGATTGGATGTGTTATATCATCAAATAAAGGTACTATAATCCTTAATTTTTAATTCATTTAGCTTCTCTATTGTTAAATGCTTTTGATTGTGTGGTTCGGCTTGAAGATAATTGAACTCTCAAATAAAGTTGACTTTGGAAAGAAAGTTTCTGGTAAGATATGCTTGGACATTGATTATTGCTATTAATTTGGGTCCCCGACCTTGTTATTGGATGGCCAGACCTAAAAAACTTTTATATAAAAATTTCTGCTTTGATGTATCTTAATTGACTTATTCAAAAAGAATTTACAATAATAATTAAGATATTTTATGAGGTGGATCCATTTGTTTTTGTGCTGGCTTTTCCCTTGTTTTTCCTTTTTTTAATTCTCTTAGCCTCTCCTTGTTATGGTTAATGTTCTAGAATTTTTTTTTAAATCTTGCGACTTGCAGAGTGGGAGTTCTGGTAAGACAGAATTACTTGCATCTTGTATGGGTTTGATGTGGCTTGATTGAAGGTGGTATATCTATAATTATGTTGGTTGACTGGTTCTATAGTTTATATTTTTGCTGGTTATTTAGTTTTATAAGTTTGTTGGTTTTGAAGTTTATAATTTTGTTGGTTATGTAGTTATGTAGTTTATAAAACATAGTGGTTATGTAATTGACATTCTATTGGTTATGTAGTTTAATGATCTATAGGTTCTATAATTTATAATCTTGTAGATTATTTAGTTTTATAACTATGTTGGTTTAGAAGTTTATAATTCTATTGGTTATGTAGTTTTATGATTTTATAGGTTCTATAGTTTTATTATTGATATTTTTTTAGCATTAAGTAGTAAGGATGTCATCTCCTACTTCATCCTTGACAATTGCTAATGCTTATCGTAGTGTTGTTAGAATTGATGGTCAAGTTCCACAAGATAATCTAACTCAAACTACTCAACTATTAGAGAACCCACAACAAGGTACTCAAAATGAGGAAGAGAACCCACAACAAGGGACCCAAAATGAAATCAAGAGTATTATTGAAAATGTGCAAAAAAGTGTCAAATTCATTAACCAGACAGAAGCAATACTTTGCACTTTTTCAGAAATAGTACAACAATTACAACTAGGCAAAAAAATGTTGATCGTTGATTGTCCAACTCATTAGAACTCTACTTATGAAATGTTGTCTTGTGCTCTAAAGTTTAAAGATGTCTTTCCTAGATTTCAAGATAGAGAAACATTGAGAAGATTTGTGAGATTTTGGAAGTTTTTAATACTGTCACTAAGACAATCTCAGGGAGTAATTACCCTACTTGAAATTTATACTTCAGTGAGGTTTATAGGGTGAAAGAAGTTCTCAATCCTAATATTGACAGTCACAATGTATTTGTTAGGGCAATGGTGAATAAAATGAAGGAAAAATTTGATAAGTATTGGGGTGAATGTAACTTGTTGATGGCCATAGCTTCAGTTTTAGATTCAAGGATCAAATTTTGGTTGATTGAGATGTGTTTTCCAGAGATTTATTCTGAGGTAGAAGTTAGATTGAAAATATGCATAGTTAGTGATACCTTATTTCAGATATTTGACGAGTATGTTGCTATGGATAATATGAGAATTGGTAATGAAGCTTCTTCCAGTGGAGGCTCTTTAGATGCTTATACAAGTTCTGGCTCTCATTCTTCATCAAGTTCAGGTTGGTCAAAGTTAATGAATTATGTGAGACAAGTAAAAGTGTTTTTTTCATCGAGGTCTGAGTTGAAGAACTATCTTGAAGATGGTGTTTATATTTGTGAGACGTCTCAATATGCTTTGATGTTTTAGGATGGTGGAAAATAAATAACTTCAAATATCGCGTTTTATCAAAGATGGCATCAGATATTCTTGCAATTCCTATATCCACTGTGGCTCAGAGTCTACCTTTAGTGCTGGTGGTAGAGTGATAGACTCTTATCACTCTTCTCTTGCTTCAACTACTATTCAAGCTTTGATTTGTGGTGGTGATTGGGTAAGGATTATTCATCGTGTAAAAAAAATTCAAAAGGTAAATATTTAACGGAATAAAATAGTTTTTTTCCTAACTTTTTTAGATTCGCCTTACAAATTTTTGCTTGATGAATGCAGGCTGAAAAGAAACCAATGGAAGTACTGTTGCCATTTCTTGATATTTTTACATTTCCATTATTCAGGTAAATTTAATATTTTTTTATTACATCGATGTTATTAGGTCTAAATTTGTTTGTGTCATGCTAATATAGTTGTATGTGTGACAGGAACGTAATTGCACTTGGGAACTTGGAGGCATCATTATATGAAAGAAATTATTGGTCAAGACATGACATCTTAGGAATAGGTTATTTTTTAAGTGTTAGATCCAAGTGTCATGTACAAGTTTTTTGTTATTGTGTGTTGAATATGATTAACATGCTTTATTAGCATATTTGTTGGAAAATATCTTTTTTATGTTTAGACTACAAAAGATTAACATATTTGAATGGATTTTTTTGAATATGATATTTTTTATGTTATTTATATATTTATTACCATGCAGCAATTAAATTTTGAACAAGAATATTATAATTGTTATATATAGTTAAGAATAGGGTGCAATATTTCTGCTCAATTTTATTGAGAATTATATTTGTGAATTTAACCAAAAAATTATCAATAATTAATTAAAAAATTTTAAAATTTGTATGAATTTTTGTTTTAACGTAGGGTACGTAATCAGCAGCTATTTATGTATCATTACTAATCTAGGTCTTGTAGATAAAATTTAACTATACCAATTAAAAGAGGTCTGAATTAACAGATCCATGCTAGGCATGGGATTGAGCTGGGCTTGGGTTCATGCTAGGCTCGGGCTCATGCTAGGCTCGGGCTCATGCTAGGCTCGGGCTCATGGTGGGCACGGGCTCATGGTGGGCTCGGGCTCTTACTGGGCTCGGGCTCGAGCTGGGATTGATTAGGGGCTCGAGATCGGCTGGAGCTCGGGCTCGATTAGTGGATTGAGCCCGCTCGAATAGAGCTGAAGCTCGAACTTGAGCCCAGCAATGGGCTCGAGTCCGAGCTCGAGCTGAAGTCTTAATGGCTGAGTCAAGCTCGAGCCAGCATAGATTCGGCTCGGCTTAGCTCATTTCCACCCCTATAGACAAGCTCTCATTTGAGTTCTCGACGAACCAAAGGAGCTCTAAGCCGAGTTGGACCAATTACTTATGAGGAAGCACGACTTGCCGAAGGTCGGGCTGACATCGCCATATCTAATGGAGGAAGAAGATGCATCTTCCTCTCAGTAGGGGAGGCAACGGGGCAGGTTTTTGGAAACCCGTCCCCACCCCATGAAAATCCGGGGAAACCCGTCCCTGTGAAAACCCGCCCCGCGGGGCAAAAAACCTGCCCCGAACCCGCGAAAACCCGCCACGCCCGTGGGTACCCGACCCGACCTACCCCATTTTGACATATTTTTATTAAAAATTTTTAAAATATAAAAATATTCGAAAATAAATATTATAAATCTATAAACATATAAATACTTAACTTAAATATTTTATCAACTATAAAATTTATTAATATAGTTTTTTATTATATATTTACCTTTTAATATTTTATTTTTTTTATAAATATTAAACGGGTTAGGTTGGGTATTTGGGGCGAAACCCGTCCCGGCCCCGAGCCTGTGATGGGTTTCGCTCCAAATACCAAACCCGCCCCACTGGGAAAATATACAAACCCGAACCCACTTTAAGCGGGTTAGGTCGGTGCGGGTTCCCCGTTTGCGGGAACCCGTTGCACTCCCTACCTCTCAGCAGTTGTCGAAGCCGGAAGAAGTGCTCACCGTCTTGTGTCCACAGTGCATCACCTTTTGAGAAGAGGACGCGCAGCTGCGGACGAAGAAGCAAAACCGACTGTTGTTCATCTCTGGCTACATCAGAGACCACCGTGTCAACCGTATTCTAATCGATTGCGGATCTGCAGTCAACATACTGCCGATTCGTACAATTAAGAATGTCGACCTCTCCGCCGGCTACCTCTCCCCGAGTTCGCCCCTCATCCAAGGCTTCAATCAAGACGGCTATATGACGCTCGGCATGATCTACCTGAAGCTGCACATAGGCGGCATTGTGGCCGAGACTTCGTTCCAAGTTATCGACTCATGAGAATCTTACAATCTGCTCTTGGGTCGATCGTGGCACCACGCCAACGAGGTCGTGCCATCGACGCTTCACCAGTGCTTCAAGTACTGGAAGGATGGCAAATAGAAGACGTTGTATGCCGATGAAAATCCATTCACCGAGGCTGAAGCTTTATTCAGAGATGCCAAATTCTATCTGATGACCAAGCCGATCATCAAAGCATCCTCTTGGCAAGGTCAGGCACCGAATGCCAAATTTGTGCTTCCTCCAAAATAGACTATGACGTACAACTTGGAGTTGAAGGCTGCGTCTCCCAAGCAGCCAGTGCACGACAGTCAACCAGCGCAGAACCATTAATCGACCACAACAGCACTTGCGCTGATGCAGCGCAATGTACCTATCATATGATACATTCCGCGATTGCAAAGGAAGGAAGGAGAAGCTCCCCTATTGTCAGCCACAAAGCCGAACCGACTCCGCTTAAAGAAAGGGTCACCTTGCCATTGCCGAAGCTTGAAGACCGGAGTATCGTGAAACAATTCCCGAGCCTCGAGCAGTGCCCTCCACCCATTCGGTCGAAGTCTTCAATCCAAATGCATACCGGCTGATGGTCAGAGCTGGGGTAATTTTACAAAAGACCAGCTGCACAGGAAGCCACCCGTTCCTCTGCTGGTCCTCAGTCTAGAATAGGAAAGACTGATGAAGGAGTGACAAACTCTAGAAAAGAAGGAAGCCACTCCGACTCCAGTGGTCATCTACACCTTGAAGGCAGGCATTGCAAGAGCTCGTGCATACGACTCTGTCGCGGTGAATAACATTTCTGTCGCCGACGACAGCCAAGAAGACGACGATTTTGTCTTGAAAGACGCCCTAGCCACGTTCGAAGAAGGCAGCTAGTCTACAATCGATGAATTAAAGAAGGTCGACCTGGGCACAAAGGAAGATCCAAGGCCTACATTCCTTAGTGCCCCACAATCTACGGAAGAGGAAGCCAAGTATATGTCTTTACTTCGCGAATACCACTACATCTTTGCCTGGAGTTACACATAAATGCCAGGCCTCAACCTAAAAGTCATCGTGCATGAGCTAGCAGTCCACCCCTCTGTCCGGCCAGTTAAGTAGTCGCAACTAGAATTCTTGCTAGAGCTCGTTCTGGAGATCGAGAAAGAAGTTGATAAATTGATTACTACCAATTTTATACAAGATGTGAAGTATCCTTCCTAGATCACCAGTATCGTGCCGGTCAAGAAGAAGAATAGCCAAATTCGGGTCTGCGTCGACTTTCGCGACTTGAACAAGGCCTGCTCGAAAGACGACTTCCCCCTACTGATCACTGAACTCATGGTGGACGTGATAACGGGTGATGAGGCACTCTCCTTCATGGACGGGTCGTCCGGCTACAACCAGATCCGTATGGATCCGATGGACGAAGAGCTCATCGCTTTCCACATTCCCAAAGGTATCTTTTGCTACAAAGTGATGCCTTTCAGACTTAAGAACGCCGACACGGCGTACCAGAGGGCAGTGCAGCATATTTTTGATGACTTTCTGCACAAACGTGTTGAGTGCTACGTCGACGACCGGGTGGTGAAGTCTAAAGAACGGTCCGATCACCTCCTTGATTCCAGAGCAGTGTTCGAGTGACTTCGGCGATTCCAGCTTAAAATGAATCCACAGAAATGTGCGTTCGGAGTCACCTCCGGCAAATTTCTTGGTTTCGTTGTGCATCACCGAGGAATCAAGATCGATCAGTAAAAAATCGACGCAATTCATATTATGCCAGAGTTCAGAAACATTTTCTAACTCAAGAGCTTTCAAGGTTGCATCTTCGCTGGGGCGAATCAATTGGCCCTTTATCTATGCGTGGCTTGCTCAGTGCTTCGTTATTCATGATTCCTCTCGCTGCACTTAAGACTTCGGTGAATCTGGCTTGTCAGTCTCTTTTGCTGGGGCCATCCGGAGGAGAGGACAAGGAGCCGACGACCCTTGTTCAGCATGTTGTCCAACCGAACATGCAGACGACCGCTGGGCCGGTGGCTGTTAATGAGCAAGTGGACCAACTTGAAGTACAAGTGATCAAGGAGCCAGCGACGGTCGACGACTTGCAACATGATGGGCTCGTGATGGCTGTGGATCAGCTGAGAGGTCAGTTCGACACACGTCAAGGAGGGCTACTCGATTTTTTCGGGATGGAAATTCCTCAGCAATTGGGTTGGTCAAGGACAACCAAGTATCACTGGCTGACCTTTCAACCATGGATCTCGATGAAGGAGGCACCCCAGTGCCGGCCCCAGCTAATCACGCAGATGGAGTTGTTGAGACTGGCTCTGAGCTGAATGTCGAAGATAAGTTGTCTCGGATTGAAGAGGTGGTACCACGACTGCTGTTGCTGAAGAAGTTGTAACTGGCGAAGCTGAGTGTCCAGTGATGGCCACTAGCGCCAGTGGTGCGCCACCTCGGCCTGCTGATGATCCATCGCAAATGGCCGAGGTCGGCGAGATTGTAGCGGATGTCGGAGTTCGCCCATGGAATGTGTTTATTCCTCCCAGCAGTGAAGAAATCATCCACTGATGATCTGTCTTTTGCAGTTGGGGGAATGATTTCGGGATCAGCTCATCCGCCCATCAGTGAGAACCCATCCAATTCGTGGCTTTCATCGGTAAGCGCATATGCCTTCTCTTTTTTTTTTTTTTTCCCCTTCTTCTGAGTTTTTTTTTGTTCTCCAGGCGTCAGCCTTTCAACCTTCGGTGAGATTGAAATTGCTAAAGCAGCAAGCTGCTCTGGGGTATGGACAAGATTCGTGTAGTTGGACTCACTACCAGCGGATGACCCGTGTTCGCCGGAGCTCGTGGTGAATACTCGTGTCATTCTCGATCACCTGGAGGAGTGGGCATTAACACTTCTATTTTGGAGCAAAGGGTCAAAGTCTTCGCGTCGGGGGTGGATCAATTTTACCTATTACAAGACTCACTGGCGGAGAAGCTCAGCCTGGCCGAACGTTATGCAATGGAAGCCAAATTCGAACACTCTGTTCAGTGCGTGAACCACCGGTGCGATGTTTTGAAGGTGGAATCTGATGAGCACCAGGCCGAGCACAATGCTGCCCAGGCCGAACAGAAATCCCTTTATGAATGTCTTACGCTTGTAATCGCTCAGCTCAATTCCATAGACATCAAGCTCACGGATATCAAGAAGGGGTTAGATGCTGGTGAGGAGGTGTTGGGTGTCTACCAAGTGCACTAGGTCAGCAAGTAATATAGATTCGAGAGTCCAAATATCGATCCCACAGAGACCTTGTTGAGAACTCAGTTTAAGTAAAGAATTTTCTATTGATTGAGGAAAAGAAAATTTTGGTTTTTGGGAATTTGGAAAAGAAAACAGAATTAGATGATTAAACCTTATGAGATGAGATGTTGGGGAAAAGTGTCAATCCCTCCTAGTTGTTAACATTCAAAGTTCTGATTTTTATAGCTCAAGACCCTTTACCTTGACTTAGCTTTTGAAAACCTGGTTACCCATATACAGGAAATAACTTTCACCTATTCCTTGAACTCCATCACAATTCAAAAACAGTCAAATCCTAGGTGCATAAATATAAAAGCTTAAAGATTAACTCTCTCTTATTTAGAACAAGAGTTTAAAAAGTCACATCGCTTTCCACTAGTCTCCATCACAATCCGGAACGATCTAGTTACAAAAATGAGTTGTTTTAGAAAACAAAGATTCAAATAACTAATCCAAATCTCTACTGAAATTCAACTTCTCTATTCGAACCTCATTAAACATCGAATATCAATTCAGATTAGAAATAAGCAATGAACTCAGTTTCTAAAACAAAAGCCAAGTACTTTATTGCTATAATTTCAGAACTTAAACAAATCACAACTAGGAGTTCATGACTTCCCCAACAAAGAGAGACTAATCCATGCTAATAGAATAAACACACAAAAAGGATTCAATTACAACCACGATAATAAGAAGAAAATAAGTATAGAAAACCCCCTTGAAGGACTGCTCTTTGCTTCAACTCGTGCCTTGGCTGAAATCTCTTCTTTCTCTCTCCAAAGTGCCAAGAGGTCGTGTAAGACTCCCTTTGGACTTTCTCTCCTCTCCAAACTAACTAAAAAAACTCTAATTTAAACTAAAAACTGAAATTAGAACAGAAAACTGGATGATCTGCACTCTGCCTCGGATCCCTCTTTATACTTATTCTGCTGCCCAGGACTTGTAATTTTGTCTCTGTTCAGGGGTATGAAGTATGTATTCCCGACCTCAGAATTGAAAACAATTACGTGAGAAACTTTCTTCAATGGTCCTTGACTTGTGTACAAAATTTGAGTCCAATCTGAGTTGGGAAACTCGAGATATGATGTTGAGAAGTTGGATTGCTTCTGCTGCCAATTCCAGCACTGGGTCCACCACTTTGAAATTATAAAACTATAAATACCCGATTTGGATTGACCTGGATTTCTGTGATATGATCCTCAATCTTATCAGGAAGCTTCAGTCGAAATATGGGTTCAATTGGTAACAAGGAACTCCAGCTATGCTTCTCTTAAAACTCGGATTTTTCTTCTCTTCTGGCAGCAATTTCCTTTTTTGTGTGGAACTTCTCTTTTTTGATCATTCAGTGCACTTAGACTCGAGCCAATTTCATTAGAATCATCGTGGATACCTTCCTTAGGCATTTAGGACTTCTTCTCCCAAGTTAGGGCTTGATTGGTAGTCAGAATCACGAGATTTCTGCAATGTACGTTGCTGAGTCAACGGCGCGGTCGCGCCACTTTTTCTGCTGATTTGGGCACGGTTGCGCCACTGGAGCAGAGTTCTTTCTAACTCAGGAAACAGTCTTCGAAATAGTTTCGAGTCAGGAGACTTGTTGGCGCGGCAGCGCCATATGTTGTTGTTGAAGTGGCGCGGCAGCGCCACTCCTAAGTCTTTTTCACTGGTCCCATAACGACAACTCCTCTTTTGTATTCGACATCTCTTTGGCGCGGTAGCGCCTTCTGAGGGCACGTTCACGCTGTTTCACTTTCCCGAATTGTCCTCTTTGAAGCCTTCCTACCCGTTGGGAATTTTCTTCATTTATTTGAATTTATGACCATTTTCTCGGCGCGGGAGTGCCGTTCCCTTTTTTGGCTCTTTTTGCTCTTTTCTGCTTCAGTTTCTCTCTGAATCCAGATTTTCTTCTTCTACCAGGTACCTGAGACACAAAACATGACTTTGAGTTATATATGTCATTTTCATGCTAATAATCAACTCAAAATGGAAATTTATGATCATTAATTCATGCATAAATAGTGTCTTTCAGACACTTATCAGGAGGAAGGCACCGCTCTCCATAGACAGCTTGCACATGTTCGATCATGTCCAATTCTCAACGAGGCAGAGGCAAGAGAGCTATCTGAAATTCTTGCCGAAGTGGTTCGACTGAAATGATGAGTGGTCGATTTTGAACTTCTGTAGTTCTGATTCCGTCCTTCTTGCATTCTTTTATGGGTTGTAATGAGGTAGGGGTAATGGGTATGATGAGGATTTTTGTGTATTTCTTTTGGGTTTTATTCTCCTCCTCATATCCATATTCCATTTTTCTGAGCATGAATCGAATTTGTGACTCCTCCTCCAAGCTCTTCCACCCCAAACTTAGTCTTTTGCATTGATCCCTCATTTCTTTCCCTTTTCCTTTTTTTTTTTTTTTTTTTCTTTCCCTAGTATACTTTTCTTTGGGTTTTGTCCAGAGTCTAGCTTACCTCGTCGGTTGACTCGAGTCTCTAAGCTTGCTGAGGCCCGAGACCCGGTGCACACACGAGGTGGCCTTTCCCTTAACTAACCCATAACCTTTTCTTTCTTTTTCTTTGGCTTTGTCTGGAGTCCAGCTTACCTTGCCGGTTGACTCAGAGACTCTAAGCTTGCTTAGGCCCGAGTCCCGGTGCACACACAAGGTGGCCTTTCTCCTACTCAGCCCAGAATTTTCTTTTTTTTCTCTCTCTTGCTCCTTCTTCCCCTTTACAAAGAAATATTTCTATGCCCTTCATCCATCCCTCCTTATAACTTCAAAATCTTAATCCATGCTCATTCAAACAGAACACTTCAATAATTTGGAGAATCGTGGGTAAGTAAGAAACAAGTTTATTGATCACTAAGGCTGGTTCATGTAGCATGGGACATTAAAACATAACAGGGATCTTTTTGGCTCAAAAGGTTGGACAGAAGGTGATGCAACTTGTCCATTAGAGTGGGTGGCTTTGAAAAAGGCTCAAACAATTTTTTTTTTTAAACAGGTGCCTAAATCAACTTAGAATTTGGAAAACCTTTCTCTGTTTCGCCTCAAATTTTTCCTCAGGTTGGTTCTAGTGATTGAAATCAACTTGCTCACTTGTTCTTTGTTTTCAAAAAAACTATTTTTGAAGGAAAATTCTCATCCAATTAAGACTAAGCATCTGAACTACAATATTTTCCAGAGAGTGATTTTCACTGGTATTTTTTAAAATCTCTATTGGATTTTTCTGGTGAATTTTGAAAAAAAATAGAGTTTTAAATCCATTGAAAATTCATGAAGAGTATCCCACCCCAAACTTAAAAACTTGCTTTGTCCTCAAAACAGCAATAAACATTGGAATGAAAAAGAATACTTCCCTGATAGTCTGGGTTTTTGTTGAGGTTAGATGACACTCCCATGGTGTTCTTGAATTCTGCTTTCATGGTTTAGTACCAAACACTTGCATGATTTTAAGCAATTGAGAATAAAAAATGACTTGCAGTGTCTCTCAGACGTAAAATTGTTCTTCAAAATAATACCTATAGTGGAATTTGTGCTTCCTTACCTCTGTATTGGCCGTACCTCATCAAGACAGTGGCGCGGTCGCGCCAAATTATGGCGCGGACGCGCCGTGTAATTCCTTGAATTCTCCAGATCAGGAATGAATTTTTCAATATTTCCACTTTGGACAGGTTACTAGCAATGGTAGGCAGATTCAGAGTCATTTTTCACACATTTTCATTGGAAGGATTATTACAAGCATGCTTTGAGGTAAATCATTGAGAGAGTAGAATCATAATTTTGCTAACATGAATGGAGATTGAGTACATATTAATAAAAATTCATTAAAGAACACTCTCGGACATCAGCACACATAAAGCAAGCTCACACAAAAATTTCAAGAAAACAAGGTTTTGGTTTAGAAATGCAGTGTTGGGTTTATAAACTGGCTCTATCGCGTCGATTATGGTGTGGTCGCGCCAATTTCCTGTTTTCAAATTTTTTTTTTTTTTTTTGTGGTTTTCTTTTTTTGGAAAGCTGTAAATTTTTAATCTAGCACACTTCCTATCCTAGGTCTATTAAAATAGTGAAAATAAAATCAAAATCTCCAATGAATTCAAACAAAACCTAAAAACATTATTCAAATCAACTCACACACAAAGTCCTACTCCTATTCCTACACTAACAGATCTCTTATGGGCTCAATTTATCAAATGTACAAAAGAGGTTTCAGATGGAAACCTCTCTTAATAGAGTTTCGGCCTATTCCCATTCACCTTGAATTTTTCTCCATTCTTAGGGTGTTGAATTTCAAATGCTCCAAAGTTTGATACCCCAACCACTTCATAGGGTCCTAGCCATCTAGACTTCAATTTTCTAGGAAAGAGTTTTAATCTTGAATTATACAGAAGGACTTTCTGGCCTACCTCAAAATTTTTCATCCAATGTTGTTGTCATGCCACCTCTTTGTTTTCAGCTTGTAGAGTCTAGCATTGTCATAAGCCTAGTACCTCAGGTCCTCTAGCTCATTCAAATCCAGCAATCTATTTTCTCCTGCCTTTTGCACATCAAAATTTAAGAATTTGGTCGCCCAATATGCTTTATGTTCTAATTCCACAGGTAAGTGACATGCTTTCCCATATACCAATCTAAATGGTGTGGTGCCAATGAGGGTTTTGTAGGCTATCCTAAATGCCCATAGAGCATCATCTAACTTGATAGCCCAATCATTTCTTGATAGACTAACAGTTTTCTCAAGGATTCTTTTTAGCTCTCGGTTTGACACTTCAACCTGCCCACTTGTTTGAGCATGGTAGGGTGTAGCCACTTTATGCCTCACCCCAAATTTTTTAAGCAAAGCGGCTAATTGGGTGTTGCAGAAGTGTTCCCACCATCACTGATTATGGCTCTAGGTGCTCCAAATCTGGTGAAAATGTTTTTTCTTAAAAATTCTAACACCACCCTTGCATCATTGGCCCTAATAGCTATGGCTTCTACCCATTTAGAAACATATTCAACAACCACCAAGATGTATTCAAACCCAAATAAAGGTGGAAATGGACCCATAAAATTAATACCCCACACATCAAACAATTCACATACCAATATGTTAGTCAGAGGCATTTCATCTTTTCTCGATACATTACCTGTCCTTTGACATCTATCACAGGTGGATACATACCACTTTGAATCTTGATAGAGTGTGGGCCAATAGAAACCTGATTGCATTACCTTTGCTGCTATTCGATTTGAGCTGAAATGTCCTCCTGCTTCTCCATCATGGCAATGCTTCAGAATTGATTCGAACTCTGTTTCTGGGACACACCTTTTTATCACTTGATCAGGACAGATTTTGTTGAGATAAGGGTCTTCCCAAAAATAGTGTTTCACATCACCAAAGAACTTCTTCCTTTGCTGCCAGCTTAGCTCCTTTGGAATCCACCCACCTGCAAGAAAATTTGCAAAATCAGCAAACCAAGGTGTTTGAAAGTATATTTTTCTTACCTGACATATAACCTCATCTAGAAAGAGTTCAGAAATCCTCCTTTTTTTTACTTCATCTGTCTCAAGCCTGGATAAGTGATGTGCCACCACATTCTCAACCCCCTTTTTGTCCTTAATCTCAATGTCAAATTCTAGAAGGAGAAGGATCCACCTAATCAGTCTAGGTTTGGAGTCCTTTTTTGCAAAGAGATGTCTAAGAGCTGCATGGTCAGTATACACAACAACTTTCGATCCAATTAAGTAAGATCTAAATTTTTTGAAAGCATACACTACAGCCAATAGCTCTTTTCTGTGGTGGTGTAATTCAATTGTGGCCCGGTGAGTGTGTGGCTAGAATAATAGATGGTGTGGAAATCTTTTTCTTTTCTTTGCCCAAGCACAACCCTTACAACATAATCACTAGCATCACACATCAATTCAAAGGGTATGGTCCAATCTGAAGCAACTACAATTGGTGCTGAAATCAGTTTTTCTTTAAGGATTTTAAAAGCATGCAAACATTCATCATCAAAATCAAATTTTACTTCTTTCATGAGCAGGTTAGACAATGGTTTTGTAATTTTTGAAAAGTCTTTAATAAACCTCCTATAAAAACCTACATGTCCTAGGAAGCTCCTTATGCCCTTTATGTTTGTAGGTGGAGGTAATTTTTCAATCACCTCTACCTTTGCTCTATCAACCTCAATTCCTTTTTTTGAAATTTTGTGGCCTAATACAATGCCTTCATTCACCATAAAGTGGCACTTCTCCCAATTCAGCACTAGATTGCCGTCCTCATATCTTGTTAGGACTAGATCTAAAGTCAGTCCATAAAGAGTAAAATCATCCATGAAAATTTTCATAAATTTTTCAATAAAATCATGAAAGATAGCAATCATGCATTGCTGAAAGGTGGTTGGTGCATTACATAATCCAAAAGGCATTCTCCTATATGCAAAGGTTCTATAGGGACAGGTAAATGTGGTTTTCTCTTGGTCCTCCGAGGCAATAGGAATCTAAAAAAACCCGGAATAGCCATCAAGAAAGCAATAGAATTTGTTACTTGCGAGTCTCTCAAGCATTTGGTCAATAAAAGGTAAAGGAAAATGGTCTTTTCTAGTTGCTGAATTTAATTTTTTGTAATCAATGCAGACACTCCATCCTGTCACAGTCCTGGTGGGTGTTAACTCATTATCTAAATTTTTTATCACTGTTATTCCACCCTTTTTAGGTACTACTTGGACTGGACTAACCCATTTGCTTTCTGAGATTGGGTAAATAATACCTGCATCTAGCAACTTTACCACTTCTTTCTTGACCACTTCTTGCAAGGTTGGATTTATCCTTCTTTGAGGTTGAATTGTTGGTTTGAAAGAGTCCTCCATCAGAATTTTATGCATGCATGTGGTTGGGCTGATTCCTTTAATATCCGAAATTGTCCACCCAATTGCTTTCTTATGCTTGCTCAGCACCTCGATCAAGAGCTTTTCCTCCCTAGCATTCAAACAAGAAGAGATAATTACTGGTTTGAAATCATTTTCAAGATAAACATATTTTAAAGAACTAGGCAAGGGTTTGAGTTTAGGTTTAGATGGATCTTTGATTTCAGCCCCTTCGTCCTTGTCTTTGTTTCCTTCAGCCTCTAATTGTTCTACTTCTTGCTGCATGAGGGGATCATCATCTTCTTTGGTGCATGATTGAGCTAAACACCTTTCCAAGCTATCCTTCAGCATAACCTCCTGTTGAACATGTTCTGCACATTCATCAATCACATCAATAAAATAACATGTATCATCACACAAATTTGAAGGACTTTTGATAGCTTGTTTAATGTCAAACACTATTTCTTCATCATTTAATCTAAGAGTTAATTTTCCCTGTTTGACATCAATTAGTGCAGCTGCGGTGGCTAAGAATAGTCTCCCAAGAATCAGTTGTAATTCTCAATCCACCTCCATTTCTAGCACCACAAAATCGCATGGGTAGATGAACTTTCCAATTCTGACCAGCACGTCCTCAATTAGTCCATTGGGCTTTTGGTTGATCTATCAGCAAATTGGAGCATGATATTGGTCTCCTTGAGCTCTCCTAGATTTAATTTCTTGCAAATGGACAAAAGCATCAGATTTATGCTTGCTCCTAAATCTCATAAGACTTTGTTAAATTTGAAATTTCCAAATTCACAAGGTATAGTGAAACTCCCTGGATCCTTAAGCTTGGTAGGCAATTAATTTTTCAATATTGCACTACAACATTCAGTTAGCATCACTGTTCCTTGCTCTTCAATCCTCCTTTTTTCTGAAAGCACCTGGATTGCTGGCATCTGCATTAGAGCTTCTACAAAAGGAATGTTAATCACCAACTTCTTGAAAATATCAATGAAGTTTGAAAATTTATCCTCTAATTTATCCTTTTTAGCTCTCTCTGGATATGGCAATGTGTCCACATTTATTTCAGCATAAGAAAGAGATTTAGAGGACTTACCTTTTTGTTTGTGTTGTTGACTTACCTCTTTCCTCTCATCTTGGTCCTCTCTTTCTTTGTCTTGCTGCTCATTTGGTTTGTCCTCCTCCACCTGAGGTTGCTTTTTCTCTTCTAAGACCTTCCCACTTCTCAAAGTGATGGCTTTGATCTGTTCTTTAGGGTTAGTCTCAAAATTACTAGGTAAAGTTCATTGGTTCCTATTTGATATAACATTGGCCACCTGTCCCACTTGTATTTCCAGATTTTGGATTGATGCATCTTTATACTTTAAGGAAGCTTCTTGGGTTTGAAACTTGGCTTCTTGGGTTTGAAACCTAGCTTCAGTCCGAGCATCTCTTTTTTCTTGATTTGCTAGAAACTTTGAAAACATGTCATGAAGGCTGGATTTTTGTTCCTGTTCTTGTGTTGTTCTTTGGAAACCAGGTGGTGGTCTTGTTTGAGCATTGGGCTGTTGAGTGCTGGATTGCTGGCTGTTGTTGTTGGACCATGAGAAATTAGGGTGACTCCTCCAACCAGGATTGTAAGTATTGCTGTATGGATCATTGGACCTGCAAAAATTTGAAACATAATTAGCCTGGTCTAAAGAACTTACAGCTTGAATGTTACCTGTTTGGCATTCATGATTGGGATGTCCTACTCCACACATGTCATAAATCTGAGCAACCAAAGAGGGGGTGTGCAGTCTTGACAATTGCTTGGTTAGTGACTCGACTCTAGCCAGCAATGCCAATACATGATCAACATTATGTATGCTAGCAACTCTCCCTCTTGCACTTCTCTCCACAGGATATTGGTACTTATTAGACGCCATTTCTTCAATCAGTTCATAAACTTCATTAGGAGCCTTTTTGTTCATAGTACCACCAGCTGCAACATCAATGAAGCTTCGTGTGAAAACTGTGATTCCATTGTAAAATATCTCCATCTGCATCCATGTTGGTATTCCATGATTTGGGCATTTTCTGAGCAGCTCTTTAAATCTTTCCCATGCTTCACAAAGTTGTTCATCATGTTCCTGCATGAAATTTGAGATGTCATTACGCAACTTAATTGTTTTAGTAGGTGGAAAATACTTACCAAGGAACTTCTTTTGTAGCTCATCCCATGTTCGAATTGAATCTAGTGGCAATGTTTGATACCAACTTTTTGCTCTATCCCTTAGAGTAAAAGGGAACAATCTCAACCAAACAGCTTCATTAGTAACATCTTTAAATCTGAAAGTATCACATATTTCAAGAAAACTTTCAATACGTTCATTAAGATCCTCATTAGACAAACCTCCAAATTGATAACTGTTCTGAATCATTGACAGAATTTGAGGCTAGATTTCAAAGTTGTTTGGAACTTCAGGTCTCACTATGGCTTATCTTTGAGCATTGGGGTTTGATTGCACATAATGTTCCATTGTCTTCTCACCCCCTTCTTCTTGGTGTTGATCTGCCATTGCTGACTCTTCTTTTCTCCTTCGTTGAAGGAGTGATCTTTCTGGTTCAGGATCTAGTTTAGCTAGTGGATCTTCACTAGACCTTGTTTTCATGCACAAACTAGGTTCAACCTGAAAGATGAAAGAATAAAAAATTTTAATCTCAATCTACAAAATAAAATTCACTTAAACTTACTCTCAATTTAATGGTTCCCGGCAACGACGCCAAAAACTTGTTGGGTGTCTAGCAAGTGCACTAGGTCAGCAAGTAATATAGACTTGAGAGTCCAGATATTGATCCCACAGAGACCTTGATGAGAACTCAGTTTAAGTAAAGAATTTTCTATTGATTGAGGAAAATAAAATTTTGGTTTTTGGAAAATTGGAAAAGAAAAAAGAATTACATGATTAAACCTTATGAGATGAGATGTTGGGGAAAAGAGTCAATCCCTCCTAGATGTTAACATTCAAAGTTTTGATTTTTATTGCTCAAATACCTTTACCTTGACTTAGCTTTTGAAAACCTAGTTACCCATATATAGGAATTAACTTTCACCTATTCCTTGAACTCCATCACAATCCGGAAACATTCAAATCCTAGGTGCATAAATATAAAAGCTTAAAGATTAACTCTCTCTTATTCAAAACAAGTGTATAAAAAGTCACATCGCTTTCTACTAGTCTCCATCACAATCCGGAACGATCTAGTTAGAAAAATGAGTTTTTTTAGAAAACAAAGAATCAAATAACTAATCCAAATCCCTACTGAAATTCAACTTCTCTCTTCGAACCTTATTAAACTTCAAATATCAATTCAGATTAGAAATAAGCAATGAACTCAGTTTCTAAAACAAAAGCAAAGTACTTTATTCCTATAATTTCAGACCTAAAACAAATTACAACTAGGAGTTCATGAGTTCCCCCAACAAAGAGAGACTACTCCATGCTAATAGAATAAACACACAAAAAGGATTCAATTACAGTCATGAGAATAAGAAGAAAATAAGTACAGGAAACCCCCTTGAATGACTACTCTTAGCTTCAACTCGTGACTTGGCTGAAATCTCATCCTTCTCTCTCCAAAGAGCCAAGAGGTCGTGTAAGACTCCCTCTGGACTTTCTCTCCTCTCCAAACTAACTACAAAAACTTGAATTTAAACTAAAAACTGAATTTAGAACTAAAAACTACTCAACAAAATCTGGATGATCTGCACTCTCCCTCGGACCCCTCTTTATACTTGTTCTGCTGCCCAGGCCTTGTAATTTTGTCTCTGTCCAGGGGTATGAAGTATGCCTTCCCGAACTCAGAATTGAATGAAATTACATGAGAACCTTCCTTCAATGGTTCTTGCCTTCTGTACCAAATTTGAGTTCATTCTGAGTTGGGAAACTCAAGATATGATGTTGAGAAGTTGGATTGCTTTTGCTGCCAATTCCAGCACAGGGTCCACCACTTTGAAATTAGAAAACTATAAATACACGACTTGGATTGACCTGAATTTCTGTGATATGATCCTCAATCTCCTCAGGAAGCTTCAGTCCAAATTTGGGTTCAACTTGTAATGGGGAACTCCAGCTATGCTTCTCTTTAAACTCAGATTTTTCTTCTCTTCTGGCAGCAATTTCCTTTTTTATGTGGAACTTCTCTTTTTTGATAATTCAATGCACCTAGATTCGAGCCAATTTCCTTAGAATCTTCGTGGATACCTTCCATAGGCATTTAGGACTTCTTCTCCCAAGTTTGGGCTTGATTGGTAGTTAGAATCCCGAGATTTCCGCAATTTACGTTGCTGAGTCAGCGGCACGATCGCGCCACATTTTTTTTTGATTTTGGCACGGTCGCACCACATTTTCTTCTGATTTTGGCACGGTAGCGCCACTAGAGCAGAGTTCTTTCTAAGTCAGGAAACGATCTTTGAAATCGTGCCGAGTAAGGAGACTGCTTGGCACAGCAGCGCCATATGTTGCAGTTGAAGTGGCGTGGCAGCACCACTCCTACGTCTTTTTCACTGGTCCCAGAACGACAACTCTTCTGTATTTGGGATCTCTTTGGCACTGTAGCGCCTTCTAAGGGCGAGGTCGCACTGTTTCACTTTCCCAAATTGTCCTCTTTGAAGCCTTCCAGCCGTTGGGAATTTTTTTCATTTATTTGAATTTACGATCATTTTCCCAACGTGGTGGTGCTAGAATCGGTGCGGTCGCGCCGTTCCATTTTTTGGTTCTTTTTGCTCTTTTCTGCTTCAGTTTCTCTCTGAATCCAGATTTTCTTCTTCTACCAGGTACCTGAGACACAAAACATGACTTTGAGTTATATATGTCATTTTCGTGCAAATAATCAACTCAAAATGGAAATTTATGATCATTAATTCATGCATAAATAGTGTCTTTCAGACACTTATCAGGAGGAAGGCACCGCTCTCCACAGACAGCTTGCACACGTTCGATCATGTCCAATTCTCAACGAGGCAGAGGCGAGAGAGCTATCTGAAATTCTTGCCGAAGTGGTTCGGCTGAAATGATGAGTGGCCGATTTTGAACTTCTGTAGTTCTGATTCCGTCCTTCTTGCATTTTTTTTTTGAACAACTTGTTGCCTCCCTTTTTTTTTCGCTGCGAGGCTTGAACTGTTCCCATTTTGTTGACTTGAGAGACAACTCTTCCTTTATTCATCCTCCCTTTTTTCTTTCTTCTTTCAATTTTTTCTTATTAGATGCCCCATCACACTTAAAAGTGTTTAAGAAATTTGCCATTCGTTATTGGCAACTCCGAGCCGTCCGATGTCACGAGCTTGTACACGCCATTGGTATAGGATTCTTGGGGCGTTCCCACTTTGGCGCAAACTTGCCCCCGATTTTGCTCCTAAAAAGAATTGGCCATCGTACTGCAAGTACTAGATCGCCTTTCTGGAATGACCTGAGCTGAGCTTTCTTGTTGAAGGCCCGAGTCATCCGATATTGGTAGCATTCAAGCCGTTGTTGTACTTTGAGTCGCTGCTTGTCGAGCGTCTCTAGCTCTACGAGTCGCAACTAGGCGCACTCTTCCGTTGTAAGTCCTTCTTTGATGGCTACACGAAGTGAGGGAAGCTGCACTTCGAGTCGGAGAACCGATTTGGTACCATAGACCACTGAGTATGGAGTCGACTCGGTTGGCATTCGAAACGATGTTCTATACGCCCATAGGGCTTCACCGAGCTTTGTGTCCCAGATCTATTTGTAATTTTTGATCGTTTTCTTCTGGATCTTGCGGAGTGTCTTGTTGAATGCTTCTGCAAGGCTGTTGGCTGCCGGGTTGAGGGCCGAAGACGTCTACTACTGTATGCAAAATTTTTCGAAGAAGCGGTCCATGACTCTGTTTCTGAACGACGTACCATTATCCATCACTATATATCAAGGGACTCCATACCGGTAGATAACCTGATACCAGATGAAGTCGGCAACGGTGGAAGACTTGACTTCTCTGTAGGCAACAACTTCGGCCCATTTCGAGTAGTCGGTCGCAGCCAGGATATTTTGCTGGTCGGATTTGGA
Organism: Aristolochia fimbriata; assembly: GCA_019845555.1. NCBI lineage: Eukaryota > Viridiplantae > Streptophyta > Magnoliopsida > Piperales > Aristolochiaceae > Aristolochia > Aristolochia fimbriata. Next base: position 25,645,718 of record CM034079.1, read on the forward strand.
TTTGGGGGTGATGGGACCAATTATGTCCATCCCCCAAGCTTCGAACGGCTAGGACGCGACCGTCGTGTGAAGCGGCTCCAGTGGCCGTGGATGTAGTCGGCATGGAGTTAGCACGGTTTGAAAGCTTGAGCCATTTCAGTGGCGTCTCAAATCATCGACGACTAGTACTAGACCAACCGTTTGACTTGTAAGTGGAGATTCGAGCTGGCTTGGTGCGGGCTGTAAATTCCCCTTTTCGTTTCTTTTAAAACTTGTTGTCCCTGCTCCTTGGACAGAATTGGAGAAGCAGGCCTTCGTACGATCTCTGGTACAGTACGTCGTTGGCGAAAAGGTACCTTGGAGCTATCCGGCGACAAGGTACCTTGGAGCTATCCGGCTTGCCCTCTCATGTCAGCCGGGAGCGTGCCATATCAGAGAAAATTTGAGATCGGCTCTCGCCAATCTCTAACTTTGACTTCGCTGATTGAGATGGGGAACAACTCCTCCATCTTTTCTTCTTCCTCTTCTTATTCTGCTTCTTCATCAGCTGGTGGAGAAACCACCCACCTCTTGCAGATTAGAACTCAGTTTGGCCACTCATCGAATTGCACTAAACTAGCGGCGATTCCAGCCAATGCGTCGGCTGACCCATTTTTGGATCATGGGACGTAATGGAGTGATATTTCCGAAATTTGGGCTAGAAGGTCACTGGCGTATCTCCAGAGTGGCATGAGCTCGAGTTTCTTTATTTTGAACTCCCCCGTGAGTTGTTTGATTACGAGGGCCGAGTCGCTATAAATTTCTAGTTGTGACAACTTGATCTTGACCGCCATTCTGAGGCCAAGATGGATGGCTTAATACTCCGCTCAAGATGGATGGCTTATGATAAGTGTCCAAAAGACACTTATTTATGCATGAATTATTGATCATAAATTCCTAATTTGAGTTGATTATGAGAATGAAAGTGACAAATATAACTCAAATACATGTTTTGTGTCTCAGGAACCTGGTAAAAGAAGAAAATCTGGATTCTGAGTGAAAATGCAGGAAAAAAGAGCGAAAAGAGCCAACAAAGGGAACGGCGCGATCGCGCCGATTGTGGCACGACGCGTCGTGAAAATATGCGAAAATTCAAATAAATCCTGGAAATTCCTAACGGCTAGTAAGGCTGAAAGGAGGACAATTCGTGAACGTGAAACCGCTCGCCCGCGCCCCACGAGGTCGCTACCGCGCCAGGAAGATGGCGCTACTAGTGGCGCTGGCGCGCCAGACAGTTGCCTTACAAAGAGTTCAAGTTCTATTTCGGGAAGTCGACAAACATTCTAAGGAGTGGCGCGACAGCGCCAATTCAATAGCCAAATATGGCGCTGCTGCGCCAGTTAGTATCCTTCCTCAGCTCAGAACAGAAGGCCACCTCAAGACTTTGAAAGAATACCGCTCCAGTGGCGCGACCGTGCCAAAAATAGTTGAAAATTCGGCGTAACCGCGCCGCTGACTCAGCAACGTGATATGCGGAAATCTCGGGATTCTGAATACCAATCAAGCCCAAACTTGGGAGAAGAAGTACTATTTGTTTAAGGAAGGTATCCACGAAAATTTTATGGAATATTGCTCGAGTCTAGGTGCATTGAATGATAAAAAAAGGAGAAGTTCCACACAAAGAAGGAAACTGCTGCCAGAAGGAGAAGTTAAATCCAAAATTTGTGAAGAACATATCTGGAGTTCCCGTGTTCCAATTGAAACCATATTTGGACTGAATATTTCTGAGGATATTAAGGATCATATTACAAAAATTCAGGTAATTCCAAGTCGGGGTTCTCAACTTTCAGATCTTCCAAGTGGAGGACCCAGTGCAGGAATTGGCAGCATAATTAAGCAACTTCTTCACATCATATCTCGAGTTTCCCAACTCAGATTGACCTCAAATTTCGTGAGCAAGGCAAGGACCACAGAAGGAAGGTTCGTACATAATTTTAGCTAATTCTGAGGTCGGGAAAGTATAATTCATACCCCTGGACAGAGACCAATTTACAAGGCCTGGGCAGTAGAGCTACTATAAATAGAGGTCCGAGGAGGAGAGCTAAGAAACATGTTTAGGATCTAGTTTTCTGAGTTGTAAATACAGTTTTTAGTTTAATTTTATTGTTTTGTAGTTAGTTTAGAGAGAAAAGAAAGTCCAGAGGGAGTCTTCCACGACCTCTTGGCACTTGAGAGAGAGAAGGTGGAGATTTCAGTCAAGGGTGCAAAAGAAGCTAAAGGCAGTCCTTCAAGGGGGTTTCTGTACTTGGTTTTTGTTATGTCTGTGGCTGTAATTGAATCCTTTTTTCTGTGTGTTTATTCTATTAGCATGGAGTAGTCTCTCTTTGTTGAGGAAGTCATGAACTCCTAGTTGTGATTTGTTTAAGTTATGAAATTATAGCAATAAAGTACCTTGCTTTTGTTTTAGAAACTGAGTTTATTACTTATTTCTGATCTGAATTCAATTATGGAATTTAATGAGGTTCGAATAGAGAAGTTAAATTTCAGTAGAGAGTTGGGTTAGTTATTTGATTCCTGTTTTCTAAAACAACTTGCTTTTCTAACTAGATCGTTCTGGATTGTGATGGAGACTAGTAGAAAAGTGATGTGACTTCTAGAATTCTTGTTCTGAATAGAGAGAGTTAATCTTTAAGCTTTTATATTTATGCACCTAGGATTTGAATGTTTTCGGATTGTGATGGAGTTCAAGGAATAGGTGAAAGTTATTTCCTGTATATGGGTAACTAGGTTTTCAAAAGCTAAGTCAAGGTAAGGGTATTTGAGCTATAAAATCAGAACTTTGCATGTTAGCAACAAGGAGGGATTGACAGTCTCCTCAACATCTCATCTCCATTAGGTTAGTCATCTATTCTAGTAGTCTAATTCTGTTTTCTTTTACAGTTCTCAAAAACCAAAAAAATTTTCACCTCAATCAATAAAAAGATCTTTGCTTAAACCGAGTTCTCATCAAGGTCACTGTGGGATTGATATCTGGACTATCGAGTCTATATTACTTGCTGACCTAGTGCACTTGCTAGACACCCAACAGCTTAATGCTCCGCCTCATTTTTTGAACAATTCTAAGTGTGGACAAACGAATATGGGAGGATGTCTCTTTTTGGAGAACTGAAGAGAACTCCCGCGCCAGCTCCGCTTCTTCGTGTGGCACCGTCGAAGTACATCTTCCATGGCAGAAGCACCTCAACTAGAAAAATCTCTTCGTCTGGAAATTCTTTTGTCAATTCCCACTCGATCGGAATAGGATAGTAGGCCAAAAAATTTCCCAGGGCTGGACCTTTGATCTCACGTTGTAGCACGAAGTTAATCTCAAATTCGGAAAGGAGAAGTACCCACTTAGCTAGTCGACCGAAAAGGATTAGCCTCGACATAATGTGTTTTAGTGGGTCAGATCGAGAGATTAAATTCGCGAATGTGCCAGCAGGTAGTGCTAGAGCTTCTGAACTGCTAAGATGAGCGCCAAACAAGTCTTTTCGATAGGCGTTTAATTGACTTCGGCGCCCACTAGCGTTTGGCTAAAATAATTGAGTGAACGTTATTTGTTGCTTCATCGCATTGAGCCAATTGAGCTCCCACTGATTTCTCTTGCGCCACGATGTAGAGCAGCAGCGGTCTGTCGACAATCGGAGGGACGAGCAACGGCGGCTTGGTGAGGTATGCCTTTATGTTGTTAAAGCTGGAATCGGCAAAGTAGCTCAAACATTGCTTTGAGATCGAGGAGGTGATCAGAACATTATTTTGACTTCACCAACAGGTTGTCGACGTAACACTTGACGCGTTTGCACAGAAAGTCATAAAAAATATGCTGCATTGCCCTCTGGTACATTGCACCGGCATTCTTAAGTCTGAAAGACATCACTTTGTAGTAGAAGATACCTTTGAGAGTGCGGAAAGCAGTGAGCTCTTCGTCCTTCAGATCCATACGGATCTGGTTGTGGCCAGATGCCCCATCCATGAAGATGAGTTCCTCATGATCCATTGTCGTGTCCACCATGAGTTCGGTAATTGGCAGGGGGAAGTCGTTCTTTGGGCAGGCCTTGTTGAGGTCGTGGAAGTTGACGTAAACCCGAATTTGGCCGTTCTTCTTCTTGATTGGCATGATATTTCCGATTCAGGAAGGATACTTCACTTCTTGTATAAAATTGGTTGCGATCAATTTATCGAATTTTTCCTCGATCTTCGGATCGAGCTCTGGCCGGAATCATTATTGCAACTGCGTTGCTGGCAAGAAAGAGGGGTGGACTGCTAGTTCACGCATGACGTCTTTTGGGTCGAGGCATGGCATTTCCGTGTAACTCTAGGAAAAGTCCTCGCGGTATTCACGAAGTAAAGACATACTTGGCTTCCTCTTCTGCAGATAGTGAGGGCCTAAGGAATGTAGGCCTTGGATCCTCCTTTGTGCCATGGTCGACCTTCTTTAATTCATTGACTGTAGACTGGCCGCCTTCTTTGAACATGGCCCGGGCATCTTTCAAGACGAACTTGTTGTCTTCTTGGCTATCGTTGGCGACAAAAATGTGATTCACCATGACCAAGTTGTATGTGTGGGATCTTCCAATGGCCGCCTTCAAGGTGTAGATGGCTGCCTTCAAGGTGTAGATGGCTGCCTTCAAGGTATAAATGACCACCAGAGTCAGGGTGGCTTCCTTGAAGGTGTAGATGTCTCTCGGTGATCTGCACTGGTTTCTGTGCTCCAGTGATATCGGTTTGTCATCTTGGCGACCTTGAGTGATATGACATCCTTTCTTCTTTAGTCTCTTTTGTTCTAGATTGAGGATCTGCATAGCAACGAGTGTCCTCTCGTGTGGTTGCTCTTTAGTTAAATTGCCCTTGGCTCTGGCCATCAGTCAGTATGCATTTGGATCGAGGCCTTCGACCGAACGGGTGGATGCCGACGCTCAAGGCTCGAGAATTGTTTCACGATACTCTAGTCTTCGAGCTTCGGTAATAGCAAGGTGACCACTTCTTTAAGAGGAGTCGGCTAGGCTTTGTGGCAGAAGATAAGGGGAGCTTCTCTCTCCTTCCTTTATGATAGCGTAATGTACCGTAGGATAGGTACATTGTTCTACATCAGTGCCGGCGCTATTGTGGCCAATTGATGGTTGTGCGGTGGTTGACTGTTGTGCACCAGCTACTTGGGAGGTGTGTCCTTCAACACCAGGTTGTGCATCGGAGTCTGTTTCGGAGGAATCACAATTCTAGCATTCGGCGCCTGACCTGGACAAGAGGATGCTTTGACGGTCGGCCTGGTCGTCAGATAAAATTTGGCGTCCACGAATGAAGCTTCTGCCTTGGTGAATGGACTTTCGTCGGTGTACACCGTCTTCTGTTAGCCATCATTCCAGTACTTGACGCACTGGTGAAGCATCGATGGCATGACCCCGTTGGAGTGGAGCCACGGCCAACCCAAGATCAGATTGTAAGATGTTCATGAGTCAATAACCTTGAACGCAGTCTCGGCCACCATGCTGCCAATGTGTAGTTTCAGGCAGATCATGTTGAGCGTCCTCTGGCCTTCTTGATTGAAACCTTGGATGAGGAGAGATATCGGGGTGAGGTCGCCGGTGGAGAGGCCGACATTCTTCATCTTGCAAATCGGCAGAATGTTGACTGCAGATCCGCAATCGATTAGAATTCGGTTGACTCAGTGGCGTCTAATGTAGCCAGAGACGAACATCGGTCGGTTGTGGTTCTTCGTCCCCAGCTCCACGTCCTCTTCACGAAAGGTGATGCACAGTGGACACAAGATGGTGAGCACTTCTTCCGGCTTTGACAACTGCTGAGAGGAAGATGCATCTCCTTCGTCCTTGAGATATGGCGACGTCAGCCCGACCTTTGGCAAGTCGTGCTTCCTCGTAAGTAGCTGCTCCAACTCGGCTTAGAGCTCCTCTGGTTCATCGAGAACTCGAAAGAGAGCTTGTCTAGATCGGATGGACAATTCAAGGTCTTCCTCTATCTCATTAAGCGGTGAAATTTGTTTTAGACGTTTCATGATCGTCACATTCAACAAAGGGCAATTTGCGTTTTTCCTTTTGACTAGCCTGCTTGGGAGAGGCCGCTGAGCAGGTGGCCACCATTTCTAGTGGTGTGAAGAACACTTTAGGGAAGTACTCCGCCAGAGTGACAGGTCTCCTTCTTTTTTTTTCGTCTTCTCCTTGGATGTGGGTCCTCGTATCCTTGTTTTGGTACTTCGCGGCCTTCTTCTTTTACTGCTTCACCTTTGTTGTTCTGATGGTCCCCGGTGGTTCGATCTCTTTGATTGTCTTTTTCATCCGGTTGACGAGGATCCACCCCTCTGTGTCTGGTGTAGCAGCTTGTCGGGGTGTTGGTTTCGGTGCGATCCTATCCGCAACTCGCCAGTGTAGGTGGTGGCGCAGCGGATTTAGACTTCGAATTTTTGAGTTCTTCCTTTGCTGACTTCGAATTGCTTGCTGAATTGCTTTTCTGTTGACTTGCTTGAGAGGGGTTACGATCCTTTCCGTAGTGATAAGTGTCTGAAAGACATTGTTTTAGGCATGAATTTATGATTAGAAATCCCAATTTTGAGTTGATTGTTAGCATTAAAATGATAAATATAACTCAATTGCATATTTTGTATATTAGGTAACTGGTCGAAGAAGAAAATCCAAATTCTGAGTAAAACTGAAGCAAAAATGAGCCAAAAAAGATTTGGCACGACCGCGCCGGGAAAATAGTAAAAAATTCAAATAAATGGAGAAAAATACCCAACGGCTAGGAAGGCTTTAAAGAAGACAACTCAGGAAAGTCAAATGGCATGACCGCGCCTTTTGAGGGCGCTACCTCACACAGAGAGAATATGAACGCGCCAAAGAGATGTCAATTACAGAAAGAGGAGTTGTCGTTCTGTAGACCAATCAAGAAGGCTAAGGAGTGTCGCTGCCGCGCCACTACAACAGAAAAATATGGCGCTGCCATGCCAAGAAGTCTCCTTACTCAGCACGGATTCGATGGCCATTTCCCGGCTTAGAAATAACTCTGCTCCAGTGGCGCGACCGCTCCAGAACCTGGCATATTATCGGCGCGACCGCGCCGATGACTCAGCAACGTAAAGTCGCAAAAATCTCGGGATCCTAACAACCAATCAAGCCAAAACTTGGGAGAAGAAGTCCTAAGTGCCTATGGAAGGTATCCAGGAAGATTCTAAGGAAATTTGCTCGAGTTCTAGGTGCATTGAATGATCTAGAAGTGAAGTTCCATACAAAGAAGGAAACTGCAGCCAGAAGAGAAGAAAAATCCGAGTTTTAAGAGGAGCATATCAATAGTTCCTTATTCCCAATTGAACCCAAATTTGGACTGAAGATTCCTGAGGAGTAAAGGATCATATTACAAAAATTCTGGTCAATCCAAGTCAGGTTTTTAGAGTTTTATACTTTCAAAGTGGTGGACCCAGTGCAGAAATTGGCAGCAGAAGCAATCCAACTTCACAACATCATATCTCGAGTTTTCGAACTCAGAATGGACTCTAATTTCGTACACAAGGTAAAGACCTTTGAAGGAATGTTCTTATGTAATTTAATTGAATTCTGAGGTCAGGAAGGCATACTTCATATCCCTGGATAGAGACCTAATTACAAGACCAGGACAACAGAACAAGTATAAATAGGGTCTGAGGCAGAGTGCAAAGCATCCAGTTTTAGGTTGTAAATGTAGTTCTAGATCCATTTTTCATGGATTTTTGAGTTATAAATCCAGTTTTTAGTTTAAATTCCTAACTTTGTAGTTATTTTGGAGAGGAGAGAAAGTCCAAAGGGAGTCTTGCACGACCTCTTGACACTTTGAAGAGAGAAGGAGGAGATTTCAGTCAAGGCACAAGAGAATCTAAAGGCAGTCCTTCAAGGGGGTTTATGTACTTAGTTTATTTTGATTTCCATGGCTGTAATTGAATCCTTTTTATGTGTTTATACTGTTCGCATGGAGTAGTCTCTCTCTGTTGGGGAAGTCATGAACTCCTAGTTGTGATATGTTTGAGTTTTGAAATTTATAGCAATATAGTACTAGCCTTTGTTTTAGAATCTGAATTCATTGCTTATTTCTAATCTGAATTGATATCTGAAGCTTAACGAGGTTCGAATAGCGAAGTTAAAATTCAGTTGAGGTTTGGGTTAGTGATTTGATTCTTTGTTTTCTAAAACAACTCGTTTTTCTAGCTAGATCGTTTTGGATTGTGATGGAGACTAGTGGAAAGCGATGTAACTGTTTATAACACTTGTTCTGAATGAATGAGAGTTAATCTGTAAGCTTTTATATTTATGCACCTAGGATTTGAATGTTTCCGGATTGTGATGGAGTTCAAAGAATAGGTGAAAGTTATTTCCTATTTAAGGGTATCCAGGTTTTCAAAAGCTAAGTCAAGGTAAAGGTACTTGAGCTATAAAAATCAGAACTTTCCATGTTAGTAACTAGGAGGGATTAACACTTTCCCTAACATCTCATCTCTGTAAGGTTTAGTCATCTACTCCAGTAGTTTAATTCTGTTTTCTTTTACAGTTTTCAAAAACCAAAAAATTCTTTTCCTCAATCAATAGAAAAATCTTTGCTTAAACTGAGTTCTAATCGAGGTCTCAGTGCGATCGATATCTGGACTCTCAAGTCTATATTACTTGCTGACCTTGTGCACTTGCTAGACTCCCAACAAGTTTTTGGCCGCATTACCGGGACCATTGAATTGAGAGTAAGTTTAAGTAAATTTTGATTTGTTGATTGAGATTAAATTTTTTTTATCTATCTTTTCAGGATGAACCAGATTCGTGCATACCAGAATTAGTGGTGTGTCACTAGATGAACCAGACCAGGAACTGGAAAGAGCAGTCAGATGAGAGGTGGAATTACATGCAGAATGCGATAAGTCCATGTCCTAACTCATATTGGGAATTCTCCCAAGCATATGCATCTTCTAATTATGATCCATGGAGGTGTGATTCTGATATATCATGCTCTTTTGTTGATAATGAACCTAATGATTCCTATAGAAGAGAGCATGTTGATTATTTCTCTAAGAAAAATGAAAATCTTTTTTTTGAGAATGATTCGCATGTTAAATGGCCAAATGGACAATTGTCCATGTTCAGGTATGAGCACCCTCCTATGTTTAGTGACTCCTGTTATCATCATGCATATCCCCTTCAACCTCAACAAAGCTTGTCTAGGTTTGCCACTCTAGAGGATGACTATTCTGCCAAAGTAGATACAAAGTTATATCCACTTGAGGAACAACCTAGTTTAGAAGGTATTGATGTTTCTGAGCCATGGTTGCATATTTTTCATCCATCCATTAGAGCTGAGACATATAATCTAGTAAATAAGCTAAATCATGAGTTAATTCATGGAAGAAACAATGAAGCATGTTTTCTTGAGCTATCTGATCATGATGAACCTGAATGGATGTACACAACTAGCACTTCTTGTTTCAATTTATGTGTTACTACAGAACACATAGAGGAAGAAACAATGGAGAGAGCTGAGAGTTGTGATTTTCCAAAAATTCAAGAGGGAGTTGATAAAAAGATCATGGAGAAAAAAGAAGAAGATGAAAAAGAGAAAGAAGGTGATAGGGTTGAAAAAGAAGAAAAACCCCATGAACAGCAAGAAGAAGCTAGGATAGAGGACACAAAGGTTAATGAACATTCCTTCCTCTCCATAGATATTGATTTCTTCATTATCCAGCCCTATAAACCACCCATAAAAGATGAACTTAAAATTTTATTGGGTCTCGATAATATGAAGAAAAGTTGGCTAAAAATAAATGAGAAAAACAAGTTCAAAGCCAACCAAAAATAGGAAAGAGTGACCAACTCTTTGCTCAAAAGTTACAATCACCATGCAACACATTCCAAAGCCAAAAATATCCTTAGGCATGGATGGTTCCAGTTTCCATTTGATCCTGGTGGATCAGATCACCTGGACCATTAATGTAGGAATAGGAGTAGGAGTTTTTGAATTTGATTAAATTTTTTTTAGGACATTGTGTGTGTAGGTTAGAATAGTTTTTTTTAAAAATTTTTAGGACTTGTTTAAATTTGAATGAGATTTTGATCTCTTTTCAGTGATAGAATAGACCTAGGATAGAAATAGTGTTAGATTAAAAATTTACTGCTTCCCAAAAATAGAAAACCACACACAAAAAAAAAAAAAAAAAAAAAAAACTGGAAAAAGGAAGAAGAAGATGATGAGGAAGAAGAAGAGTAGAAATTTTTCGATCTTGCTATATCTCTTGAACTTTTCCTTGTAGAAATTTGAGCATGCTTTGTATGTGCTTATGTCTGAGAGTGTTCTTTACTGCAATTTCATTAATATGTACCTAATCTCCATTCATGTTAATGAAATTTTGATTTTTACTCTCTCAATATTTGTCTCAAAGCATGATCTTAATAATTCTTCCAATGAAAATGTGTGAAAAATGACTCTACATCTGCCTGCCACTACTACTAACCTGTCCAAACTGAAAAAATTAAAAAATTCATTCAGGATCTGAAGAATTAATGAAATTACTCGGCGCGTCTGTCTTGATGAGGTACGACCATTACAGAGGTGAGGAAACACTAATTCCACTAAAGGTATTCTTCTGAAGATAAATTTTGTGCCTGAGAGACACTTCCAGTCCTTTTTCATTTTTAATTGCTTAAAATCATGCAAGTGTTTGGCACTAACCCATGAGAGCAGAATTCAAGAGCACTGAGGGAGTTCCATCCAACCTCAAGAAACTAATCTGCCAAAGTAGATACAAAGTTATATCCACTTGAGGAACAACCTAGTTTAGAAGGTATTGATGTTTCTGAGCCATGGTTGCTTATTTTTCATCCATCCATTAGAGCTGAGACATATAATCTAGTAAATCAGCTAAAGCATGCGTTAATTAATGGAAGAAACAATGAAGCACATTTTCTTGAGCTATCTGATCATGATGAACCTGAATTGATGTACACAACGAGCACTTCTTGTTTCAATTTATGTGTTACTGCAGAACACATAGAGGAAGAAACAATGGAGAGAGCTGAGAGTTGTGCTTTTCAAAAAATTCAAGAGGGAGTTGATTAAAAGATCATGGAGAAAAAAGAAGAAGATGAAAAAGAGAAAGAAGGTGATAGGGTTGAAAAAGAAGAAAAACCCCATGAACAGCAAGAAGAAGCAAGGATAGAGGACACAAAGGTTAATCAACATTCCTTCCTCTCCATAGATATAGATTTCTTCATTATCCTGCCCTATAAACCTCCCATAAAAGATGAACTTAAAATTTTATTGGGTCTCGATAATATGAAGAAAAGTTGGCTAAAAATAAATGAGAAAAATAAGTTCAAAGCCAACCAAAAATAGGAAAGAGTGACCAACTCTTTGCTCAAAAGTTACAATTACCTTGCAACACATTCCAAAGACAAAAATATCCTTAGGCATGGATGGTTCCAGTTTCCATTTGATCCTGGTGGATCAGATCACCTGGACCATTAATGTAGGAATAGGAGTAGGAGTTTTTGAATTTGATTAAATTTTTTTTAGGACATTGTGTGTGTAGGTTAGAATAGTTTTTTTAAAAAATTTTTAGGACTTGTTTAAATTTGAATAAGATTTTCATCTCTTTTCAGTGATAGAATAGACCTAGGATAGAAATAGTGTTAGATTAAAAATTTACTGCTTCCCAAAAATAGAAAACCACACACAAAAAAAAAAAAAAAAAAAAAAAACTCAAAACTGGAAAAAGGAAGAAGAAGAAGATGAGGAAGAAGAAGAGTAGAAATTTTTCGATCTTGCTATATCTCTTGAACTTTTCCTTGTAGAAATTTGAGCATGCTTTGCATGTGCTTATGTCTGAGAGTGTTCTTTACTGCAATTTCATTAATATGTACCTAATCTCCATTCATGTTAATGAAATTTTGATTTTTACTCTCTCAATATTTGTCTCAAAGCATGATCTTAATAATTCTTCCAATGAAAATGTCTGAAAAATGACTCTACATCTGCCTGCCACTACTACTAACCTGTCCAAAATGAAAAAATTAAAAACTTCATTCAGGATCTGAAGAATTAATGAAATTACTCGGCGCGTCTGTCTTGATGAGGTACGACCATTACAGAGGTGAGGAAACACTAATTCCACTAAAGGTATTCTTCTGAAGATAAATTTTGTGCCTGAGAGACACTTCCAGTCCTTTTTCATTTTTAATTGCTTAAAATCATGCAAGTGTTTGGCACTAACCCATGAGAGCAGAATTCTAGAGCACCGAGGGAGTTCCATCCAACCTCAAGAAACTAATCTGCCAAAGTAGATACAAAGTTATATCCACTTGAGGAACAACCTAGTTTAGAAGGTATTGATGTTTCTGAGCAATGGTTGCATATTTTTCATCCATCCATTAGAGCTGAGACATATAATCTAGTAAATCAGCTAAAGCATGCGTTAATTAATGGAAGAAACAATGAAGCACGTTTTCTTGAGCTATCTGATCATGATGAACCTGAATTGATGTACACAACGAGCACTTCTTGTTTCAATTTATGTGTTTCTGCAGAAGACATAGAGGAAGAAACAATGGAGAGAGCTGAGAGTTGTGATTTTCAAAAAATTCAAGAGGGAGTTGATTAAAAGATCATGGAGAAAAAAGAAGAAGATGAAAAAGAGAAAGAAGGTGATAGGGTTGAAAAAGAAGAAAAACCCCATGAACAGCAAGAAGAAGCAAGGATAGAGGACACAAAGGTTAATGAACATTCCTTCCTCTCCATAGATATAGATTTCTTCATTATCCAGCCCTATAAACCTCCCATAAAAGATGAACTTAAAATTTTATTGGGTCTCGATAATATGAAGAAAAGTTGGCTAAAAATAAATGAGAAAAACAAGTTCAAAGCCAACCAAAAATAGGAAAGAGTGACCAACTCTTTGCTCAAAAGTTACAATTACCATGCAACACATTCCAAAGACAAAAATATCCTTAGGCATGGATGGTTCCAGTTTCCATTTGATCCTGGTGGATCAGATCACCTGGACCATTATTGTAGGAATAGGAGTAGGAGTTTTTGAATTTGATTAAATTTTTTTTAGGACATTGTGTGTGTAGGTTAGAATAGTTTTTTTTAAAAATTTTTAGGACTTGTTTAAATTTGAATGAGATTTTGATCTCTTTTCAGTGATAGAATAGACCTAGGATAGAAATAGTGCTAGATTAAAAATTTACTGCTTCCCAAAAACAGAAAACCACAAAAAAAAAAAAAAAAAAAAAAACTCAAAACTGGAAAAAGGAAGAAGAAGATGATGAGGAAGAAGAAGAGTAGAAATTTTTCGATCTTGCTATATCTCTTGAACTTTTCCTTGAAGAAATTTGAACTTGCTTTGTATGTGCTTATGTCTGAGAGTGTTCTTTATTGCAATTTCATTAATATGTACCCAATCTCCATTCATGTTAATGAAATTTTGATTTTTACTCTCTCAATATTTGTCTCAAAGCATGATCTTAATAATTCTTCCAATGAAAATGTGTGAAAAATGACTCTACATCTGCCTGCCACTACTACTAACCTGTCCAAACTGAAAAAATTGAAAAATTCATTCAGGATCTGAAGAATTCATGAAATTACTCGGCGCGTCTGTCTTGATGAGGTACGACCATTACAGAGGTGAGGAAACACTAACTCCACTAAAGGTATTCTTCTGAAGATAAATTTTGTGCCTGAGAGACACTTCCAGTCCTTTTTCATTTTCAATTGCTTAAAATCATGCAAGTGTTTGGCACTAACCCATGAGAGCAGAATTCAAGAGCACCGAGGGAGTTCCATCCAACCTCAAGAAACTACACTATCAGGGGAGTATTTCTTTTCATTCCTATGTTTATTGCTGCTTTGAGGACAAAGCAAGTTTTTAAGTTTGGGGTGGAATTCTCTTCATGAATTTTTCATGCATTTTTGGATTTTAAAACTGTATTTTTCAAAATTCTCCAAAAATATCCAATAGAGATTTTGGAAAATACCAGTGAAAATTCCTGATAAGATGAATAGCATGATTCACTCTCTGGAAAATATTTTAGTTCAGATGCTTAGTCTTAATTGGATGAGAATTTTTCTTTAAAAAAAGTTTTTGAAAACAAAGTACATGTGAGCAAGTTGATTTCAATCACTAAAACCAACCTGAGGAAAACTTGAGGCAAAATAGAGAAAGGTTTTCAAAATTCTGAGGTGATTTAGGCACCTATTTAAAAAATCGTTTGAAGGTCGCGCCGATGACTCAGAAATGTTAAGTCACAAAAATCTCGGGATCCTGACAACCAATCAAGCCCAAACTTGGGAGAAGAAGTTGTAAGTGACTAAGGAAGGTATCCACGAAGATTCTATGGGAAGTTTCTCGAGTTCTCGGTGCATTAAATGATCAAGAAGTGAAGTTCCATACAAAGAAGGAAACTACTGCCACAAGAGAAGAAAAATCCGAGTTTTAAGAGGAGCATATCTGGAGTTCCTTATTCCCAATTGAACCCAAATTTGGATTAAATATTCCTGAGGAGATATTGGATCATATTACAAAAATTCAGGTCAATCCAAGTCGGGTTTTTAGAGTTTTATACTTTCAAAGTGGTGGACCCAGTGCAGAAATTGGCAGCAGAAGCAATCCAACTTCGCAACATCATACCTCAAGTTTTTTAACTCAGAATGGACTCAAATTTTGTACACAAGGCAAGGATCATTGAAGGAATGTTCTCATGTAATTTGATTCAATTCTGAAGTTGGGAAGGCATACTTCATACCCCTGGACAGAGACCAAATTACAAGGGTAGGACAGTAGAACAAGTATAAATAGGAGTCCGAGGCAGAGTGCAAAGGATCTAGTTTTAGGGTTAAAATATAGTTCTAGATCCAGTTTTATTGGTGTTTTGAGTTGTAAATCCAGTTTTTAGCTTAAATTCCTATTTTTTTAGTTATTTTGGAGAGGAGAGAAAGTCCAAAGGGAGGCTGGCACAACCTCTTGGCACTTTGGAGAGAGAAGGAGGAGATTTCAGTCAAGGCTCAAGAGAAGCTAAAGGTAGTCCTTCAAGGGGGTTTCTGTACTTAGTTTATTTTGATTTCCATGGCTGTAATTGAATCCTTTTTATGTGCTTATATTGTTCGCATGGAGTAGTCTCTCTATGTTGGGGAAGTCATGAACTCCTAGTTGTGATATGTTTGAGTTTTAAAATTTAAAACAATATAGTACTTAGCCTTTGTTTTAGAATCTGAGTTCATTGCTTATTTCTAATCTGAATTGATATCTGAAGCTTAACGAGGTTTGAATAGAGAATTTTAAATTCAGTTGAGGTTTGGGTTAGTGATTTGATTCTTTATTTTTTAAAACAACTCATTTTTCTAACTTGATCGTTCCGGATTGTGATGGACACTGGTGGAAAGCGATATGACTGTTTATAACTCTAGTTCTGACTAAGAGAGAGTTAATTTGTAAGCTTTAATATTTATGCACCTAGGATTTGAATGTTTCTGGATTGTGATGGAGTTCAAAGAATAGGTAAAAGTTATTTCCTATTTATGGGTAACCAGGTTTTCAAAAGCTAAGTCAAGGTAAAGGTACTTGAGCTACAAAAATCAGAACTTTGCATGTTAGTAACTTGGAGGGTTTGACACTTTGCCCAACATCTCATCTCCATAAGGTTTAGTCATCTACTCCAGTAGTTTAATTTTTTTTCTTTTACAGTTTTCAAAAACCAAAAAATTCTTTTCCTCAATCAGTAGAAAAATCTTTGCTTAAACTGAGTTCTCATCAAGGTCTTTGTGGGATCGATATCGAGACTCTCGAGTCTATATTACTTCCGTACCTGATTTTGCTTTTGGTTTACGGTTTTGACGCTTTGCTATAGATGGCTTGTTCGACCTTCTGCCGACTCACAGAGAGTTAATGTCCTTTAATTCCGAATTTTGCCCTCTCTTTGAACGTCTCCTGAACTTCCAACAGCAGCAGGAGCTACGGATGGGCAACTTTTTCAGCACCGTCGTAGGGGTGGTAGAGACGACTCCAAACTTTTTTTTTTTCTGACAGTTGGTTAATGACCTTGCCATAGTGGTTTTG
The DNA here is from genome assembly GCA_019845555.1 of Aristolochia fimbriata. Classification (NCBI taxonomy): domain Eukaryota; kingdom Viridiplantae; phylum Streptophyta; class Magnoliopsida; order Piperales; family Aristolochiaceae; genus Aristolochia; species Aristolochia fimbriata. The sequence continues at coordinate 25,661,784 of CM034079.1, forward strand.
TCATTCTTTTGTTGAATTGAAGGAAGTCCAACGAGCAAAAGAGTCTTGCGTTCCCGAACAAATTTTTATTTTTGTTGATGGGACCTGGCCAAAGCTTGAAAGATCCTACTTCCTATAGGTTTCCAATTGCTAAGGTCATTCCCCACTTTCAAAACATAGCTTCTCAAATTATGTTTTTGTTTTCTTGTTTTTATTTTATATTATTTTTTTTTGTTTCTCCATGTAGCTGGAGTCTTCTTGAATTGTTTTTTTTCATGTGTACGCTCGGGCTTTGGTCTGCCCCTTATTCAGTACGACAACTTTATTTTCTATTTTTTCTTTAGTTTCCTTTTTTTTTCACAATTCAAGAGTGAAATTGTTTGAGGAATTTACCACTTATGATAGGCAATTTTGAGCCGTCTGCTGTACCAAGCTTTACCGATGACCGTTCTCAATGTATAAATGATCACCGGGGCTCTACTTTTCTTTTGTGAGCTCTGGTTAGTGGCAGCTTTCGTGTAAATGGTCACCGTAGCTCTGCTTTTCTGCGGCGAGCCTAGGCCGACTGAGACTTGGTGGACATCGGCAGATCGACCAGTGATTTGAATCAGCTTCTTCGTCTGATAGCCGAGGTCGTGTCAATTTTGTGGAATCTAACGCCCTTAGTTTTTTCTACGCCGGAGTTAGAACTGGAAGAGCAGCTGGCGACTTCTCGAGCAACTGCTCTTTAGAGAGGTTGCCCCCTGGTTTGGCCATCAGCCGGTAAGCATTCGCGTCAAAGCATTCCATCATTCGGGTCATTGGCAGATGTTCGGGGCTCCGACACTTTTTGATGATACTCCGATCTTCGAGCTTTGGCAATGCCAGAGTGACTCCATTGAGCGGAGTCGGTTTGACGTTGCAACAAATGACGAGAGGGGCTTCTCCCTCTTTTCTCTATGCATGCAGAATGTACCTAAGTGTAGACACATTGCGCTTCGTCGGTGCCGGTGTCATCGATGAGGTGGCCTGGTTGTTGTGCACTGGTTGTTTGGGTGGCACGACTTTCAACACCAAGTTGTGCTTTGGCGTTTGTTTAAACGGAACGACAATTTTGGCAAAGGGTGATTGACCAGGCCAGGACGACGCTTTGACGGTCGGCCTTGTCGTTAAGTAGAACTTGGCATCCAAAAATAGCACTTCGGCCTCGGTGAACGGACTCTCGTTGACGTACACAATCTTTTGTTTGCCATCCTTCTAGTACTTGAAGCACTGGTGCAGTGTCGAAGGTACGACCCCGTTGGCATGGAGCCATGGTCGACCCAGGAGCAGGTTGTATGACATCCTGGAATTGATTACTTGGTATGGGGTCTCGGCTACCATGTCCCCGATGTGCAGCTTCAACCAGATCATGCCGAGCGTACACTGACCCTCTTTGTTGAATCCTTGAATGAGCAAGGAGCTTGCAGACAGGTCTCCAGATGCCAACGTTCTTCATTGTTTGGATCGGCAAGATGTTAACTGCAAAACCATAATCAATGAGAATGCGATTGATGCCATGGTCTCTTATGTAGCTGGTATGAACAATAGCCAATTGTGGCTTCTTGCCCCCAGTTGTGCGTCATTCTCTAGGAACGTAATGCACGACGGGCAAGAGACAACGAGTGCCTGCTCGGGTTGAGACACTTGTTGTGATATAGATTCCTCTTCCTTCTTTTTGTATGGAGGAGACAGGCCGACCTTTGTTCGATCATTTTTCCTCATCATGAATTGCTCCAATTCGGCTTGAATCTTCTCTGGCTCGTCGAAAACCCGGATGAGAGCCTATCTGTATCGGATGTCCAGGTCAAGGTCGTCCTCAATCTCATTTAACAGTGAGGTTTGTTGCAAGGATGTCTCGATGTTGTCACACTTGATTACCAGCTTGCCTTCATCTTCTTGACGGACCTGCTTGGGAGGGGCCACCGAACAAGTCGCCACCATTGCTGGCGGCACGAAGAATTCCTTCGGGAAGAACTCCACCAATGTGATGGGTCTTCTTTTTCTTTTATTTTCTCCTTGGACGTGGGGCTTAGGAGCCTTCTTTTGGCGCTTTGCGGCTCTTTGTTTGGCCGCTTCGCCTTTGTTTTGCTGGTCGTCGGTGGTTCAATTTCTCAAATGGGTTTCTTTCGCCAGGTAAACAGAATCCACCCTCTGCATCTACAGCAGCAGCTTCGTAGGATGCCGGTTTGGGTGCGACCTTAGCCAGAGGCGTCGGTTTTCCCTCCTCTCAACCCGACGATTTTGGGTCTAGCTCGCATGCTACACTTGGCCTGGATAGAGACGACGTGTGCGGACGCCTCTCCCTTTGCTCCATTGATCACGCTGCGGCCTTGTGCCGCTAGATTCATGATTCAATCTTTTAGAATGAAACATTGCTCAGTTTAGTGGCCTAGCAGATGATGGCACTTGCAGAAGTTTCGGTCCTTTGACTTCGCAAGATCGCCGGGTGTTTTGATGTCAGACAACTTGATAAAGTTGTTCACGAGTAGTTGCTCGAGCATGACAGGAACGTCAGCATCAACGAAAGGGTAGGTCTTTGCTTGCCTCTCCTCTAGTAGTGGTTTTCGGTAGATGCTCCTAGAGGGTCGCTGTGGAGCGAAGTTCTTCTTTGCTGTGCTTCCGACTTTGATCGGTTAAAAAACATTTGTAGTGAAGGAGCCTTTGTTTTCTCCTTCGTGTCTTTGATGGTAGCCTTCCATTTCTGGTGTGGGTCAGCTATAGGTATGGCGTCCTCTCCCCTTTCCTGGATGAGAGTTTCCATGTTGTGAGCTTCCGTCGCAAGCTTTTGGAATTCTTTTGGTTTCTTGCTCTGGATGTAGAACAGAAGCTCCCATCGCATCCCTCGAGAACACATCTCGATTTCGGCCATGAGAGACAAGTTGGAACTTTCTTTGCAATTGAGGCTCAGATTCCTCCACCGGTTGATGTAGTCCGACCACTTTTTTGCCCTTCTTTTGCTTTAAGTTAGCGATTTCGACAACAATGACGGTGCACCGGGTGTTGTAGAACCAGCTGAGGAACTCCCACTCGAGTTGTTCCCAGCTATCAATTGATTCATGTGGCAATTCGACATATCAATCGAAGGCGTTGCCTTTCAAAGATCGGCCAAACTACTTGACCAACAAGTCGCCGTCTGTGTCGGCATTGTTTCAAGTCTCAATGAAGTGGGCGGCATGCTATTTTCGTTGGTTGTCACCATTAAACTGCTGGAATTTTGACGGGTGATTGCCGAACGGCATGGAGATGTTCTGTATCTCATGACGCGATTGATTAGTTCTGTCACCGCGTCGAGGGTAACGGAGTTTGACACCTCTTCGTTTCGTGATCTTGGGATGGTCACGGGAGCCGTTGGCCGCTGCTCGTCTAAAGCAGGTTCCTCATGATGAGGCTTGGCCGAAGAACTGGTTGTTTCCTGGTTGCGATCGACCTCAGGAGACCGGAATTGGTGTTGTGCATGCCCATCTCCAACCGCTCAAATATTTTGGCGATTTGGAGGTCGCGGGCTGCGAGCTGTGCATCTTAGATGCGAAGATGCTCGCTATGTTCTTTTAATGCAGCCTGCATTTCTACGAGCTGCTCCTCGATGGTCTTGGCCGAAGTGGCCATTGTAGCTACTCGAATAGTCAGGGCAGAAGGAGAAGGCACTGTCGCGAATTGCAGTGGCATTGTCTTGACCGGCGATCATGTTGATGAGATGGTCATCGGAGTTCTTTGGTGCGGTGAGGCTAAGTTTGTATGGGCGACTAGCTCGATGGAGTAGCCGCTGGTGTAAGTTAGAAAGGAGAGATTGGTGATCGAGCCATAGGAGAGGTCGCCTGTGTCTGTCGGCGAGGAGAATGTGCAGGTGGTGACCCAGCTGCTGCGGTGAGTGCTGCCAAGAGATCGTGAAATAGTCATGATCGGCGACTGACCCTCAATAGTCGTTCGGGGAGAAGCAGAGGCTGTTGGCGGGTTCCTCCTTGCTGCGGAGGAAGAAGTCGCACCTCCGTGCTGCTCGTTCCGATTGAGTCTCTCCGTAGTGATTGAGTTGGACTAGCGACTAGACTGTGCACCGGTGGTGTGGTGGCGATGGCCAGGTAGGTCAGTTCGTTTGTTGCCGGGATCATCCTGGCTGGTGAAGTGACCGGTTTGGTGGAGCCCGAGTTTGCCAGTGGTTGGTAGGCGGCGCTCGGATGGTGCGCATCCCTCATGAAGGGGATCTATTATGTGGACAAAACTCCTCGCCAGAACCCTCATCATTGGGCGAGTGGCCGGTGGATGAAAGGTCGGTGCACGGACGTTGGCCAGAGAGCCAGAAGCTAGTCCGTGAGCTCCTGTGGCAGCGGTCGAGCTCATACCTGCAGCAGGGCGCAAGTAAACGGAGCTGGCATCAATGACCATCATGCCATTGTTGTTGTTGTTTCCGTTGCTGGCCATGGCTGAAGTTCGGGAGTGTTTTCTTTTATTTTTCCAAAGAATGAGATGAGAGGTACGAGAGGTCCCGCTAGGTGTGCAAAATCTATTTCCTCGAAAATCTGTCGGTCCGCAAAAAGGCGCGATCGAATGAATTAATTTGATTTAAAATAGAGAATTTGTGTTACAGTTTGTTGAAGATCAAAAAATGCGAGTACAATCTCCTATTCTTCCTCTGATACGATTTCCGTCAATGATGGTCAAAGTTGCTGCCTCCTTCGAGTTACTATCGTGCTATGTGCCTCTTTCGAGTTACTTTCGTGCTATGTGCCTCTTAGAAGGTGTGCACAAACGACGCAGTTGTAGTCTTCTGGATGGAAGTATTTTTTTTTCGTATGTGTATCGGCGTGTTTCAACGTCACCGGTACGCATATGAGAGCTTGGAAGAACTGCTTGTGCTGTGATGAACTTGAAGTTAGGCTCCTGAAACTTTTCGATCGATTGTGCTTCTATTTTGACCAAAGACCAACCTTTCGATCCTCTATTCGATGATGATTCCAACCCTTCTGATGTCGCACTTCTGGCTATTTGTAGTTAGTTGAGTGCTATGTGGTGGGAGGTCGATCCTAGAAAACGGGATCTCGACTCTGTGCTTTTGGTGGAGTGAATTGAGGATCGATCCTTAGGAAGAGGATCGACAGGTGACTTGCCAATTATGGTCCCTCTTTTGTTTGGCGGAGACCAGAACTGGTTGACTGGAGTTGAGGATGTGGCTGGTGCTAGGCAAGCATGAATTTGATGACTTGTCGATGATGTTGATGATCATGAAGCCGACAACATGGCGAGGCGATGGATCCTGACGATGGTCTATGAATCGTGCTTCTAATAGTCCGTGGACGGGCTTGCAATAAGTCCATGACGATTGTTCAATGGGCTAGTGGGTGACTGGGCTCGCCGAATTTGGACCAGCCACATTTTTGTGTCTACAGATTGTCCCCTTCGAGACTTGCTCGTTAGCAGAACGAGTAAATTTCAAACATGAATTCACTTTCAAGACACGCAAACACACACAAAAACACACTTTTTTTTTTTTTATATATATATATATATATATATATATATATATGTGTGTGTGTGTGTGTGTGTGTGTGTGTGTGTGTGTGTGTGTGTGTGTGTGTGTATCCTTAGACATAATCAGCTCTATCCATCAAGAGAATCCCGTTGGCGAACCAACTCACTATCGAGTCTCACGATAGTTTCAACAGCAGTCCAAACCTCAGCCATGCCTCTGTCATGGGCCTTACAGGACTTACGAGTAAACAAGACTACCGGTATTCAGTAAATGAATACATGAAACTCTTGATGTAGAAAACTAACCATGTCTTCAGGGTATCTATTCACATGCTTACGAATAGAATAATATGTATGCAGGATAGCATTAGAACAACCTGCTAAGCATATATGGACTACTCTCGCTGGCTCTTGGCTATCCAGATGCCTAGATCCCTCTTTTCCTCTGCTGCTACCAGTAGCAAGAACACGTCGCTCGACGAATACACCGTCGACGTATGTGACTTTAACTGATGGTCAATACCCAAAGTACCATCGAAACAAATCTACGACTTAGGGTCCTTTACTTTAGCCTAGTCTCACCTGGTTAAGACCCTTGAGCAGACCATTACGGTCGAAGATACCGAGCAAACTTTAGAGCTGCTGTCGGAAACAGACATCCGACCTTTTAGAGAGAAGTATAAATTCCTACACATAGGATGCGTACAAATCACACTCAAGCCCTTAACACTTAAAGGCTTGAATACTTCTCTGATGCTGTCCCTTAGAGACGCACGTTGCCTTAATAGGGAAAACTCTTTGATGGGTGTTATGGAAACCAGCCTTACTAATGGCCCAGTTTACTTTAACATCTATCCAGACTTAGCTCTGTCTATGACAGACCCTCTCTTGCTTAAGTCGCTAAGTCTGAACCTTATGACCCATAACTATCACTTCTTAGTCAGAGACTATTGCCATAGTCTATCGAATCCACTATAGGGTATTAAACACCCTTACCTCAAACATCAAAGTAGTATATGAGAAGGGTAAAACTACCCTGGTAGAGTCAAACATAATCTCTACCAAAACGGCCATTCCAAGAACACTTAAATGGGATGAGATCGAGTTTTCGACTACTTGGTAGATGTCAGAAGCCACTATTCCACAACCCTTAGACAACAGGGATGTAGAGAAAATCGTTCAGGATGCAGATGGTAATGTGGAAATTACCTTTGCACCTAACTTAAAGCGGAAAATACTGTTTATAACCTCTGGGAGAAGATCTTCAAGATCTATCTCTAATAGGGAGTCATCGTCTCAACCCGAAATGGAAGGAATAACCACCAACTCTTTCGGGAACTTACAGCCTATCTACTTTAGGCGCCATTCTCACCAATCTTTTAATGATTACAATAAAAGCAGAAGATGTGGTGAAATACTGTCCGCGTCGAACTTGGTTAGCCAACGAGTTCGTAGAACCTAAAAACAAATGGTTCCAGGACTGGTACCTTGCTAGTTTCGATAACACCACTCATTTATACATAAAAGACTGGTATTTCTCTGATCTGGTAGGAAGAACCGAACCAGTTTTCTTCATACCATGGTTTCTTAAGAAGTTTACTAACAACTATTCTTAGTATGTTTCTACTTTAGAACAGTAGTGGCAGCTTAATACAGGAGCCGTCATCAGGTCAGTATTCCCTCCGAGGGATGCTCTCACTATACAAGGTGTCCGAGGAGTAGCTTTGGCCATAGTTCACCCAACGGAAACTACGACGAGTATTCCGAACACAACGGATATACTCCAAGCCATCAACCAACTGATTCGGCAAAACAACTATGCCTACCTTACTTTGGAAGATGTAGGAAAACAACTTCAGCAGCTAGAAGGTAAGATCAACCAGCAATTAGCACAGAAGACCTCAGTACACACTCCCTCTGAGGCATCTACTTCAAAGCAGGTAGTTAAATCTCCCTTGCTACATCAACATCCAGTATTGGAGTTACTTCCTTAAAACATAACTGCTAATATTCTCAAGACATTCCTCGAGAAACTGGCCGTCAAACAAGTAGGCACCCTGTCTGAACAAGAAACCTTTCAGCAGACAGTCCCATCATCTACTCAAGCCGTTCAGGTTAAACAAGAACCTCACCGGGTTTCTTCATGTCAACCTCAACCTTTCGACTTAAACACAGAAGAAAACCCTCTTGTTTACTCTAACAGCTATGATGCAAAGGTTATCTATGAATGGAACATAGATAATCCCACTCCAAAGAAGGTTCAAGACACAATACATCAGATGCTAATTTATTCGAATGTATGCAGGTCCAAGGGTATCACTGAACCAACCGTGGTTAATCAGATTGTTGCTGAATTTTCTGGTGACCTTTACGGATGGTGGTACAATTACCTCAACGAACCTTACCGTCACAACATACTATACGCTGTAAAGACAGATGAGTCAGGGCCAATCCTCGACTCAGATGGAAAACCCATCTCAGATGCTGTCATGACACTACTGGTCAACATCGTTTCCAACTTCTCGTTGGATCCCTCTCGACAAACAGAGACTACAAAATACCTGTTACACAACATTAGGTGTAGAACTCTGACAGATCTGAATTGGTATATCACCACTTTCAGAAGTCGAGTAATGACACTTCCAGATGCAGCAAACCCATACTGGAAGCAACGATTCATCGAAGGGTTACCAACCCAGCTTTCCACCAAGGTCAAAGAAGGCCTACGGCAGAATCCTAATGAAGAAATTAACTGGAATTCTATTCATTATGGAAATTTGCAGGCAGCTTGTACACAACAAGGTTTGACGCTCTGTAACGATCTCAAACTCAAGAAACAACTTAAGCGAGATCGTTTTTCGTTCAAAACATTGGGCGAATTCTGCAAGCAATTTGCCTTTGATCCAGTTCCCGCACCACCTTGCGGTGATTGCTCAGCTAAAAGGCCTACCAAGCCCTTTTCGCAGGGGGGAAGAAGAGACACATTCCTTTCTCAAAAACCCGAAGGCCAAAAGAAAAATCGGCTGAACCCAGCAAAAGGGCTTTTAACTCAAAGGCCAAGGCTTCCACCCTGAAGCCCAGTTGATACAAAGGTGGCAGACAAGGCCACTTTGCCAGAGATTGTTTTGCTAAACAAAAGCAAGAGAATAAAGAACTGGCAATCGACGAACAGTCAAAAGCTCTGGTATTACAAATACTAGAGGAAGAAGAGCACCCTGCAACTTCTGAGTCAGAACTGGACAACATTGAACTTATTGAGTCCTCTGATTCATCTACTTTGATGTCTTCAGACCTCGAAGACAGTGATCAACTAGATCAACTTGAAGCAATATTTAGGAGACTAGTTCTTTAAACATGCTTAATGCTAATGATCTGTCTGAGTTACTTTCCAAGATAACAGATCAGAAGGACAAGCAATTATTGCTTGAAATTGTGCTTAGAGAAAATAAGACAGAAACCTCTAAGTACTGTGACAATTACTACACCATGCCTACTCTGTTTAAGCGACTGAAAAAATAGACGACAACCACTTCTCCTCCTGATTTGCAAAAAGAAATCAAGGTTTGTAAACAAGAAATACAGGAGTTAAAGGCAATATGCTACCAGCTATCTGCCAGAGTTAAAGCACTGGAAGAACCAGATACTCCAGTACTTCAATGCTTCTACAAAGGAGAAAGCTCTCAACCAGAGCCACAACCAGAGATAGTTCCAGTCAAACCGACTATAGAACAACATCTCCAGTAGATGCTACAAAGCATCATACAACAAAAATGGTATGTACTTATTTCTGTTTACTGATAAGGGAAACCAGTTCTTCGGAACATAGTCGCCCTAGTAGACAGTGGTGCAGATGTAAAGTTCATTCGTGAAGGTGTAATACCAGCACACTTTATGCGATCCTCCACAGAGTCTCTACAATCAGCCAGTGGAAATGCCTTAACCATAAAAGGCAAAGTAGATGAAATATATGTCAGCAACAAGATGAACAGACAGATGTTTGTTCATACTCCTGCTGTGGTGGTCAAGAACTTATCAAACAAGGTAATTCTTGGAACTCCCTTTTTACAGAACATTTTACCCTTTTTCTGTAACAAAGGAAGCAATTATCACCACTAACTTAGGAGAACCATACCGTTTTACCTTTCTTTCTGCCCCTACAGCAAGGGATTTGAGTAGTCTTACCTCCGAATTGCTCAATGAAAAGGAACAATACCTCTGTTCCTTAAAGGTAGAGCTAAAATCTAAAAAAATAGAATTAGCTCTAAAAAATCCTACCTTTTTAGAAAGAAAACAAACCTTTCTAAAAGAAGTACTTAGAGATGTATGTAGCGATGTCCCGAATGCCTTCTGGAATCGTAAACAATACATAGTCTCTTTACCATATGAATCTGAGTTCTCTGAACAGAATATTCCTACAAAGGCACGACCATGCCAAATAAATTCAGAATACTTGGCATTATACTAAAAAGAAGTTAATGAACTCCCAAACAATAGACTCATTAAACCTTCTCAGTCACCATGGAGCTGCACGGCGTTCTATGTCAATAATGCAGCCGAGAAGGAACAAGGAAAACCGAGGTTAGTAATCAACTACAAACCTCCGAACAAAGTTGTACAATGGATACGTTATCCAATTCAGAACAAAATAGATTTGCTTAATAGACTAGTTCAAGCAGTGATTTTCTCTAAGTTTGACCTGAAATCTGGATACAGGCAAATCTAGATGAAAGAGGAAGACAGGTGCAAAATTGCTTTTGTAGTACCTTTTGGATATTACGAATGGTCAGTTATGCCATTCAGACTAAAAAATGCCCCTTCCGAATTCCAACACATTATGAATGATATTTTCTCTCCTTACCATGAATTTATCATTTCTTGCCTCGATGATGTTTTGGTCTTTTCACAAACCATTGACCAACACTTTGAACATCTTCGTACTTTCAAAACTTTGATTTTGAAAAATGGTTTAGTACTCTCTGAGCCAAAAATGAAACTGTTTTAAACTGAAATCTGATTTCTCGGGCACACTAGCCCAGCACACACACACCTTTTCAACGATCTATCGAATTTGCTTCAAAATTTCCATATGAGATCCCTGATACAAAACAATTGGAGAGGTTCCTCGGAGCCTTGAATTATGTAGCAGATTATTACAAAAATCCTGCTACAGATACAGTTCTTCTCTATGCTCGATTGAAAAAGAAACCGACCCCTTGGACATTAGCTCATACAACAACTGTCCAGACTATAAAGGCCAAGGTGAAAAACCTGCCTTGCCTTGCCCTTGCCGATCGTCGGTTATCTACGATAGTAGAAACCGATGCTTCGGATCTCGGGTATGGCGGAATCCTAAAATAGAAAACACTAGAAAACAAAGAGGTGTTAGTACAATACCATTTAGGATTCTCGAACCCTACACAAAAGAACTATTCCACGGTCAAAAAAGGAATGCTAGCAATACTTAAATGCATTTCTAAATTTCAAGATGAACTACTTAATCAACAATTCTTACTACGGATTGATTGTCAAGAGTGTAAACACATTATCCAAAAGGATGTACAAAATCTCATTTCAAAATAGATTTTTGCAAGATGGCAATTAGAACTATCCGTTTACGATTTTACTATAGAATACATTGCTGGTACCACTAACTCTCTACCTGATTTTCTTACCAGGGAGTTTCTCACAGGTGCTACTACATGATTCCCTCACTGGGAAAAGGGCCACCTTTCCCTAAAAAGGGAAGAGGGCCAATGCCATCCTCACGGCAATCTACTTCTGGAATACACTCCAGAAAATAGAAAACTACTGAAAGAGCCTCGAGCTCTGCTACTACCATTGGATTGTCTGGCTCTACTAAGCCACTGACCATACCCAAGCCTCTGGCCTTCTGCACTACAGAAGAGATTCAAGCACTACTACCGCCACTCCTTCTACTACTTATCTACAAGCAGTACAAGAGCCCCTACCGTGGCACCGTAAAGCTACAAAATGATTTTGTCCAGTTCTTACCAGACGGACTTAATCCACACCAACCCCCTTGGCTTCTGGCACATCAGACCTTGGGAGGTTCACACTTGTTCGCATAACGAGTGGGCAAAACTCTTGACTACTACCGAAATATACTACTAACCGGAGTATTAAAGTCAAGCAACAAAAACATAATAGCGAGATCGCACGAACTCAAGTGATGATCGAACGCATACTTAATACTTTTGAATGGCCTACTAGCCCTACTTCTCCTTTTTCTATTACACCTACTTCAGCTGCTATTTATTGGGATTACATTGATGCATTTTACTATGCATTTATGTATAATAATACTACTAGATCCCATACTTACTACTTCCAGCCTTGTGCTGCCCTACTATCTCAGCCCATCCCACCTTGGTTTTACCATTGGTGGTCTTCGATAGGGGGGAGATACGGATCATTGGCGATAGCTACACAGACGGCAAAGCTCCAAAGCCCGCACTATCAATGCTGTTCAACGAACGGTGCTTACTCCATCCACAGCTTAGAACAGCCCAAGGCTCCGATATGTATACTACACAAATGGAAGCCACCTTCTTCATCAAGTATGAAGTCCCATGTATCTGACAGGTTCAATGGGAAATCAACAACAGTAACAACAACATTCCTGCACTCTGGAGAACTTATCAAATCCAGAGATGGATCAACTACTACACGGCCCAGATCTGCAACACTGCAGTCACTGCTACAAAGGCTGACCTAGAAGATTGGGGCAAGAACCCACCTACAGACGATTTGGAGGATGTCACCAGTAGTGATCCCCAGGAACTCAAAGAGCGATACATGCGATAGTTCCCCATAGCCTCTGAAGCTAAAGCAGCTACCTATTGCGAAAGAATCATACAAAAATTCTTAGCGACAACATTTCGTTCTCACACACCATTTCTTACAATATCTTCAATAGGAAACAGTGACTCAGAAGGGAGTATCCAAGTCGTCCATACTGAATCCAAAGCTGCACAAAACAACGATGAATAGCAGGCCCAGACCTACTCCTCTCGAAATCTTCGAGAGAAAATACCATGACAAATGGTATTTACACTAGGTCAGAAAAATAAATAGAGAAATTTGACTAAATTTCCCTCAAAGGGCCCACATAATTGAAGGGATACTAGAAGATTTAGATCCTTTTCCACTGGAGGAAATTAACAACTGGAATTACTCTCCAAACTACATGAAAAGACGTTACCAATACGTCAAAGAAGAATTGGGATTTGCCAAAGAATGGAGAACACATTTCCTTGCTGCAAATCCAGGAGACAACTGGTAAAGTCAACATCAACTACTATTGATGTTTGCCACCTTGCAAGAAAAATACATCAGCCATGACATCGGAAGAAACCACCCAAGTTTTCAGCCCACCGATTTTGACAAAAGCAACCTGTCACTATCAGCTACAGTGAACTACTATTCACCAGAAGACTTTGAAGACTGACAAGACATCACCACAGATAAGATGATGCAAGTGGATCACTTTCCACTTCTCCGCCCACCATTTTGAAAACCATCTGGAGGTACCACCCATGGTTTTCGGATTTAAAGTTTGCTTCGGTAAACTAGATTGTAAATTTCTTTTTGGGTCCGGTCCATCCTTCCACTATAAAAGGAGGCCACCCTTCTCATTGTAAATCCTCGACTTGCACCCCTTTTCTCATCTTCCTTTGTATCTTTCTTAATGCTTTCGATTTGAAGTTACTTTACTTTGTTTCTTTCATATTTTGAATACTCGGTGAAAACTCGTCGGCAGAATTCAAACCAAAGCTGAATAAAACTTCAAACTTTTATTCCAAAAGATGCAAATACAAAGAGAAAGAAACATACAAAAGCGAAGTTTCAAACTGAAGGCTTCAGAGATTTACAAGGGCAGAAGAAAGAAGAAGAGGAGTGCAAGAGCTTGTTTACAAATGAGGGGAAGGTCTCCTTTTATAGTGTCAGGATAGACTGGATTCCAAAGAAATATACAATTTTGTTTGATGGTGCAAACCTGAAATCCGAAAACCATGGGCGATACGTCCAGTGGTTTTCTCAAACGGTGGGTAGAGTAGTGGAAAGTGATTCACCCTTATCTCGTCATCAATGGTGATGTCTTGTCAAGCTTCAAAGTCTTCAAGTGAATAGTGGTTCACTGTTGGTGATATGAACAAGATGTCTTTTGTCCAAATCAGTCTCCGCAAGGGTGGATGGGAACTGGGTCGAATGCAATTTTTTGCAGAAGTCGCCCAAGGTTTTGGCAGAGATATGATCTCGCTTAAGTTGTTTCTTAAGTCTGAGATCGTTGCACAAAGCTAGGCCTTGCTGTGTGCATGCTGCCTGTAGGTGGCCGTAATGAAGAGAGTTCCAGTTAACCTCTTTATTCGGTGTTTTTCGTAGGCCTTCTTTGACCTTAGTGACAAACTGGGTTGGTAACCCTTCTATAAACTTTTGCTTCCAGTACGGGCCGCATCTGGTAAGATCATGACCCTACTTCTGAATGTGGTTATGTACCAATTCAGATCGGTTAGAGTCCTACACCTGATATTACGTAACAGGTATTTCGTAGTCTCTGTTTACCGAGAGGGATCCCACGAGAAGTTGGAAACGATGCTGATAAGGAGTGACATAACAGCATCAGAGATGGGTTTTTCCTCAGAGTCGAGGAGTGGTGATCTTGACGCGTCAGTCTTGACGACATAGAGGATACTATGTCGGTAAGGTTCGTCGAGGTAGTTATACCACCATCCATTCAAGTCAGCAAAATGTCCTGGAATAATCTGATTGACCACAATGGGTTCGGTCATACCTGTGGACCTGCATACATTAGCATAGATTAGCATCCTATGTTTGGTGTCCTGAACCTTCTTTGGGGTAGGATTATCTATGTTCCATTCATAGATAACCTTAACATCGTAGCTGTTAGAGTAAACAAGAGGGTTTTCCTCTGTGTTCAAGTTGAAAGGTTGAGGTCGACTTGGAGAAACCCGGCTATGATCCAGTTTAACATGAACAACTTGATTTAGTACGGGAAAAGTCTGCTGAACGGTTCTTTCCTCAGGCAGTGTGTTTATTTGTTTGAAACCTCTTTTCTCGTGAAACTTTTTGAGAAGATCAACAGTTCTGTCCTCAGGAAGTAATTCAAGTTTAAGAGGTGGATGTATCAGGGGAGATTTAATCACCTCTTTGGAAGTAGAAGCCTCAGAATGAGTTGGCTTCGAAGCCTTCTAGGGTAACAGCTGAGTGAGCTTACCTTCTATCTGCTGAAGTTGTTTTCCTACAGCTTCCAAGGTAAGGTTGGCAAAGTTGTTTTGCCGGATCAGCTGGTTGATGGCTTGGAGTACATCATGAGTGGTGGGAGTACTCGTCGTAGTTTCCACTGGGTGAACTACAGCCACAGATAGTCCTTTAACGCCTTGTATGGTGAGAGCATCTTTTGGAGGGAATACTGACTTGATGACCGCTCCTGTATTAAGCTGCCATTGCTGTTCTAAAGTAGAAACATACTGGGAGCAGTTGTCAGTAATCTTCTAAAAAACCAAGGAATAAAGAATAGAGCATATTCTCTTCCAACGAGGACAGCGTAATACCAATCTTTTATGTATAAAAGATCGGGACCTTCAAAGGTAGCAAAGTACTAGTTTCTTAACCATTTCTTGACTGGTCTGTCAAACTCATCTGCCAGAAGAGTCCGAAGAGGTGAATACTTCACCAATTCTTTAGCTTCAATCATTAAAGGATTGGTGAGAGTGGCGCCAAGAGTATATAGGCTATAGGTTCCCGATAGAGTCGGTGGTTAACCCTTCCATTTTGGGTTGCGAGGATGTCTCGCTATTGCAGATTGATCCGGTAGATCTTCTCCCAGCAGTAATAAGCGGTATTTTTCATCGTAGGTTGGGTGCAAAGGTAATTTCTACATTACCATCTGCATCATGGACGATCTATTCTACATCCCTGTTGTCCAGGGTATGTGGAACAGTTGCTTCCGACATCTGCCAGATAGCCGAAAACTCGATCTCATCCCAACGAAGTGTCCGCGGAACGGCCGTTTTGGTAGAGATTATGTTTGACTCTACCAGGGTAGTTTTACTCTTTTCGAATACTACTTTCACATTGGAAGTAAGGGTGTTTAGTACCCTGTAGTAGATCCGATAGAGTATGGCAATAGTCTCTGACTCAGGTAAGAAGTGATAATTATGGGTCATTAGGTTTAGGCTTAGCGAGTTAAGTAGGTGAGGGTCTGTCATAGACAGCGCTAAGTCTGGATAGATGTTAAAGTAAACCGGGCCATTAGTAAGGCTGGTCTCCATAACACCCATCAGCGAGTTTGCCTAGTGATGGCGTCTCGCGTGTCGTAGAGACAACATGAGAGAGGTGTTTAAGCCTTTAAGGGTAAGTGGCTTAAGCACAATCTGTATGCATCCTATGTGTAGGAATTTGTACTTCTCTCTGAATGGTCGGATATCAGATGAGAGCAGCTCCAAAGCTTGCTCCGTATCTTCGACCGTAATGGTCTGCTCTAGGGTCTTAACTAGGTGTGACCAGGCTAAAGTAAAGGACCCTAAGTCATATATTTGTTTCGATGGTACCTTTGGTATGGACCATTAGTTGAGGTCACGTACGTCGACGGTGTATTCGTTGAACGACGCGTTCTTGCTGCTAGTAGCAGCAGAAGAGAAAAGGGACCGAGGCATTTGGTTCTGCCAAGAGCCGACAAGAGTAGTCCGTATGTGCTGTAGCATTTTATGGTTCTACTATATAGTATACATGGAATTCTTAAAGCATCTTATTCTTCTGTTGTAGAATATATATATGGAATGCTAGAAGTAAATAGGCAAAATGGTATCCTCAAATATAATCAGGGTTATAAATCAAGGCATTAAAGGATATATATAGCTCCAACCTGTATACTACACATATCGAAGCTACATTCTTCTTCAAATACGAGATCCCATGGATAGGGCAAGTTCAATGGGAGATTAGCAACGCCAACAACAATATACCGGCCCTCTGGAGAACCTATGACGTCCAGAGATGGATTAATTACTATACTGCCCAAATCTGCGACACTGCTCTAAAAACACTCAAAGGAGACCTAGCAGAATGGAGCAAACTTCCTCCTGCTGATGATATCGATGAGACCACCAGCACTGATCCAAGGGAACTCAAAGAGCAATACATGCGGAAGTTTTCTACGACCATAGAGGCTGAAGCTGCCACCTACTGCACAACGGTCATATAACGACTCTTTGCAAGTACGTTTCCTACTCACTCTCTTGTTCTTACATCTTCAGGAGGAAACAACGATTTATAAGGAAGCGTCAGACTCGAACACACTGGAGCCGAGACTCTACGCCAGCACAATGAATAGAAGGCCCAGACCTACTCCTCTCGAAATCTTCAAGAAGAAATACCAGGACAAATGGTATTTACACCAGGTCAGACAACTAAAGAGAGAAATTTGACTAAATTTCCCTCAATGGGCCCAAAGAATTGAAGGGATACCAGAAGACCTAGATCCCTTTCCACTGGAGGTAATTAAAAACTGGGATTACTCTCCAAACTACATGAAAAGACATTACCAGTACGTCAAAAATGAACTGGCCCTTGCCACAGCATGGAATGCACCAATCATTCCGGAAGACAACTGACATCAACTACTATTGATGCCTGCCACCTCACAATGTCAACATCAACTACTCTTGATGGTTGCCACCTCACAAGAAGAATACATCAGCCATGACATCAGCAGAAACCACCTTGGTTTCCAGGCCACCGATTTTGACAAAAGCAGCTTGTCATTATCACCCACAGTGAACTACTATTCACTAAAAGACTTTAAGGACGGACGAGACATCACTACGGACAAGTGGACCACTTTCCACTTCTCCGTCCACCATTTCTGAAAACCACTTGGAGGTACTACCCATGGTTTTCGGACTTGAAATTTGCTTCGGCAAAACAGGTTGTAAATTTTGTTTCGGGTCCGGTATCCTTTCACTATAAAAGGAGACCACCTTTCTCATTGTAAATCATCTCTTACAAGTCTCTTCTTCTTCCTTCCGCTCTTCTTGTAAATCTCTAAAGCTTTTGGTTAGAAGTTTTTCTTTTTTAAGTTTCTTTTTACTCTGAATTTCTATCTTTTGAATAAAAGTTTGAAGTTTTATTCAGTCTTGTTGGGATTTTGCCGATGAGTTTTACCGATCCTCTTTCCTGGTATCAGAGCCATGTCAGGCTAACCGCCTGAAGAGAGGGTCTGTAATGCTAAGCATGTTGTTCTAAATCTATGCTATATACATGTTATTCTTATCATAAATATGTGATGATGTACCCTTAAGCTATGGCTAGTTTATAGCTCAAGAGAATCGTGTACTTATTTAGTAAGTCCCAGGAGATTCAAGGCTGAGGTTTGGGCTGTTGTCGAAGCTATCATGAGACTCGGTAGTGAGATGGTTCACCGGTTCTCTTTATTATAAACTGATTATATCAGAGGATATCTTGTTGCCTATTTACTTCTAGAATTCCATGTATACTGTACAGCAGAAGCATAAAATGCTTAAGCACTTTACGGCCTACTCTCGCCGGCTTTTGGTTTTCCAGATGCCTCAGTCCCTTTTCTCCTCTACTGCTACCAGAAGCAAGAACGCGTCGCTCGACGAATACATCGTCAACGTACGTGACCTCAATCGATGGTCCATACCAAATGTACCATCAAGACAGATCTATGACTTAGGGTCCTTTACCCTGACCTGGTCACACCTGGTCAAGACCCTTGAGCAGACCGCTACGGTCGAAGATACAGAGCAGGCTCTTGAGCTACTCTCAGAGACTGATATCAAACCTTTTTAGAGGGAAGTACAAATTCCTACACATAGGATGTGTACAGATCGCGTTTAAGCCACTTACTCTTAAAGGCTTAAACACCTCTCTGATGCTGTCTCTACGAGACGCGAGATGCCTCAACCGGGCGATCTCGCTGATGGGTGTTATGGAAACTAGCCTTACTAAGGGCCCGATTTACATTAACATCTATCCAGACTTAGCATTGTCTATGACAGATCCTCACGTACTTAAGTCGCTAAGCCTAAACCTAATGACCCATAACTACCACTTCTTACCTGGGTCAAAGACTATTGCCTAGTCTATCGGATCTACTACAGGGTATTAAACACCCTTACTTGAAATGTGAAAGTAGTATCCGAAAAAGGGTAAAACTACCCTGGTAGAGTCAAACATAATCTCTACCTAAACAGCCGTCCCTCGGACTCTCCGCTAGGATGAGATCAAGTTTCCGACTACCTAGCAGATGTCAGAAGTAACTGTTCGACAGACCCTAGACAACAGGGATGTAGAACAGATCGCCCAAGATGCAGATGGTAATGTAGAGATTACCTTTGCACCTAATTTACAATGAAAAATACCACTTATTACTGCCGAGAGAAGATCTACCAGATCGATTTCCAATAGCGAGACATCCTCGCAAATCGAAATGGAAGGGTTAACCACCGACTCTTTCAGGAATCTACAACCTATATACTCTAGGCGCCACTCTCACCATCCTTTAATGATTGTAGCTAAAGAATTGGTGAAGTCTTCCCCTCTTCGGACTCTTCTAGTAGATGAGTTCAACAGACCAGTCAACAAATGGTTTAGAGACTGGTACTTTGCTACCTTTGAAGGTCCCGATCTTTTATACATGAAAGATTGGTATTATGCTGACCTCGTTGGAAGAGAATATGCACTATTCTTTATTCCTTGGTTTTTTGAGAAGATTACTGACAACTGTTTCTAGTATGTTTCTACTTTAGAACAATAATGGCAGCTTAATATAGGAGCGGTCATCAAGTCAGTATTCCCTCCAAAAGATGCTCTCACCATACAAGGCATTAAAGGAGCATCTGTGGCTGTAGTTCACCCAGTGGAAACTACGACGAGTACTCCCACCACTCAGGATGTACTCCAAGCCGTCAACGAGCTGATCCGGCAAAACAACTTTGCCAACCTTACCTTGGAAGCTGTAGGAAAACAACTTCAGCAGATAGAAGGTAAGCTCACTCAGCTGTTAGCCCAGAAGGCTTCAAAATGGCTAAAGTTCAAACATGCTGGGAACAGTTGTCAGTAATCTTCTCAAAAAACCAAGGAATAAAGAATAGTGCATATTCTCTTCCTACGAGGTCAGCGTAATACCAATCTTTTATGTATAAAGGATCGGGACCTTCAATGGTAGCAAAGTACCAGTCTCTAAACCATTTGTTGACTGGTCTGTCGAACTCATCTGCCAGAAGAGTCCGAAGAGGGGAATACTTCACCAATTCTTTAGCTTCAATCATTAACGGATTGGTGAGATAGAGGCAGAGTAGGTTCCCAAAAGAGTCGGTGGCTAACCCTTCCATTTCGGGTTGTGAGGATGTCTCGCTATTGGAGATCGATCCGGTAGATCTTCTCCCAGCGGTAATAAGTGGTATTTTTTGTCGTAGATTGGGTGCAAAGGTAATCTCTACATTACCATCTGCATCCTGGACGATCTGTTCTACATTCCTATTTTCTAGGGTCTGTGGAACAGTTCCTTCCGATATCTGCCAGGTAGTCGAAAACTCGATCTCACCCCAACGGAGTGTCCAAAGGACAACCGTCTTGGTAGGGATTATGTTTGACTCTACCAGGGTAGTTTTACCCTTTTTGGATTCTACTCTCACATTTGAAGTAAGGGTGTTTAATACCCTGTAGTAGAACCGATAGACCATGACAATAATGTCTGACCCAGGTAAGAAGTGGTAGTTATGGGTCATTAGGTTTAGGCTTAGCAACTTAAGTAGGTGAGGGTCTGTCATAGACAGCGCTAAGTCTGGATAGATGTTAAAGTAAACTGGGCCATTAGTAAGGCTAGTTTCCATAACACCCATTAGTGAATTTGCCCAAGTAAGGCATCTCGTGTCTCATAGAGACAACATCAGAGAGGTGTTTAAGCCCTTAAGAGTACGCATCCTATGTGTAGGAATTTGTAATTCTCTCTGAAAGGTCGGATATCAGTCTCTAAGAGTAACTCAAGAGCCTGCTCCGTATCTTCGACCGTAATGGTCTGCTCAATGGTCTTAATCAGGCGTGACCAGGTCAGGGTAAAGGACCTTAAGTTGTATATGTGTCTCGATGGTACCTTTGGTATGGACCATCGGTTGAGGTCACGTACGTCGATGGTGAATTCGTCGAGCGACGCATTGTTGCTGCTGGTAGCAGCAGAAGAAAAAAGGGATCTGGGCATCTGGTTCTGCCAAGAGCCAACGAGAGTAATCCGTAAAGAGCTTAAGCATTTTATGCTTCTACTATATAGTATACATGGAATTCTTAAAGAATCTTATTCTTCTGTTGTAGAATATATATGGAATGCTAGAAGTAAATAGGTAAAATGGTATCCTCAGATATAATCTGTATTATAAATCAAGAGAACCCCGTCAGTGAGCCGACTCACTACCATCTCAGTAGCTTCAAACAATAGTCCAAACCCTACTCTGCCTCTCTCTCGGGACTTATGAGGATTACGGGCACAGAAGACTGCAGGTACTTATTAAATAAGTACACGATACTCTTGATGCATAATTCTAGCCATACCTTAAGGGTACATCATCACATATTTACGAATAAAATAGCTTATATATAACGTAACATTAGAACAAAGTGCGTAAGAATAGCATGTATATTACACAGTATTAGACCAACATACTAAGTCTTACGGACCCTCTCTTCAGGCGGTGAGCCTGACATGGCTCTGATACCAGGAAAGGATCGATGAAAACTCGCCAGCAGAATTCAAACCTAAGCTGAATAAAACTTCAAGCTTTTATTCCAAAAGATGAAAATACATTGAGAAAGAAACTTATAGAAGTGAAGCTTCAAACTGAAGGCTTCAGAGATTTACAAGGGTGGAAGAAAGAAGAAGTGTGCAAGAGCTTGTTTACAAATGAGGGGAAGGTCTCTTTTTATAGTGTAAGGATAGACCAGATCCCAAAGAAATATACAATTGTGTTTGCTGGTGCAAACCTGAAATCCGAAAACCATGGCGATACCTCCAGTGGTTTTCTCAAACGGTGGGTAGATGGGTGGAAAGTGATTCACCCTTATCAATTCATCAATGGTGATGTCTTGTCAAGCTTCAAAGTCTTCAAGTGAATAGTAGTTCACTATTGGTGATAAGGACAAGATTTCTTTTGTCCAAATCAGTGGGCTGCAAACTATGGTGGTTTTGCTGCTTATGTCGTGGTTGTGGTAGGTATGAGTCCATTGTCACTCGATGACGACTCCTTGATTGGCTGCAATGAACTAAGCTCTACAATCTTTGGCTCGGGCCAAAAGTTCTTTGACGATGTAGTAACGTTCCTTCATATAGTTTGGCGGGTAATCCCAGTTGTTGATTACCTCTAATGGAAACGGATCGAAGTCTTCTGGTACCGTCTCAATTACGTGGGTCCATTGAGGGAAATCTTGTAGTATTTCTTTCTTGAGTTGTCTGACCTGGTGTAAATACCATTTGCCTTGGTATTTTTTCTCAAAAATGGTGAGAGGTGTAGGTCTAGGCCTTCTATTCATCGTCTTGTTGAGCAGTTTTGGCTTCAGTATCGTCGAGACGGATACTCCCTTCGAAATCACTATTTCCTGTAGAAGATGCTGTAAGAACAGGTTGGTGAGAAGGGAAAGTGGTTGTAAAGAATTTTTGTATAATCTTTGCACAGTAAGTGGCTGATTCAGCTTCAGAGACTGTAGGGAACTTTCGTAGAAATCGTTCTCTGAGTTCCCTAGGATCGCTGCTGGTAACTTCATCCAATTCATCAGTGAATGGGATTTTACCCCAGACTTCAAGGTCGGCCTTGATGGCAGTCACAACTGTTTCGCAGATCTGGGTCGTGTAGTAATTGATCCATCTCTGGACTTCAAAAGTTTGCCAGAGTTCTGGAATGTTGTTGTTGCTGTTGTTAACTTCCCACTGGACCTGCCATATCCATGGGATTTCGTACTTGATAAAGAAGGTGGCTTGCATCTGTGTGGTGTACAGATCAAAGCTCTGGGCTGTTCGGAGTTGTGGATGTATCATACACCATTCTCAAAACAGGATTGTTAATGATGGTTGCGGAGTTTTAGTGTCATTAAAACTGCCGCAAAAGATCTGAACTTCCCCCCCCTCATCGAAGACCACCAATGGTAGAACCAAGGCGGGATGGGCTGAGATAGTAGGGCAGCACGAGGCTGGAAGTAATAAGTATGGGACCATGTAGTATTATTATACATAAAT
Source organism: Aristolochia fimbriata (assembly GCA_019845555.1). Taxonomy (NCBI): domain Eukaryota; kingdom Viridiplantae; phylum Streptophyta; class Magnoliopsida; order Piperales; family Aristolochiaceae; genus Aristolochia; species Aristolochia fimbriata. The sequence continues at coordinate 25,684,531 of CM034079.1, forward strand.
GCATGGTAGAACGCATCTATGTAGTCCCAATAAGTAGCAGCTGAAGTAGCTGGTATGGAAAAAGGAGTATTAGGGCTAGTAGGCCGATCAAACGTATTGAGTAATCGCTCGATAGTCACTTGTGTGCGACCGACCTCATTACTGTTTTTCTATTGCTTGACTTTGATACTGCCGGTGAGAAGTGGTATACTCCGGTAGTAGTCAAGTGTTTTACCCACTCGTTGTGGGAATAATGTGATCCGCCCAAGGTCTGATGTACTAGAAAGCAAGGGGGTTGGACTGAATTAAGTCCGTTTGGTAAGAACTGGACAAAATCCTTAGACAGTTTATGGTACCAGGGTAGTGGCTCTTGTACCGCTTGAGAGAAAGTAGTAGGAGTGGCGGTAGTAGCCGCTTGGCTCCTTTGGTCGAGTATAGCCTGAAGCTCTTCTGTAGTGCAGAAGGCCAGGGGTTTAGTTATGGTCGGTGTCTTAGTAGAGCCAGACGATCCAGCAGTAGTAGCAGAGCTCGAGGCCCTCTGACTAGTCTTTTGTTTTCTCGAGTGTATTCCAGAAGATGATTGCCGTGAGGACGACATTGGCCCTTGTCCCTTGTTAGGGAAAGGTGGCCTTTGTCCCGGTGATGGGATCATGCAGTGGCACCTTTAAGGAACTCCTTGGTAAGAAAATCAGGTAAAGAGTTAGTGGTACCTGCAATATATTCGATATCAAAATCATAAACAGAAAGTTCTGCTTGCCATCGCGCAAATATCTGTTTTGCAACAAGATTTTGCACATCCTTATGGATTATAAGTGGCAGTCAACCCGTAACAAGAAATATCGGTTAGGCAAGTCATCTTGAAATTTAGAAATGCATTTAAGGATAGAAAGCATTTCCTTTTTGACGGTAGAATAGTTTTTCTGAGTAGGGTTCAAGAATCCTGAATAGTATTGTACTAACACTTCTTTGTTTTCAAGTGTTTTCTGTTTCAGGATTCCACCATAGCCATGATCCGAAGCATCGGTTTCTACTACCTTAGATAATTGTGGATCGGCTAGGAAAAGGCACGGTAGGTGTTTGACCTTTGCCTTAATAGTCTGGACAGCTGTTGTATGAGCTGGAGTCCAGGGGGTGATTTCTTCTTTAGTCGAGCATAAAGAAGAACTGTATCAGTAGCAAAATTTTTGTAATAATCCGCTACATAATTGAGTGCTCCCAAAAATCTCTGTAACTGTTTGGTATCAGTTATGTCATCAGGACATTTCGAAGCAAACTCGATAGAACGTTGAAAAGGCGTGTGTGTGTGCTGGGCTATAGTGTGCCCGAGAAATCTGATTTCAGTTTGAAATAGTTTCATTTTTGGCTTAGAAAGTATTAAACCATTTTTCAAAATTAAAGTTTTGAAAATATGAAGATGTTTAAAGTGCTGGTCGATAGTTTGTTAAAAGACCAAAACATCATCGATATAAGAAATGATAAATTCAGATTAAGGTGAGAAAATATCATTCGTAATATGTTGAAACTCAGAAGGGGCATTTTTTAGTCCAAATGGCATAACTGTCCATTCGTAATGTCCAAAAGTTACTACAAACGCAGTTTTGTACCTATCTTCTGGTTTTATCTGAATATGCCAGTATCCAGATTTCAGATCGAACTTACAGAATATTTCTGTTTTAACTAGTCGGTTAAGCAGATCTCTTTCGTTCGGAATGGGATAAGGTATCCACTGTAAAACTTTGTTCAGAGGTTTGTAGTTAATAACTAACCTCGGTTTTCCTCGTTCATTCTCGGCTGCGTTGTTGACATAGAATGCCGTGCAGCTCCAAGGTGACTGAGAAGGTGTAATGAGTCTACTTGTAGTTGCATGAAGCCATTTTTACAGCTCTACTTGATGTATTTCTAGATGTGTTTTTCAAAGTCTAAATGCAGTTATCAGAAGAAGGAAGTTTGGACTATCATTCCCAACCATTCACAGCAGCTTCCTTCAAAAGAAAAGCCATCAGAACACTCAGGTAAACTCTTTACAGAATAGCAGTGCAGCAGCAACTCTATTCGAGCAGCAAATTTTGGAGCCAAATTCTGAAAAATCTGGAAGTGGAACCCACCAAGGAAAGGTAAGTAGTTCAAGAGGGCACTTAGTAGATAAAATAGGGCCAGATTTGAGGAATTTTCATTAAGAGAAAGGAAGTTATGACTGCTGCAACTTGGGTAGTTAAAACTGTTTTCTGGGAAAATTTCTTGGTTGAAAACATTACCATCTTGCTGTCTTTGAGCTGATTTCTAAAATTTTTTGTAATGATCCTAGGAAAACAGTTTTAAAGAAATTAAAGTTCATACTTAGTACTTTCCAGGAAGCCTTTTTTCAGCTCTAGATGATAAGTGGTTAGGGAGATACAATGCTTGCACAGGAAGCCTTTTTTCAGCTCTAGATGATAAGTGGTTAGGGAGATACAATGCTTGCAAAATACCTCCAACTCATTTTTTGCCCAAAATTTCAGATTTGCTGCCAAGTTTTTATATCTGTGTATCTTTCATTTCCCTTGATGAAAATTCACCAAACCTATTTTATTGTGCACCTCTGAACCTTAAAAACATGTTCCAAGTGGAATTTTTAAAGTTTGCATTCAGAATTTCAATTTATGAAGGAAAAGGATGGCGCTCCCGCGCCACAAGTTTGATCAATTTCTGAGGATCCATAACTCAGAATCATTCCGTTCCAATTCTGACATGTTTATATTTATGAGTTATGGGCCTTGTTTGAATTTAATAAATTTTTGAATTCGTTTGCAATAATTTTGTTCTTTGAATGGTTTTAACCACTTTTTGGTCAAGAATGAAGGCAGCTCAAGTTCGAATTCCACATGGTGCCTCAAGAAATCTGGAAGGTCAAACAACCAACGTTCTCAGGGAAGTTTCTTACCCTCTATCTCATTTGATTAAATTGAGCATGATGCAAATTTTTAAGTTTGGGGTGGGAAACTCGGATTTCAAAGTCTAGTTGGTTTTCATTGTTTAGTTAGATTTGATTGGTTAGTTTTTGTATTTTTTTGTTTTGAGTCAAGACCAGAAGAGTGTTTCTAAATCTGAAAAGGTTTTTGAAAAATTTCTGTGGGAACTCTGATTTGTGGATTGAGAAGATAGGTCTCATTCATTCTCTTGAGAAATATATTTGTTTGAATGTTTGGTTTTTGGCATGAGAAAAGTTGTCTTGGAAAGTGGTTTGTCTGGTTGTATGCATTGAGCATGTTTATTTTGTACAATAGAACCAACCTGAAGGAAGATCGAGGCGAAACGAAGATAGGTTTTTCAAAATTATGAAATGATCTAGGCACTTGTTTTGAACCGTTTGAGCCTTTTTGAGCCACCCACTTTAATGCACAAGATGCATCACCTTTTGTCAAACATTTTGAGCCGACAAGATCCCTGCTTTGTTTTCAATTCCCACATTACATGAACCAGCCTTTGTGATGAATAAACTTATTTCTTACTGACCTATATTTCTCCAAATTATTGAAGTGTTCTGTTTGAATGAGCATGGACAAAAATCTGAAGCTATGGAGAAATAAGGAGGGATGAGTGAAGGTTATAGAAATTCTTTGAAAAGGAGAGGAAAGAAGTAACAAGATGAAAGAAAAAGGTGCTGGAATATCTGAGAGGAAAAGTGAAAAAAAAAGAAAAAAAAAAAAAAAAAAAAAATTGCTGAGTTAGGTGAAAGGCCACCTTCTGTGTGCACCAGGTCTCGGGCCTCAACAAGCCTAGGGACTCTGAGTCAACTGGCAAGGTAAGCTAGACTCCAAACAAAGCCAATGAAAAAAAAGAAAACAAAAAAAAAAAAAAAAAAAAAGAAAGCTTTTCCTTGAGGAATGTAGTGTTTGGGCTTAAGGAGAAATTGCAAATATCTTTGTTTTATTTGATTGCTTTGAGGACAAAGAAAATTTTTAAGTTTGGGGTGGTGTGCTACAATCAGAGATGGTTCAGGCTCAGGAAGATGGGACATGGATATGAGGAGGAGGACTGACCCTAAAATTTTATCCTTAAATTTTTTCCTTGCCCATTACCCATGCCCCATTACAACCTATAAAAGACCTTTTGATCATAATTTTAAAATTCCTTCATGTTAGTGGAGATTATACTGATGGTTGGCTTATGTTGTTCAATTTAAACTGCTCACATGCATGGGAAAGTGGTATGTATAGAGGAAGATAGCATGATCGTGCCTTGACTAAGCAGGATAACCAACAATAGGAGAGGTTGGAATGAGTAATCTTTGATTGATGCTTTCAAAGGGTAACCCCACTGATTTTTCTTAAACTTTGAGGATTTGTCGTAATTCTGGTTCTGTTTATTTTTTTCTTTTAGTTTTGCTCGAGGACGAGCAAAGGTTTAAGCTTGGGGTTGTGATAAGTGTCTAAAAGACAATATTTTTAGGCCTCAATTGGGATTAGAAATTACATGTTGGAGTCAATATTCATCATAAAATCATGAAATCTATCTCAGATTAATCGTTTCTCTCTCAGGATTCCAACGCAAGAAGAATCATCAAAATCGAAGCTAAAATGAAGAAGATATGAGGATTTTAGTGCATAAAGATACAAAGTCGCAGAGACCGGCGCGACCGCACCAGTTAGAAGGCAAACTCTGGTGCGCCCGCGCAAGAAATTTGCGCGACTGCGCTAGAAAATGGCATGACCGTGCCAAAATGGACCCAGAAAGCTGCCATACACGACCAAAACTCTTTCCATACAAGTACTCTGCTCCAGTGGCGCAACCGCGCCATTCTTAAGCTTATTTTGGCGCGACCTCGCCAATTACTCAGCGGTCGCACCGAATTCTGGCGCGGACGCGCCTCTTGAGCCGACATCCATCTAAGTCCGGAGACCACGCGGCGCTGTCGCGCCAAAATATGCAGTAGATATGGCGCGGTCGCGCCAGTACTTGACTTTTCCTTGGTCCCTGGATGGCAACTTCTCTTTCTGCTTTTAGCTCACTTTGGCGCGTTTGTTCTGGCTTAGTATGAGGTCGCGCCGGTTCTTTGGCGCGGTAGCGCCCTCCAGTGGCGCAGTCGCGCCAATTCACATTCCCCACCTGTTGGCTTTCATGGCCGTTGGGTCGTTGGACATTTTTGCACATTAATTTGAATTTTTGCGGATTTACTTGGCGCGGTCCCGCCAGATTCGGCGCGGTCGTGTTGTTCTTCATTTTGGCCTCTTTTGCTCATTTTTCTTCTATTTTTGCTCCAAATCCCATTTTTCTTCTTCCACTGGGTACCTGAGACATAAAACATAAAACAGAGTCATATTTGTTGATTTTAGGCTCAGAATTAACTCAGAATTAAGTTTTTCAATCAATTTTTATGCCCAAAGATAGCGTCTTTTAGACACTTATCACAACCCCAAACCTAGATCTTTCCTCGTCCTCGAGCAAACTCTGAAAGAGATGACCAGATACACATACAGAGATTGAGAAAAGATTAGTGGCATCCCCTTTTATGAGTTTCATGGATGATTCACTTCTTTCCTATTGATGGTTCACCTTGCTTAAGTCAAAACAGAATTCAAATTTTTCTTTAAATTTTTCAAAGATCATCATCCTCATACAAGTGAGAAGTCTCAGTAAATACCATATGCCAACCCTCAGTCTACTCTCCACTAACCTGAAGAAATCCATAATCCTGATCAATAGGTCTTCTCTAGGTTGTAATGGGGCATGGGTAATGCGTATGATGAAAGTTATAAGCATTGTGTTCATCCTCCTCATATCCATGTTCCATTATTACTGAGCATGAATTTTTATTATTTTTCTCCAAGTTTTTTCCACCCCAAACTTTTTTTCTTGCATTGATACCTTTTTCTTTTCTTTCCTCTCCACAAATATTCTCTTCCTTGGGTTTGTTCAGAGTCTAGCTTACCTCGCCGGTTGACTCAGAGTTCCAGAGCTTGCTGAGGCCCGAGACACGGTGCACACACGAGGTGGCCTTTCTCCTCACTAACGCACAACCTTTTGGCTTGTCTGGGGTCAGCTTACCTTGCCGGTTGACTCAGAGTACCTAAGCTTGTTGAGGCCCGAGACCCGGTACGCAGACGACGTGGCCTTTCTCCTGACTTAGCCTTCATCTTGTTTCTCTTTTTCTTTTTCAAAAACAACTCCATAACATTCTTTCATCTCTCCTTATATCTTCAGAATTTCGTCCATGCTCATAAATAGAACACTTCAATAAGTTTGAGAGATATAGGTCAGTAAGAAACAAGTTGGTTTTTTCACAAAGGCTGGTTCATGTAATGTGGGATTAAAACAAACAGGGATCTTGTTGGCTCAAGGTGTTTGACAAAAAGTGATGCATCTTGTTCATTAAAGTGGGTGGCTAGAAATAGGCTCAAACGATTGAAAACAAGTGCCTAAATCACTTCAGGGTATTTGGAAATATTTATTGTTTCGCCTCAAGCTTCCCTCAGGTTGGTTCTAGTGGTTTACATCCACTTGCTCACTTATACTTTTTTCAAAAACTATTTTTTTAAAGAAAATTCTCCTCCTGTTAAGACTAAGTAGCTTGAAATAAGATATTTTTCAGAAAGTGAATAATGCTTTTCTCTTTTATCAGGGCTTCCACTGATGTTTCCCAATTCAGGATCTGCTTCTGGTGAAAGAATATTTTTTTGAAATCAGGGATTTTTGAAAGCATAAAGATAGAAATCCCACCCCAAACTTAAAAACAAGCATTGTCCTCAAAGCATAAAACAAAAGAATAAGAGATAGGATGAAGACTTCCCTGATCAGTTTGGGTATGCCTGAAGTGGAATGGGCTTCTTCTTGATAGCTCTGCAGTAGAATTGTCCTTTTGTGGGCTCTGGGTTGGTAGGCACTTAAAGAGGCAATGGCGCGGTGGCGCCAGAATTGGCGCAGTCGCTCCAGATCAAAACTTCATATTTCAGCATCCTAAATGTGTTTTTGCAATTTTTCACTTTGAACAAGATTTAGACAGTTAGATACAGATGCTGAATCAGTAAACACACATTTTCATTTGGGAAATCATGCTTTGGGAAACATAATGAGAGTGCAAAATATCATGTCATCAATATGAATGGAGATTGAGTACATATTAATGGACATTGCATACAAAAATCACTCTATAGCATCTCATGCACAGGCACCAAAACATATTTTTCCAGAAGCAAGCCAGAATCAGACAGTATGCTCAAAATAGCATTCTAGTCTGGGGCGGTCGCGCATGAATTTGGCGCTATAGCGCCAGATTGAAACTGATTTTTTTGGTTTTTATTTTTTGGATTTTTATTTTTTTGTTTTCTGTTCTATGGAAAATAAACAGCTTCTTCTAGCCTAAGTCTATCCTAATCATGCTAAATTCAATCAACTACTCATGCAAAACCTAAGAATGCAAAAAATTCCAAACAACATGAAAAATGCAATCCTATTCTAAAATCAAGTAAAGGAGTTCTGGTTTATAGTCCCAGCTCGACGTTCTGACTCTGTTTCAGTCAGGTAGGATTGTGAAGGTTCGTTCCTGATTGAAATCAGGGGAGATGTATCTTTTCAGCCTTTGGCCATTCACGATGAAAGTGGATTGATCTTTTGGATTTTTGATTTCCACATCCCCTGATTTTAACACTCTTTCCACTACAAAAGGACCAGTCCATTTAGATCTCATTTTACCTGGGAACAACCTAAGTCTGCTGTTAAACAAAAGGACAAGTTGACCAGGTTGAAATTCTTTGGGTAAGATGTGCTCATCATGCCATTTTTTAGTTTTTTCTTTGTACATCTTGGCATTCTCATAGGACCAGTACCTAAGCTCATCTAATGCATTTAATTGCAGCAATCTGCTCTCTCCAGCAGCCTTGATATCAAAATTTAAAAACTTGGTTGCCCAATATGCCTTATACTCTAACTCCAAAGGAAGATGACATGCTTTTCCATAAACCAACCTATAGGGGGTCATACCTATTGGGGTTTTGAAAGCTGTCCTATAGGCCCATAGTGCATCATCTAACTTGGTTTTCCAATCTCTCCTTGAAGTGTTGACAATTTTTTCCAGAATTCTCTTAAGCTCTCTATTGGACACCTCTACTTAGCCACTGGTTTGAGCATGGTATGGGGTGGCTACTTTGTGGGTGACACCATATTTTTTCAACATGCTTTTGAAAGAAGAGTTGCAAAAATGCTTTCCCCCATCATTGATGATAGCTCTAGGGGTGCCAAAATGACAAAAAATATTCTTTTTCAAGAATTCAATAACAACCTTGGCATCATTAGTTCTGGTTGCTATGGCCTCTACCCATCTGGTTACATAATCCACTGCCACCAGACTGTACATATATCCAAAAGAAGGTGGAAAAGGACCCATGAAATCAATGCCCCAAACATCAAAACATTCACATTCCAGAATATTATTTAAAGGCATTTCATTCCTCTTAGAGATATTACCTATCCTTTGCACCTGTCACATGATTGTACATACCTTTTTGCATCTCTGAAAAGTGTTGGCCAAAAGAATCCAGATTGCAATACCTTTGCTGTTGTTCGGTTTGCACTGTGATGGCCACCAACCTCCTTGTCATGGTAGTGGCTGAGAATGAGTGTGGCTTCTTCCTCTTTCACACACCTTCTGATGACTTGATCTGGGCAGATTTTGTAGAGGAAAGGATCCTCCCAGTAGTAGTGTTTTGAATCTGCCATCAGCTTCTTCCTTTGCTGGTAAGTGAAATGCTTTGGTACCCATTTGCTGCAAACAAAATTGGCAATATCAGCATACCAAGGTACTTTTGAAGTACTTACCTGGCAAATCCTCTCATCTGGAAAGAGTTCTGAAATTTCTCCATCTTTATTTTTTGATTCCAGCCTTGACAGGTGATCTGCCACCACATTTTTAGCACCCTTCTTGTCCTTGATTTCAATATCAAATTCTTCCAGAAGAAGGATCCATCTGATCAGCCTTGGTTTGGAATCCTTCTTTGCAAACAAATATCTAAGAGCAGCATGGTCAGTCCAAATAATAACTTTTGAACCAATGAGATATGATCTGAATTTTTCAAAAGAAAAAACCACAGCCATGAGCTCTTTCTCAGTGGTGGTGTAATTTTATTGGGGACCAGTGAGTGTGTGGCTAGCATAGGATATGGTGTGAAAAACCTTTTCTTTTCTTTGGCCAAGAGCTGCCCCTAATGCAAAATCACTTGCATCACACATGAGTTCAAAAGATAGGTTCCAATCAGGTCACACAATAATGGGGGCATAAATCATTTTTTGTTTCAAAAGATCAAAAGCAAGCAAGCATTTAGTATTGAAATCAAATTTCACATCTTTTGAAAGCAGATTTGACAAAGGTTTTGCAATTTTGGAAAAATCTTTTATAAACCTTTTGTAGAAACCAACATGGCCTAGAAAACTCCTGAATCCTTTGACTGATGTGGGTGGAGGTAGCTTTTTAATCACTTCAATTTTGGCTTTGTCTACCTCAATCCCCTTTTCTGAGATTTTATGGCCAAGAACAATCCCATCTCGGACCATGAAGTGGCATTTTTCCCAGTTTAGGACTAGCTGCTTTTCTTCACACCTTTCGAGCACAAGCGCTAAGTGTTGTAAACATGTTTCAAATGTTAGTCCATAAACAATAAAATTATCCATAAAAATCTCCATCATCTTTCCAATCAAATCATGGAATAAAGCCATCATGCATCTTTGAAAAGTGGCTAGTGCATTGCGCAAGCCAAAGGGCATTCTCCTATATGCAAAGGTGCCATAAGGGCAAGTGAAGGTGGTCTTTTCCTGATCTTCAGGTGCTTTAGGTATCTAAAAATATCCTGAATATCCATCCAGGAAGCAATAAAATTTATTTCCAGCAAGCCTTTCAAGCATTTGATCAATGAATGGTAAAGGAAAATGATCCTTCCTAATGGCTGCATTCAATTTCCTATAGTCTATGCACACCCTCCAACCTGTTACTGTCCTAGTGGGGATCAGTTCATTGTTTGCATTATGAATGACAGTAGTACCCCCCTTTTTTGGAACAACTTGAACAGGACTTACCCATGCACTATCAGAAATAGGATAGATAATACCTGCGTCCAAGAGTTTAATCACCTCCTTTTTTACTACCTCTTGCAATGTGGGGTTCAGCCTTCTTTGTGGTTGGATGCTGGGCTTGTAATGGTCCTCCATCAGAATTTGGTGTGTGCAAAATGTGGGGTTGATTCCTTCAATGTTTGATAATGACCAGGCTATTGCCTTCTTGTGTTTGGACAGCACCTCAATGAGCTTTTTCTCCTCCAAACCTGTCAAACACGAAGAAATAATTACTGGTTTATCATTCTTTTCAAGAAACACATATTTCAAATTACTAGGAAGATGTTTGAGTTCAGGTTTGGGAGCTTCCGGAGCTCCTTTTTCCTTCATTTCAGCTGCTAACTCCTCCTTGCTTCCAGCCTCCAGTTCACCAAATTCTTCTTGGATGATGGGATCTTCATTCTTTGAATGGATATGGCCTCCTTCGTCTGTTGCGTCAGTCCTCTCCTCCTCTTCTATTTCTGCTATACACGAATCAATCACATCAATACTCAAACAGAAATCATCATGTGAAATGGCTGGTTGTTTCATGGCTTCTTTTATATTGAAATTTAATTTGTCATTATTAAGCCTTAAAGTCAGATTTCCCTGCTTGCAATCAATTATAGCACCAGCAGTAGCCAAAAATGGTCTGCCAAGAATTATAGGCAGGTTTTTGTGTACTTCCATGTCTAGAACTACAAAATCGGAGGGGTAAATGAAATCTTTAATTTTGACCAACACATCCTCCATTACTCCTTCGGGTATCTTGGTTGATCTATCAGCAAATTGAAGAGTGATTCCAGTCTCTTGAGGTTCTCCAAGTTTTAAATACCTGCATAGGGACAATGGCATTAAATTAACACTTGCCCCTAAATCTCATAAAGCATTGGCAAATTTATTTGACCCAATTTCACAAGGTATTGTAAAACTCCCTAGATCTTTAAGTTTTCTTGGAAGCTCATTCTTCAAGATGGAACTGCAATTTTCATTCAGCACAACTGTACCTTTCTCCTCTATCTTCCTCTTCCCCGATAAGACTTCTTTTAGAAATTTGCCATAAAGGGGTATTTACTTTAATGCTTCAAGAAGTGGAATGTTAATCTGCAATTTCTGAAAGGTTTCTAGAAACCTAGCAAAGCTACTTTCTAGAATATCAAATTTAGCTCTACTTGGATAAGGAAGATGTCTAATATCAATATCAGTAATTGGGAGTGCATCCTTACCCTTTTTTCTTCTTGGAGAAGCCGGTCGACTTACCTTTACTTGTTCCTTCTCTTCTTCTCCTTTCTGAGCTCTCTCTGCCTCCATGGTTGGCTGTTCTTTTGGTTGGTGCTCCTCCAAAGTCTTCCCACTCCTGAGTGTTATGGCCTTGACTTTCTCTTTTGGATTGATTTCTGAGTTGCTAGGCAGAGCTCCCCTTGGCCTCTCATACACATCTCAGTTAAGTTGATTCACTTGAGTGGTCAGGAGTGTGACTGTTTGCTTTATTGACTGAAGTTCTGCATATATTGCTCGCATCACTTTACTATCATCCTCCCGTTGTGTCTCCTCCTTTTGTTGTGCATTGGCTTGTAATGGTTTGAATCCAGGAGGGTTCTGCCTTGCTTGATTTGCATTATTCCAGGAGAAGTTTGAATAATTTTTTCAGCCAGGGTTCTAGGTGTTGCTGTATGGATCAATCCTGCGAGAATTTCCAACAAAGTTAGTTTGTTCAGGCATGAAATTTAAAGCATATACATTACCTTGACTGTCATGATCAGCATGTCCTCCTCCACATATTCCGCAAATTGAGGCTACCACAGGGTTTGATTGTTCTTGAAAATTAGCAAATTGATGTTGAAGTGCTTCTAATTGTGCTTGTGTGGCTGTTGAGGAGTCCATTTTGTAAATTACAGCAGGCTTTTTGCTTGATCTCTCCATCGGGTATGAATACATATTGGCTGTCATCTCCTCTATCAGCTCATGAACCTCTTCTGGAGTCTTTTTGTTGATTGATCCACCTGCTGCTGCATCTATCATACTTCTGGTGTAGATGTTCAGCCCATTGTAGAAGGTTTCAATCTGGCTCCAGAGTTCTATCTTGTGATTTGCGCATCTTTTGAGCAGTCCATTGAATCTCTCCCATGCCTCAGAAAGATTTTCTTCTGGTTCCTACAAGACTTGAAGGATTTCATTCCTTAATTTGATGGTCTTTGCTGGTGGAAAATACTTACCTAAGAATTTTTTTTCGCAGATCCTCCCAAGTGGCAATAGAACCAGCTGGTAATCTGTTCAGCCATGTCTTAGCTCTTCCTCCCAAAGTGAACTTAAAAAGCCTCAATCTGGCTGCATCGTCTGACTTACCAGTGTATTTAAAAGTAGCACATAAATCCAATAATCTCTCAATGTGGTCATTAGGATCTTCATTAGCCAACCCATTAAACTGATAATGAGTCTGCAGCATAATAAGAAGTTGAGGTTTAAACTCGAAATTATTTGCTTGAATAGAAGGAGTGATGATACTTGTCCTGTTTGTATTTGGGTTTTGGGTGACAAAATCCTCCATGGTCCTCCTTGGTCCGAGTCCTTGCTCATCATGAATGCCTTCTATGTTCTCCATGTCTTCTTGAAACTTGGGATTGCTTTGGTTCTGTTTTTCCTTCAGCTTTTGCCTTAGAGTCCTTTCAGGTTCTGAATCAATCTCTTGGGCTGGTGTCCCTTGAGATCTGGTCATAAACCTCCTGCAAAAAAAAAAAAAAAAAAAAACACAAACTAAATCTCTAAATTTTTAAACTTTGTGCAAGTACTACTAGATACTTTGGTCCCCGGCAACGGCGCCAAAAACTTGATGCGATTCTAGCTAATCACTAGCTAGAGGACTAATCAAAGTAATATAGACTTTTATGCAAGTCCGAATATCGTCCCACAAGGACCAAGCCAGTAGTTAATTACTTTGTGAATAAAAATCTAATGTTTGAGGAATCTTATTTTTGAAACAGAGTCTTAAAACTAAATCAGCACTGAAAACAGTTAGGGAAAAGCCTTTGGGGAAATTTAATGATGAGAGAAGACGTTGGGAATCCAATTCCCTCCCTAGACACTTTCTGAGATTGAAAATGAAAAGAGTTTAGGAAATCAGTTTCTTACAAGCTTATAAAACCATGGCTACAATCCGCATCAGCATCTCCTTTTTTTATCTCCTAGAGCAAACTAACCGGTATAATCTACTCTACTTGACAGCATAAACATGAAGTTTATATGTCATAGGCAGATCGACTAATCCAACAGGGTATTACTTTAAGGTCGAGGATTAACCCAAGGACTAGTGATCTACCTAGTGCATAATCTCAAAAGGACTATAAACTCCTATCAGCATGTCTCACCTTAAGCCCAGCGTCACCTTATAACCAGTACATAGCTAGACGGCAAGTATGAATCAAGAAATTACAGCAATGAAAACTCATTCATGCTCCAAACTGAAAATCAATTAAATTATAAGTATCAATCACATTACATGCCTAGGGAGTCATGGACTCCCAACTAAAAATGACTACTCCATGCTAGAATTGAAACCACATAAAAAGGTTTGTACAACAGCCATGAATTAATAAAGAATAAGTAAAGAAAACTCCCTTGGGAAGAATTCCCTTAACGCCTCTTGCTCCATGGCTGAATGCTCCACCTCTCTTCCTCAAAGTGACCAGAGTTCGTATGAACTCCCTCTGGACCTTCTCCTCTATCTCTCAACTAAACTAAAAAGCAAAACTGAATACAAAACTGAATGTATAATATAGAAAGTTGAACTGGAACTGGATGCCTTGAGCTCTGCCTCGGACTACTATTTATACTTGAAACTCTTTCCTGGACTTGTAATTTCAGGCTCTGTCCTGGGGTGTAAATTGTGACTTCCCGACCTCAGAATTCGATAAAATTATATCAGAAGCTTCCTTATGTAGTCCTTTCCATGCTCAAGAAGTTTGAATCCATTCTGATTTGGGAAACTCGAGATATGAGGGGAGGAAGTTGCCTGATTTCTGCTGTCAATTTTTGCTTTGGGTTCACCACTTTGGAGTTGTGCAACTCGAGAAGCCTGGCTTTGATTGCCCTGATTTTTCGTGACAAGATCCTCTGTAGTATCAAAAATCTGTGTTCCAAGCTTGGCTTCAATTGGCGTGGTGAAACTCCCTCCATGATCTTCACAAAATTCGGATTTCTCTCCTTCCTTTTGCAGCAAATTCCTGTTTTGAGTTAACTTCTTCTCTTGGACCATTCAATGCACCTGGACTTAAGTACATTGCCTTAAACTCTTCGTGGGCACCTTCCTTAGACATCTGAAACTCCTCCCAAGTTTGGAATTGATTTGATTGCCGATTTCCGAGATTTTCGTGATTGACGCACCACTTGAGCCGATATCCATCTAAGTCCGGAGACCGCGGCGCGGTCGCGCCGAAATATGCTGTAGATATGGCGCGGTCGCGCCAGTACTTGGACATTTCCTTGGTCCCTAGATGGCAACTTCTCTTTCTTCTTTTGGCACACTTTGGCGCGTCCGTTCTGGCTTTGTATGAGATCGCGCCAGTTGTTTGGCTCGGTAGCGCCCTCCTGTGGCTCAGTCGCGCCAATTCACATTCCCCAACTGTTGGCTTTCATGGGCGTTGGGTCGTTGGATATTTTTGCACATTAATTTGAATTTTTGCGGATTTACTTGGCGCGGTCGTGCCAGATTCGGCGCGGTCGCGCCGTTCTTCATTTTGGCCTCTTTTGGTAATTTTTGTTTTCTTTTTGCTCGAAATCCCGTTTTTCTTCTTCCACTGGGTACCTGAGACATAAAACCTAAAACTGAGTCATATTTGTTGATTTTATGCTCAGAATTAACTCAGAATTAAGTTTTTTAATCAATTGATATGCCCAAAGATAGTGTCTTTTAGACACTTATCAATAACTAACCTCGATTTTTCTCGTTCATTCTCGGCTGCATTATTGACATAGAACGCCATGCAGCTCCAAGGTGACTGAGAAGGTGTAATGAGTCTTTTGCTAAGGAGCTCATTGATTTCCTTCAGGCACATGACCAGGTATTCTGAGTTCATTTGGCATGGTCGTGCCTTTGTAGGGATATCCTGTTCAGAGAACTCAGGTTCATAACGTAAAGAGACTATGTGCTGTTTACGATTCCAAAAGGCATTGGGGGCATCGCTGCACACATCTCTGAGTAATTCTTTCTGAAAGGCTTGTTTTCTATCAAGAAAGATGGGGGTTTTGAGAGCTAATTCTATTTGTTTAGAAGTTAGGTCTATTTTTAAGGAACAAAGGTATTGTTCCTTTTCGTTGAGCAGTTCAGAGGTAATACTGCTCAAATCCCTAGATGTAGGGGCAGAGAGGAAAGCAAAATGGTAAGGCTCTCCTAAGTTGATGGGAATAATAACTTCCTTTGTTACTGAAAATGGTAAGATATTCAGTAAAAAGGGAGTGCCAAGAATTACTTTGTTTGATAAATTCTTGACTACCACAACTGGAGTATGAACAAACATTTGTCCGTTCATTTTATTGCAGACGTATAGTTCGTCTACTTTGCCTTTTATGGTTAAGGCATTTCCACAGGTTGAGTTTAAAGACTCTGTGGATAGTTGCAGAAAGTGTGCTGGTAACACAACTTCGCATATGCATTTTAGGTCATCACCACTGTCTACTAGGGAAACTATGTTCCTCAGAACTGGTTTCCCTTGTATAAAAACATAAATGAGTACATACCATTTTTGTTGTATGATGCTTTGTAGCATCTGCTGGAGATACTGTTCGATAGTCTTTCGGACTGGAACTATCTCTGGCTGCCGTTCTGGTTGAGAACTTTCTCCTTTGTGGGAGGATTGAAGCACTGGAGTGACTAGTTCTTCCAGGACTTCGACTCTGGTAAACAGCTGGTAGTATGCTGTCTTCAACTCCTGTATGTCCCGTTTACAGTCCCTTATTTCTTTCTGTAAATCAGGAGGAGAGGTGGTTGTCGTTTGTTTCTGTCTTCGTTTATACAGAGTCGGCATGGTGTACTAATTGTCACAGTAGTTAGAGGTTTATGTTTTATGTTCTCTAAGCACAGCTTCAAGCAGTAATTGCTTGTCCTTCTGATCTGTTAACCTGGAAAATAACTCAAACAGATCATCCGTAGTAAGCCTGTTTATATTAGTCATTCTAAACATAGCTTCGAGTTGATCTAGTTGATCACTGTCTTCGTGGACTGAAGACATCAGCGTAGATGAGTCAGAGGACTCAATGAGTTCAATGTTGTCCTGTTCTGACTCAGAAGAGGTAAAGTTATCTTCTTCCTCTAGTATGTGTAATATCAGAGCTTTCGACTGTTCGTCGATTGCTAGTTCTTTTATCTTTTGTTTTTGTTAAGCAAAACAATCTCTAGCAAAGTGGCCTTGTCTACCACATTTGTAACAGCTGAGCTTCAAGGTGGAAGCCCTGGGCTTTGAGGTAAAAGCCCTTTTGCTTGGTTCAGCCGATTTTTCTTTTGGTCTTCGGCTTTTGGAAAATGGGAAACGACGACCTCTCTTCCCCCTCAGCTTAAAGGGCTTTGGGGGCCTTTGAGCAGAGCAGTCTCCGCAAGGGTCGACAGGAACTGGGTCGAATGCAAATTGTTTGCAGAAGTCGCCCATGGTTTTGGCAGAGATATGATCTCGTTTAAGTTGTTTCTTAAGTCTGAGATCGTTGCACAAAGTTAGACCCTGCTGTGTGCAGGCTGCTTGTAGGTGGCCGTAATGAAGAGAATTCCAGTTCACCTTTTCACTCGCGTTTTGCCGCAGGCCTTCTTTGACCTTAGTGGCAAACTGGGTTGGTAACCCTTCTATGAACCTTTGCTTCCATTACGGGTTAGCCGCATCTGATAAGGTCATAACCCTACTTCTAAATGTGGTTATATACCAATTCAGATCGGTCAGAGTCCTACACCTGATATTGTGTAACAGGTATTTCGTAGTTTCTGTTTGCTGAGAGGGATCCCACGAGAAGTTGTAGACGATGCTGATAAGGAGTGACATAACAGCATCAGAGATGGGTTTTTCCTCAGAGTCGAGGAGTGGTGCTCCTGATGCGTCGGTCTTGATGGCATAGAGGATATTATGCCGGTAAGGTTCGTCGAGGTAGTTATACCACCATCCATATAAGTCACAAGAAAGTCCTACAACAATTTGATTGACCACAATGGGTTCGGTCATACCTCTGGACCTGCATACATTAGCATAGATTAGCATCCTATGTATGGTGTCCTGAACCTTCTTTGGGATAGGATTATCTATGTTCCATTCATAGATAACCTTAGCATCGAAGCTGTTAGAGTAAACAAGAGGGTTTTCCTCTGTGTTCAAGTCGAAAGGTTGAGGTCGACTTCGAGAAATCCGGCTATGTTCCTGTTTAACATGAACAACTTGGTTTAGTAAGGGAAAAGTCTGCTGAACGGTTCTTTCCCCAGGCACTGTGTTTATCTGTCTGGAACTTTTTTTCTCGAAAAACTTTTCGAGTAGATCTGCAGTTCTGTCCTAAGGAAGTAATTCTAGTTTTAGAGGTGGGTGTTTCAGGGGAGATTTAATCACCTGTTTGGAAGTAGAAGCCTCAGAAAAGGTTGGGTTTGAAGCCTTCTGGGCTAACAGCTGAGTGAGCTTTCCTTCTATCTGCACAAGTTGTTTTCTTACAGCTTCCAAGGTAAGGTTGGCAAAGTTGTTTTGCCGGATCAGCTGGTTGACGGCTTGGAGTACATCCTGAGTGGTGGGAGTACTCATCGTAGTTTCCACTGGGTGAACTACAACCACAGATGCTCCTTTAACGCCTTTTATGGTGAGAGCATCTTTCAGAGGGAATACTGACTTGATGACCGTTCTTGTATTAAGCTGCCATTGCTGTTCAAAAGTTCAAACTTGCTAGGAACAGTTGTCAGTAATCTTCTCAAAAAACCAAGGAATAAAGAATAGAGCATATTCTCTTCCAACGAGGACAGCGTAATACCAATCTTTTATGTATAAAAGATCGGGACCTTCAAAGGTAGCAAAGTACCAGTCTCTAAACCATTTGTTGACAGGTCTTTCAAACTCATCTACCATAAGGGGCCGAAGTGGGGAATACTTCACTAATTCTTTAGCTTCAATCATTAAAGGATTGGTGAGAGTGGCGCCAAGAGTATATAGGTTGTAGGTTCCTGAAAGAGTCGGTGGTTAAACCTTCCATTTCGGGTTGCGAGGATGTCTCGCTATTGGAGATCGATCCGGTAGATCTTCTCCTGGCAGTAATAAGTGGTATTTTTCGTCGTAGATTGGGTGCAAAGGTAATCTCCACATTACCATATGCATCCTGGACGATCTATTCTGCATCCCTATTTTCTAGGGTCTGTGGAACAGTTGCTTCCGACATATGCCAGGTAGTCAGAAACTCGATCTCATCCCAACGGAGTGTCCAAGGGACGACCGTCTTGGTAGAGATTATGTTTGACTCTACCAGGGTAGTTGTACCCTTTTCGGATACTACTTTCACATTTGAAGTAAGGGTGTTTAATACCCAGTAGTAGATCCGATAGACTACTGCAATAGTCTCTGACCCAGGTAAGAAGTGCTAGTTATGGGTCATTAGGTTTAGGCTTACCGACTTAAGCAAGTGAGGGTCTGTCATAGACAGTGCTAAGTTTGGATAGATGTTAAAAGAAACCGGGCCATTAGTAAGGCTGGTTTCCATAACACCCATCAGCGAATTTGCCCAGTTAAGGCATCTTGCGTCCCGTAGAGACAACAACAGAGAGGTGTTTAAGCCTTTAAGAGTAAGAGGCTTAAGCGCGATTTGTACGCATCCTATGTGTGGGAATTTGTAATTCCCTCTGAAAAGTCAGATATCAGTCTCTGAGAGTAACTCAAGAGCCTGCTCCGTATCTTCGACCGTAATGGTCTGCTCGAAGTTCTTGACCAGGTGTGACAAGGTCAGGGTAAAGGATCCTAAGTCGTAGATGTGTCTCCATGCTACCTTTGGTATGGACCATCGGATGAGGTCACGTACGTCGATGGTGTATTCATCGAGCGACGCGTTCTTGCTGCTGGTAGCAGCAGAAGAAAAAATGGATATGGGCATCTGGTTCTGCCAAGAGCTGGCGAGAGTAGTCCGTAAAGAGGTTAAGCATTTTATGCTTCTACTATATAGTATACATGGAATTCTTAAAGCATCTTATTCTTCAGCTGTAAAATATATATGGAATGTTAGAAGTAAATAGGTAAAAAGGTATCCTCAGATATAATCAGTATTATAAATCAAGAGAACCCGTCGGCGAGCCGACTCACTACCATCTCAGTCGCTTCAAACAATAGTCCAAACCCTACTCCGCCTCTCTCTCGGGACTTACGAGGATTACGGGCACACAAGACTGCAGGTAGTTACTAAATAAGTACACGATACTCTTGATGCATAATACTAGTCATACCTTAAGGGTACATCATCACATATTTACGAATAAAATAGCATGTATATAACACATCATTAGAACAAAGTGCGTAAGAATAGCATGTATACAACACAGTATTAGAACAACATACAATGTCTTACGTACCCTCTCTTCAAGCGGTTAGCCTGAGATGGCTCTTATACCAGGACAGGATCGGTAAAAACTTGCCGGCAGAATTCAAACCAAAGCTGAATAAAACTTCAAGCTTTAATTCCAAAAGATGAAAATACAAAGAGAAAGAAACTTACTGAAGCGAAGCTTCAAACTCTTCAGAGATTTACAAGGGCAGAAGAAAGAAGAAGAGGAGTGCAAGAGCTTCTTTACAAATGAGGGGAAGGTCTCCTTTTATAGTGTAAGGATAGACCCGATCCCAAAGAAATATACAATTGTGTTTGTTGGTGCAAACCTGAAATCCGAAAAGCATGGCCGATACCTGCAGTGGTTTTCTCAAACGGTGGGTAGAGGGGTGGAAAGTGATTCACCCTTATCTCTTCATCAATGGTGATGTCTTTTCAAGCTTCAAAGTCTTCAAGTGAATAGTGGTTCACTGTTGGTGATAAGGACAAGATGTCTTTTGTCCAAATCAATGGGATGCAAACCATGGTGGTTTTGCTACAAAAATTATTTGTAACCAATTTCCCTAGCCATAGCTTAAGGGTATATCATCACATATTTACGCTAAGAATAACATGTATATAGCATAGGATTAGAACAACATGCTTAGTCTGATGGACCCTCTCTTCAGGCGGTTAGCCTGACATGTCTCTAATACCAGCGGCAAAAATGCGTCGCTCGACGAATACACCGTCGACATACGTGACCTTAACCGATGGTCCATATCAAAGGTACCATTGAGACACATCTATGACTTAGTGTCCTTTACCCTGACCTGGTCACACTTAGTCAAGACCCTAGAGCAGACCGTTACAGTCGAAAATATGGAGCAGGCTCTTGAGTTACTCTCAGAGACTGATATTCGACCTTTCAGAGAGAAGTACATTTTCTTACACATAGGATGCGTACAGATCGAGCTTAAGCCACTTACTCTTAAAGGCTTAAACACCTCTCTGATGCAGTCTCTACGAGACGCGAGATGCTTAAACTGGGCAAACTCGCTGATGGGTGTTATGGAAACCAGTCTTACTAATGGCCCGGTTTACTTTAACATCTATCCAGACTTAGCACTGTCTATGACAGACCCTCACTTGCTTAAGTCGCTAAGTCTAAACCTAATGACCCATAACTACCACTTCTTACCTAGGTTAGAGACTATTGCCATAGTCTATCGGATCTACAATAGGGTATTAAATACCCTTACTTCACATGTGAAAGTAGTATCCGAAAAGGGTAAAACTACCCTAGTAGATTAAAACATAATCTCTACCAAGACGGCCGTCCCTCGGACACTCCGTTGGGATGAGATTGAGTTTCCGACTACCTGGCAGGTGTCGAAAGCGACTATTCCACATACCCTAACAGGGATGTAGAACAGATCATCCAGGATGCAGATGGTAATGTAGAGATTACCTTTGCACCCAACCTACGACGAAAAATACCTCTTATTACTACTGCTGGGGGAAGATCTACCGTATCGATCTCCAACAGCGACATATCCTCGCAACCCAAAATGGAAGGGTTAACCACCGATTCTTTCGGGAACTTGCAGCCTATTTACTCTAGGCGCCACTCTCACCAATCATTTAATGATTTGTGCAGAAGAATTGGTGAAATTCTCACCTCGATGGACTCTTTTATGCCAAGAGTTCGAAAGGCCAGTCAACAAATGGTTCCGAGACTGGTACTTTTCTACTTTTCATGGTCCCACTCTTTTATACATAAAAGATTGGTATTACACCAACCTCGTAGGAAGAGAATATGCATCATTCTTTATTCCTTGGTTTTTTTAGAAGATTATTGACTGTTGTTCTTAGTATGTTACCACCTTAGAACAGCAATGGCAGCTTAACACTGGAGCCGTCATGAAGTCAGTATTCCCTCCAAAGGATGCTTTCACTATACAAGGTGTTAATGGAGCATCAGTGGCTGTCGTTCACCCAATACAAGCGACATCGAGTATGCCAACCACAACGGATGTACTCCAAGCAATTAACCAGCTGATCAGGCAAAACAACTTTGCCAATCTTACCCTGGAAGCAGTTGGAAAACAACTCCAGCAAATATAAGGTAAGATCACTCAGTTGTTAGCCCAGAAGGCTGCAAAGCCAACTCATTCTAAGGCTTCTACTTCGAAGCAGGTAATAAAATCTCCACTGCTTCATCCACCTCCTAAACTGGATTTACTTCCTGAGAATAGAACTGCTGACCTTCTCGAAAAATATCTCGAGAAAATAGGTTCCAGACAGATAAACCCACTGTCTGAACAAGAAACCTATCAGCAGACTGTACCTCTACCTAATCAAGTTGTTCATGTTAAATAGGAACATCACCGGGTATCTTCGAGTCGACCTCAACCGATCGACTTAAATACAGAAGAAAACCCTCTTGTTTACTCCAACAGCTACGATGCAAAAGTTATCTATTAATGGAACATAGATAATCCTACCCGTAAGAAGGTTCAGGACACAATACATCGGATGCTGATTTATTCGAATGTATGCAGGGTCCAGAGGTATCACCGAACCAATCGTGGTCAACAAGATTGTCGCAGGATTTTCTAGAGACCTATACGGATGGTGGTACAATTACCTCAATGAACCTTTCCGCCACAACATACTATACGTTGTAAAGATGGATGAGTCTGGACCAATCCTAGACTCAGATGGTCAGGCCATCTCCGATGCTGTTATGTCACTCCTAGTCAGCATCGTTTCCAAATTCTCGTTGGATCCCTCTCGGCAAATAGAGACAACGAAGTACCTGTTACACAACATCAGGAGTAGGACTCTGACCGACATGAACTGGTACATCACTAGCTTCAGAAGTAGAGTGATGACCCTTCCATATGCAGCAAACCCATACTGGAAGCAACGGTTCATTGAAGGGTTGCCCACCCAATTTGCCACAAAGGTTAAGGAAGCCTTAAGGCAACACCCGAATGAAGAGATCAACTGGAACTCCCTTCATTACGGCCATTTACAGGCAGCATGCACTCAGGAAGGCTTGGATCTGTGCAATGATCTTCGGCTAAAGAAACAGCTCAAGAAAGATCATATATCTGCCAAAACACTGTGCGAATTCTGCAAACAATTTGCCTTCGACCCAGTCCCGGCAACCCAATGCAGCCACTGCACTGCTAAAAGGCTTGTCAAGCCTTTTCAACAGGGGGGAAGAGGGGAAAGCGAGCTCCCTTTTCCAAAACCCGTAGGCCGAAAGAAAAATTGCCCGAAAGCAGCAGCAAAAGGGCTATTACCTTAAAGCGCAAGGCTTCCGACCTGAAGCCCAGTTGATACAAATGTGGCAAACAAGGCTACTTTGCCAGAGATTGCTTTGCCAAACAAAAGCAAAGGGTCAAAGAACTGGCAATCGACGACCAGTCAAAGACTCTGGTACTACTGTTAACAGAGGAAGAAGAAGAAAACCCTACTTCTTCTGAGTCAAATCAGGATCTGGAACTAATCGAATCCTCTGACTCTTCAGCTCTGATGTCTTCAGACAACGAAGACAGCGATCAACTAGAGCAATTAGAAGCCATGTTTAGGATGACTAATTCTTTAAACATGCTTAATGTTAATGATCTATTTGAGTTACTGTCCAGGTTAAGAGATCAGAAAGACGAATAATTGTTGCTGGAAACTGTGCTTCGGGAGAATAAAACAGAAAACCCAAAGTACTGCGACAATTATTATACCATGTCAACTCTGTATAAATGATTACAGAAGAAGACAACACCTACTTCTCCTTCTCCTCCTCACCTGCAAAGAGAAATTAAGCTTTGTAAACAGGAAATACAGGAGTTGAAGACAGCCTTTTACCAGCTGTCTTCCAGAGTACAGGCCTTAGAAGGACCAGTTACTCCTGGACTTCAAGCTTCCTACGAAGGAGAAAGCACTCGGCCTACACCTCAACCGAAGATTGTTCCTATCAACAAAACGACCGAACAATACCTCCAACCGATGCTACACCGCATCTTATAGCAAAAATGGCATGTACTCATTTCTGTTTTCATACAAAGGAAACCGCGAAGGTGTGATACCAGCACACTTTCTGGAGCCTTCCACAGAGTCACTACACTCAGCCTGTGGAAATGCCTTAGACATAAAAGGCAAAGTAGACGAACTCTATGTCTGCAATAAGATGAACGGACAAATGTTTGTTCATACTCCTACTGTGGTGATCAAGAACTAATAAAACAAGGTAATTCTTGGTACTCCTTTCCTATAGAATATTCTACCATTTTCTGTGACACAGGAGGCAATCGTCACCACGAACCTAGGAGAGCCTTACCATTTTACCTTTATTTCTGCCCCTACACCCAGGGATTTGAGCAGTCTTACTTCTGAACTACTCAATGAAAAGGAACAATACCTCTGTTCCTTAAAAGGAGAGCTTAATTCTAAACAAGTAGAATTAGCTCTAAAAACCCCTCTCTTCTTAGAAAGAAAACAAACCTTTCTAAAAGTATCACTTAGG
The DNA here is from genome assembly GCA_019845555.1 of Aristolochia fimbriata. NCBI lineage: Eukaryota > Viridiplantae > Streptophyta > Magnoliopsida > Piperales > Aristolochiaceae > Aristolochia > Aristolochia fimbriata. The sequence continues at coordinate 25,708,610 of CM034079.1, forward strand.
GATTTGTGCAGCGATATCCCAAATGCCTTCTGGGATTGGAAACAACACATCGTCTCTTTACCCTACGAATCTGAGTTCTCGGAACAAGCCATTCCGACAAAGGCACGACCATGCCAAATGAACTCAGAATACTTGGCTTTATGCCAAAGGGAAATTAATGAACTTCTAGACAAATGACTCATTAGACCTTCTCATTCACCATGGAGTTGCACGGCATTTCACGTCAATAATGCAGCTGAGAAGGAACGCGGAAAATTGAGGTTAGTAATAAATTACAAGCCTCTCAACAAGGTTTTACAGTGGATACAATATCCCATCCCGAACAAAAGAGATCTGCTTAACCGACTACTTAAAGTAGGGATATTCTCTAAGTTTGATCTGAAATCTGGATACTGGCAGATTCAGATAAAACCAGAAGATAGGTACAAAACTGCCTTCGTAGTACTTTTTCGACATTACGAATGCAATGTTATGCCATTTGGACTCAAAAATGCACCTTCTGAGTTCCAACACATTATGAATGATATCTTCAGCCCTTACCATGAATTTATCATTTCTTACATTGATGATGTTTTGGTCTTTTCACAAAATATTGACCAACATTTTAAACATGTTCGTACTTTTAAAACTTTAATTTCCAAAAATAGTTTAGTACTCTCTGAGCCAAAATTAAAACTGTTTCAAACTGAAATCAGATTTCTCAGGCACACGATAGCCCAGCACACACCTACACCTTTTCAACGTTCTATCGAGTTTGCTTTAAAATTTCCAGATGAAATAACTGATACCAAACAGTTACAGAGATTTCTTGGAACTCTCAACTATGTAGCAGATTATTATAAAAATCTTGCTACTGATACCTTTCTTCTATACTCTCGGTTGAAAAAGACACCGACTCCCTAGACTGTAGCTCATACAGCAGCTGTCCAAACCATTAAGGCTAAGGGCAAAGCCCTGCCTTGCCTTGCCCTAGCCGATACAAGGTTATCCAAGATAGTGGAAATCGATGCTTTGGATCATGGCTACGGAGGAATCCTGAAACAGAAAACACTTGAAAACAAAGAAGTGTTAGTACGATACTATTCAGGATTCTGGAACCCTACCTAGAAAAACTACTCTAGTGTCAAAAAAGAAATGCTTTCTATCCTTAATGCATTTCCAAATTCCAAGACGACTTGCTTAACCAACATTTCTTGTTACGGGTTGACTGGCAGGCCTGTAAACATATTATTCATAAGGATGTGCAAAATCTTGTTGCAAAACAGATATTTGCGAGATGGCAAGCAGAATTTTCTGTTTACGATTTTGACATCGAATATATTGCAGGTACCGCTAATTCTTTACCTGATTTTCTTACCAGGGAATTCCTCACGGGAGCATGAAACGCTCCTCCAGAGGCGGTCCACCTTTCCCTAACAAGGGAAAATGACCCATGCCGCAACAGCGGCCAAACAGTTCTTGAAGACACTCCAGAAGACAAAATATTACCAACCGGGCTTCTAGCTTTGGCAATACAATCATCGGATCGAGTGGGCATACAAATCCCCTGACCATACATCACGAATTGGCTAGCTCTACTTCGCTACCCACCGTAAACAAACCCCTGGCCTTCTGCACTACAGAAGAGCTTCAGGCTATACTAGATCAAACAAGCCAAGTGGCTCCTACCGCTACTTCTACTACTTTCTCACAAGCGGTACAAGAACCACTACCATGGCACCGTAAAACTACTAAAGATTTTGTCCAGTTCTTACCAGACGGACTTAATCCACACTAACCCCCTTGGCTTCTGGCACATCAGACCTTGGGCTGCTCACACTTATTCCCACAACGAGTGGGTAAACCTCTTGACTGCTACCGGTAAATACTACTACTTATCGGCAGTATAAAGGTCAAGCAACAGAAAATGAATAGCGAGATCGCACGAACACAAGTGACGATCGAACGCATATTAAATACTTTTGAATGGCCTACTAGCCCTAATACTCCTTTCACTATTACAGCTACTTCAGCTGCTACTTATTGGGATTACGTAGATGCATTTTACCATGCATTTATGTACAATAATACTACTAGATCCCATACTTATTACTTTCTGCCTCGAGCTGCTTTACTATCTCAGCCCATCCCACCTTGGTTCTACCATTGGTGGTCTTCGATGGGGGGGAAATCCGGATCTTTCCTGACTCTTACAAGGACGACAAGGCTCAGAATCCATCACTACCGACGTTGTTCCAGCAATGGTGTTCTCTGCACCCACAATTCAGAACAGCACAAGGCTCTGACCTGAACACCACCCAAATCGAAGCTACTTTCTTCTTTAAGTACGAGATCCCATGGATATGGCAAGTTCAATGGGAAATCAACAACACCAACAACAACATATCGGCCCTCTAAAAAACATACGATGTCCAGAGATGGATGAATTACTACACTGCCGAGATCTGCGACACTGCATTGACGACACTCAAAGCAGACTTGGCAGAATGGAGCAAACTTCCTCCATTTGATGATATCGACGAAATCACCAGCACTGATCCATGGGAACTCAAAGAGCAATACATGCGGAAGTTTCCTACGACCACAGAAGCTCAAGCTGCCACCTACTGCGCGCCAGTCATACAACGACTCTTTGCCAGTACGTTTCCTACTCACTCAACTATTCTTACATCGTCAGGAGGAAATAGTGATTCGGAAGAAAGCGTCAGACTCGGAGACACTGAAATCGATACTCCACGCCAGCTCGATGAATAGACGGCCCAAACCTACTCCCCCTGAAATCTTCGAGAAAAAATGCCATGACAAATGGTATTTACAAAAGGTCAGACAATTGAAGAGAAAAATTTGACTAAATTTCCCTCAATGGGCCCACAGAATTGAAGGGATACCAGACGACCTGGATCCTTTCCCACTGGAGGTAATAAACAACTGGGATTACTCTCCCAACTACATGAAAAGACGTTACCAATACATCAAAAACGAATGGCCCTTGCCACAGCATGGCATGCACCTGTCCTTGCTGAACATCCAGGAGACAACTAACATCAACTACTATTGATGCCTGCCACCTTACACCATGGAATATGTCAGCCATGACGTCAGCAGAAACCACCCTGGATTTCAACTCATCGATTTTGACAAAAGCACCTTGTCATCATCATCTACAGTGAACTACTATTCACTTGAAGACTTTTGGAACCGACAAGACATTACGATAGGAGTGGATTACTTTCCACCTTTCAACCCCACCGTTTCAAAAACCATTTGGAGGAACCGCCTGATGTGATCCCAGCTAATCACTAGCAAGAGGACTAATCAATGTAATATAGACTTATGGAAGTCCGAATATCGTCCCACAAGGACCAAGCTAATAGATAATTGCTTTTCTAGTTTAAAAACTAAAGTTTGAGAAATCAATTAGAAAGGAGTTATGAAAACAGAAAATAAACTAATCTACCTAATCCTATAGAGATCAAGAGAGGGCTTTTGATAAAATCAGTATGGAAAAGGCATTGGGAATCCTACTCCCTCCCTAGGCAATTCTGAGATTGAATAGAAGTGGAGTTTTGGAAATCAATTTCTGACGAGCTTATAAAACTATGGCTACAGTCCGCATCGACATCACCTGTTTCTATCTCCTAGAGTAAACCTAGCTAGCATGATTGACTCTACTTGATAGCATAAACATGAAGCTCATTTTGTCATAAGCGGATCATCTAATCCAACAGGGTATTACTTTAAGACCGAGGATTAACCCAAGGATTAGTGATCTACCTAGTGCATAAACTCAAAATGACTGTAAACTCCTATCAGCATGTCTCACCTTAAGCCCAGCGTCACCTTATAACCAGTACGTAGCTAGACAGCAAGTATGAATCAAGAAATTACAGCAATGAAAACTCATTCAAGCACCAAACTGAAAACCAATTAAATTATAAGTATCAATCTCATTACATGCCTAGGGAGTCATGGACTCCCAACTAAAAACGACTACTCCATGATAATATTTAAAGCACACAAAAAGGTTTGTACAACAGTCATGAATTAAGAAAGAATAAGTAAAGAAAACTCCTTTGGGAAGAATTCCCTTATCCTTGGCTGAAAGCTCCACCTCTCTTCCTCAAAGTGACCAGAGTTCGTGTGAACTCCCTCTGGACCTTCTCCTCTCTCTCTCAACTAAACTAAAAAGAAAAACTGAATACAAAAGTGAATGTAAAATACTGAAACTTGAACTAAAATTGGATGCCTTGAGCTCTGCCTCGGACCCCAATTTGTACTTGAAACTCTGTCTAGACCTTGTAATTTCAGCTTCTGTCCAGGGGTGTGAATCATGACTTCCAGACCTCAGAATTGGAAGAAATTACATCCGAACCTTCTTTCTGTAGTCCTTTCCATGCTCACGAAGTTTGAATCCATTCTGAGTTGGGAAACTCGAGATATGAGTGGAGGAAGTTGCCTGATTTCTGCTGCCAACTACTGTACGGTTCCACCACTTTAGAGATGTGTAACTCGAGAATCCAGGTTTGAATTGGCCTGAATTTTCGTGAACAGATCCTCTGTAGTACCAGAAAACGTTTTTCCAATTTTTGCTTCAATTGGAACTGTGAAACTCCCTCCATGATCTTCACAAAATTCAGATTTATCTCCATCCTTTAGCAGCAGATTCCTGTTTTGAGTTAACTTCTTATTTTGGACCATTCAATGCACCTGGACTTAAGTACATTGCCTTAAACTCTTCGTGGGCACCTTCCTTAGACGTCTGAGACTCCTCCCAAATTTGGATTCGATTTGATTGCTGGTTCCCGAGATTTTCGTAATTTCTGCAACAGAGTCGTCGGCGCAGTCGCTCCATATAATGGCGCGGTCGCGCCACTGGATCCGATAACCGTCTAAGTCGGGAGACCACACGGCGCGGTCGCGCCGAATTATGCTGTGAAAATGGCGCAGTCACGCTAGTACTTGGACATTTCCTTTGTCCCTGGATGGCAACTTCTTTTTTTGCTTTTAGCTTACTTTGGCGTGTCCGTTCTGGCTTTGCATGAAGTCGCGCCGGTAGTTTAGCGCGGTAGCGCCCTCCTGTGGCGTGGTCGCGCCAATTCACTTTCCCCAAATGTTGGCTTTCATGACCGTTGGGTCGTTGGACATTTTTCCATATTAAATTGCATTTTCACAGATTTATCTGTCGCGGTCTCGCCAGAATTGGGGCGGTCGCGCCGTTCTTCTTTTTGGCCTCTTTTGCTCATATTTTTTCTGTTTTTGCTCCAAATCCAGTTTTTCTTCTTCCACTTTGTACATGAGGCATAAAACATAAAACTGAGTCATATTTGTTGATTGTAAGCTCGGAATTAACTCAGAATTAAGTTTTTCTAACAAATTATATGCCCAACGATAGTGTCTTTTGGACACTTATCACAACCCCAAACTTAGATCTTTGCTCGTCCTCGAGCAAACTCTGAAAGAAATAACCCGATACACATACAAAGCTTTAGAAAAGATCAGTGGCATTCCCTTGCAGGGGTGATTCACTTCTTTCCTAGTGATGATTCTCCTTGCTTAAGTCAAAACAGAATTCGAATTTTTCTTTAAATTTTTCGAAGATCATTATCCGCATACAAGTGAGAAGTCTCAGTAAATACCATATGCCAACCGTCAGTCTACTCTCCACTAACCTGAAGAAATGCATAATCCTGATCAGTAGGTCTTTTCTAGGTTGTAATGGGGCATGGGTAATGGGTATGATGAAAGTTGTAAGCATTGGGTTCATCCTCCTCCTCATATCCATGTTCCAATATTACTGAGCATGAATTTTTATGATTTTTCTCCAAATTTTTTCACCCCAAACTTTTTTTCTTGCATTGATCCCTTTTTTCTTTTCTTTCCTCTTCTACATATATTCTCTTCCTTGAGTTTGTTCAGAGTCTAGCTTACCTCGCCGGTTGACTCAGAGTCCCTAAGCTTGTTGAGGCCCGAGACCCGGTGCACACACAAGGTGGCCTTTCTCCTTACTAACCCACAACCTTTTGGCTTTGTCTTGGAGGCCAGCTTATCTTGCCGGTTGACTCAGAGTCCCTAAGCTTGCTGAGGCCCGAGACCCGGTGCACGCACGAGGTGGCCTTTCTCCTGACTTAGCTTTCATCTTGTTTCTCTCTCTTTTTTTTTATTTTTTTTTTCTACACCACTCAATATCTTTCTGTCATCCCTCCTTATATCTTCAGATTTTCATCCATGCTCATCTTTTAATAAAACATTTCAATAAGTTGGAGAGATAAAGGTCAGTACGAAACAAGTTGGTTTTTCACTAAGGCTGGTTCATGTAATGTGGGATTTTGTAAACAAAAAAGGGATCTTGCTGGCTCAAGGTGTTTAACAAAAAGGGATGCATCTTGTGCATTCAAGTGGGTGGCTTGAATCAGGCTCAAACAATTGAAAACAAATGCCTAAGACACTTCAGGGTATTTGGAAATCTTTCTTTGTTTCGCCTCAAACTTCCCTCAGGTTGGTTCTAGTGCTTTACATCCTCTTGCTCACTTATACTTTTTCAAAAACTGTTTTAAAGAAACTTCTCCTCCTGTTAAGACTAAGGAGATTGAAATAAGATATTTTCCAAAAAGTGAATCATGCTTTTCTCTTTTGTCAAGGCTTCCACTTATGTTTCCCAATTCAGGATCTGTTTCTGGTGAAAATTTTTTTTTTGAAATCAGGGAGTTTTGAAAGCATAAAGATAGGAATCCTACCCCAAACTTAAAAACAAGCTTTGTCCCCGAAGCATAAAACAAAAGAATAAGAGGTAGGATGAAGACTTCCCTGATCAGTCTGGGTATGCCTGAAGTGGAATGGGGCTTCCTCTTGATAGCTCTGCAGTGGAATTGTCCTTTTCTGGGCTCTGGGTTGGTAGGCACTTACTGAGGTAGTTGCGCGATCGCGCCAGATATTGGTGCGGTCGCGCCAGATCAAAACTTCATATTTCAGCATCCTGAATGTGTTTTTGCAAATTTTCACTTTGAACTAGACTTGAACAGTTAGATACAGATGCTGAATCAGTAAACACACATTTTCATTGGGGAAATCATGCTTTGGGAAACATAATGAGAGTGCACAATATTATGTCATCAATATGAATGGAGATTGAGTACATATTAATGGTCATTGCATGCAAAAATCACTCTACAACATCTTATGTAGAGGCACCAAAGCATATTTTCCTAGAGGAAAGCCGGAATCAGACAGTAGGCTCCGAATAGCAATCTAGTTTGGCGCGGCTGAGCCAGAATTTGGCGCGGTAGCGACAGTTTCAAACTGATTTTTGGTTTTTATTTTTTGGATTTTTATTTTTGTTTTCTGTTCTATGGAAAATAAATAGCTTTTTCTAGCCTAAGTCTATCCTAATCATGCAAAATTCAATCAACTACTCATGCAAATCCTAAGAATGCAAAAATTCCAAACAACATGCAAACTGCAATCCTATTCTAAAACTAACTTACCTACCCTGGGCTGCCTCCCATGAAGCGCTAAGCTTATGGTCCTCAGACAAACCAGTAGCTTCATTCCACCAAGATCAAAAGGAAAGTTCGTTTCAAATCCATTCATCATGACTTTTCTTCCCATGCAATGCTTTATGCTAAAGCAACCAAATTTTGATGTGGAGTAAAAAATCCTTTCTTTTGACATTGTGGCTTCTAAGAAGTAGATTTGTACACATCAGCCACTCATTCATCCTCTTGTCCAGCCCCAATAAAATTTTCAGTTGTATTTTTGGGCTAGGTGCATAAGGTGAGATAATGAAAAAGTCTAAATCAAAGGAGAGCCCTATCTCTTCTTTTTTCTCTACCCAATTATCTAATGGCTTTTCAGGGGAAGGTTCTTTGATAGGACCTATGGTTTCTTCTTCCTCCCCTTCATCTAATTCTTCAGCTATGGTTTCTTTTCAGCCTGCAATGATTTTTCTCCTTGCTGGGTTATCTCTTCTACCTCTTCTACATTCACAGCTATCTCAGCCATGGGGTTTTCTTCTTTGACCTCATCCATATCTACCATGCTTTCTTCTTCAGCCACTAATGCTTGTAGTTCTCTCTCAATTAGTTTGAAGATCAGTAATGGGATGAATTTTTCCTCCACCTCAGCTACTATCTCTGCAATTGGTTCTTCTTCATCCTCTAAATCATAGGGGCACACACTTTCTTCCAAGGTTTCTTTTGGTTGAGGCTTTTCTAGGATCTCTCCATTCATAAAGGGTTTGGACTGTTCTCCATCTTCAATTAGTTCTTCCTCATCCTCTAATTCTTGTAGATCTTGCTCTTCTGGATTGTCTTCAAGATAATCTAACCACCTTACTAGGTCCTCCCATTCTTCAGTGGTATGAACTGTGACCGGTTTCTTATTCGACTGAATATCAGCATGCATTGTTTGAATTTCTGCATACATTGTTTGCAGCAACTTCCTGTCTTCTTCCCATTCATCTGTGGTGGTTATTGGCTCCTCTTGGTTGTGTGAATTGCCATATGGGTCTAACCTGCAGGAATTAGACTCATAATTAGAAAAATAAGGTCTTGAATTTAAATGGCATACATTAGTAGCATGGTTACCAACACACACATCACAAAAATAATTCACAGAATTTCTTTGTAGTTGCATGATATCAGCTTGCCTTTGAAGTAAATTAAATTGACTTTGTATGCTATGCATATGATCATGATGGGTGGGAGAATTATATGAGTGGTCAAAAGAACTACGTGGCTCTTCATAAGAATCACATGGCATATGAAAATTTTTAGAATGCAGAAAAGAATTTCATGCTTGATTTGGGAAAGAAAAATCATTATACTCCTCAAGGTATCTCCTTCCATATGTGGACTTACGCAAACCAAAATCCATACACACAACACATCAGTCCACCAAAAATAAAAATATAAAAATAAACAGAAGAAAGAAAACAGAATGTACACTCAAAGCTCTAGTTTTAAACACTAGCAATTACTATTAAAACATTGGTCCCCGGCAATAGCGCCAAAAACTTGGTGCGATCCCAGCTAATCACTAGCAAGAGGACTAATCAATGTAATATAGACTTATGCAAGTCCGAATATCGTCCCACAAGGACCAAGCTAATAGATAATTGCTTTTCTAGTTTAAAAACTAAAGTTTGAGAAATCAATTAGAAAGGAGTTATGAAAACAGAAAATAAACTAATCTACCTAATGCTATAGAGATCAAGAGAGGGCTTTTGATAAAATCAGTACGGAAAAGGCATTGGGAATCCAACTCCCTCCCTAGGCAATTCTGAGATTGAATAGAAGTTGAGTTTTGGAAATTAATTTCTGGCGAGCTTATAAAACTATGGCTACAATCCGCATCAGCATCACCTGTTTCTATCTCCTAGAGTAAACCTAGCTAGCATGATTGACTCTACTTGATAGCATAAACATGAAGCTCATTGTGTCATAGGCAGATCATCTAATCCAACAGGGTATTACTTTAAGGTCGAGGATTAACCCAAGGATTAGTGATCTACCTAGTGCATAAACTCAAAAAGACTGTAAACTCCTATCAGCATGTCCCACCTTAAGCCCAGCGTCACCTTATAACCAGTACATAGCTAGACAGCAAGTATGAATCAAGAAATTACAGCAATGAAAACTCATTCATGCACCAAACTGAAAACCAATTAAATCATAAGTATCAATCTCATAACATGCCTAGGGAGTCATGGACTCCCAACTAAAAACGACTACTCCATGCTAAAATTGAAAGCACACAAAAATGTTTGTACAACAGCCATGAATTAAGAAAGAATAAGTAAAGAAAACTCCCTTGGGAAGAATTCCCTTAACCCCTCTTGCTCCTTGGCTGAATACTCCGCCTCCCTTCCTCAAAGTTACCAGAGTTCATGTGAACTCCCTTTGGACCTTCTCCTCTCTCTCTCAACTAAACAAAAAAGCAAAACTGAATACAAAATTGAATGTAAAATACAGAAACTTGAACTAAAACTGGATGCCTTGAGCTCTGCCTTGGACCCCTAATTATACATGAAACTCTGTCCAAACCTTGTAATTTCAGCTTCTGTCCAGGGGTGTGAATCATGACTTCCCGACCTCAGAATTGGATGAAATTACACCAGGACCTTTCTTCTGTAGTACTTTCCATGCGCACGAAGTTTGAATCCTTTCTGAGATGGGAAACTCAAGATATGAGGGGCGGAAGTTGCCTGATTTCTGCTGCCAACTTCTGTACGGGTCCACCACTTTAGAGATGTGTAACTCGAGAATCCTGGCTTGGATTGGCCTGAATCTTCGTGAACAGATCCTGTGTAGTACCAGGAAACATTTTTCCAAGTTTGGCTTCAATTGGATTTGTAAAACTCCGTCCATGATCTTCACAAAATTCAGATTTATCTCCTTCCTTTAGGAACAGATTCCTGTTTTGAGTTAACTTCTTCCTTTGGACCATTCAATGCACCGGGACTTAAGTACATTGCCTTAAACTCTTCGTGGGCACCTTCCTTAGACGTCTGAGACTCCTTCTCCCAAGTTTAGATTCGATTAGATTGCTGGTTCCCGAGATTTTTGTAATTTCAGCAGCAGCGTCGTCGGCGCGGTCGCGCCGAATAATGGCGCGGTCGCGCCACTGGAGCCGATATCCGTCTAAGTCGGGAGACCACGCGGCGCGGTCGCGCCAAATTATGCTACGAAAATGGCGCAGTTGCGCTAGTACTAGGACATTTCCTTTGTCCCTGGATGGCAACTTGTGTTTCTGCTTTTTGCTCACTTTGGCGCGTCCGTTCAGGCTTTGCATGAGGTCGCGCCGGTTGTTTGGCGCGGTAGCGCCCTCCTGTGGCGTGGTCGCGCCAATTCACTTTTCCCAAATGTTGGGTTTCATAACCGTTGGGTCGTTGGATATTTTTCCATATTAAATTGAATTTTCATGGATTTATCTGGCGCGGTCGCGCCTGAATCGGCGCGGTCGCACCATTCTTCTTTTTGGCCTCTTTTGCTCATATTTCTTCTGTTTTTGCTCCAAATCCCGTTTTTCTTCTTCCACTTGGTACATGAGGCATAAAACATAAAACTGAGTCATATTTGTTGATTTAAACCTCAGAATTAACTCAGAATTAAGTTTTTCAATCAAATTATATGCCCAATGATAGTGTCTTTTTGACACTTATCACCGTCCATGGTTTTCAGATTGCCAGCTCACTTCCTAAGCTGGATTGAAGAATTTGTTGGGATCCGATCTATCTTTACACTATAGAAGGAGATCATCCCCTCTCTTGTAAATCATCTTTTTTGCACATCCCTCTTCTTTCTTCGGCTCTTCTTGTAAATCTCTGAAGCTTTCGGTTTGAAGTTTCTCGTCTGTAAGTTTCTTTTCTTTTACTCTTATTAATATCTTTTGAATAAAAGTTAAAAGTTTTCTTCAATTTTGGTGGTACTTTATATATATGTATATCCAGACTTACTTTAACATCTATCCAGACTTAGCACTGTCTATGACAGACCCTCACCTTCTTAAGTCGCTAAGCCTAAACCTGATGACCCCTAATTACCACTTCTTACCTGGGTCAGCGACTATTGCCATAGTCTATCGGATCTACTATAGGGTATTAAACACCCCTACTTCAAATGTGAAAGTAGTATCCGAAAAGGGCAAAACTACCCTGGTAGAGTCAAACATAATCTTTACCAAGACAGCCGTCCCTCGGACACTCCGTTGGGATGAGATCGAGTTTCCGACTTCCTGGCAAATGTCGGAAGCAACTGTTCCACAGACCCTAGACAACAGGGATGTAGAACAGATCGTCCAGGATGCAGATGGTAATGTAGAGATTACCTTTGCACCCAACCTACGATGAAAAATACCTCTTATTACTACTGCTGGGAGAAGATCTACCGGATCGATCTCCAACAGCGAGACATCCTCGCCACCCAAAATGGAAGGGTTAACCACCGACTCTTTCGGGAACCTGCAGCCTATATACTCTAGGCGCCACTCTCACCAATCCTTTAATGATTGAAGCTAAAGAATTGGTGAAGTATTCCCCTCTTCGGACTCTTCTGGCAGATGAGTTCGATTGACCAGTCAATAAATGGTTTAAAAACTGGTACTTTGCTACGTTTGAAGGTCCTGATATTTTATACATAAAAGATTGGTATTACGCTGACCTTGTAGGAAGAGAATATGCACTATTCTTTATTCCTTGGTTTTTTGAGAAGATTACTAACAACTGTTACCAGTATGTTTCTACTTTAGAACAGCAATGGCAGCTTAATACAGGAGCGGTCATCACGTCAGTATTCCCTCCGAAGGATGCTTTCACCATACAAGGCGTTAAAGGAGCATCTGTGGTTGTAGTTCACCCAGTGGAAACTACAACGAGTACTCCCACCACTCAGGATGTACTCCAAGCCGTCAACCAGCTGATTAGGCAAAACAACTTTGCCAACCTTACCTTGGAAGTTGTAGGAAAACAACTTCAGCAGATAGAAGGTATGCTCACTCAGCTGTTAGCCCAGAAGGCTTCAAAGCCAACCTTTTTTGAGGCTTCTACTTCAAAACAGGTGATCAAATCTCCCTTGATACATCCACCTCTGAAGTTAGAACTACTTCCTCAGGACAGAACTGCTGATCTTCTCAAAAGGTTTCTTGAGAAAATAGGTTCGAGACAGATAAACACACTGCCTGAGGAAAGAACCTTTCAGCAGACTCTTCCATTACTTAATCAAGTTGTTCATGTTAAACAGGAACATAGCCGGGTTTCTCCAAGTCGACCTCAACCTTTCGACTTGAACACAGAGGAAAACCCTCTTGTTTACTCCAACAGCTCTGATGCTAAGGTTACCTATGAATGGAACATAGATAATCCTACTCCAAAGAAGGTTCAGGACACCATACATAGGATGCTAATCTATGCTAATGTATGCAGGTCCAGAGGTATGACCGAACCCATCGTAGTCAATCAGATTGTTGCTGGACTTTCTGGTGACTTGTATGGATGGTGGTACAACTACCTCGATGAACCTTACCGTCTCAACATCCTCTATGCCGTCAAGTCAGACGCGTCAGGAGCGCCACTCCTAGACACTGAGGAAAAACCCATCTCTGATGTTGTGATGTCACTCCTTATCAGTATCGTATCCAACTTCTCGTGGGATCCCTCTCGGCAAACAGAGACTACGAAATGCCTGTTACACAATATCAGGTGTAGGACTCTGACCGATCTGAATTGGTATATAACCACATTCAGAAGTAGGGTTATGACCTTACCAGAAGCGTAAGGGTGTTCATTTTAACCGATTACCCGATTACCCGCTTACCCGAATGGTAATCCGATGGATAAGGAATAAACTTATTGTATTTTGATTACCCGATTACCCGATTACCGGCCTCTTAATCGAAACGGATGTGGATAATGGGTATTTCTTACCCGATTACCCGATTACCCGGATGGTAATTTGGTAAATATTTAAAACTTTAGGCCCTTATTTGTGTGTGATATGTTTATGTGAGAGATTATATTTAGGTAAACTTAATGTAATTAATGTTATTTTTATATAATATGTGTGGTGTACATTTATTTGAGTTATTTTTAGATAAATTTAATTATTTAGTTGTATTTTTTATATGATCTTAATTTTAATGTTTTTTATAAATTTATAAAGGTAAGATATAAATAAAATATTATTATCCTTTTATTTACCAGATTACCTGGTTACCCGCGGGTAATCGGGTAAGAAATTTGGGTGACGGAATAGCTAGTTTTTATTCGGTCGAAACGGGTAACGGAATACCGGGTGGGGTAAATGAAATGGGTAACGTAATAACCCTTACCCATTTCGTTTATTAGCCGTTTACACCCCTACAGATGTGGCTAACCCGTACTGGAAGCAAAGGTTCATAGAAGGGTTACCAACGCAGTGGCCTATGGCAAAACCCGAATGAAGAGGTTAATTAGAATTCTCTTCATTATGGCCACTTACAGGCAGCATGCACACAGCAGGGTCTAGCTTTGTGCAACAATCTCTGACTTAAGAAACAACTTAAGCGAGATCATATCTCTACCAAAACATTGGGCGAGTTCTGCAAACAATTTGCATTCGACCCGGTTCCCGCCATCCCTTGCGGCGACTGCTCTGCTAAAAGGCCCACACAACCCTTTAAGCAAGGGGGGAAGAGAGGCCGTCGTCTCCCTTTTTCCAAAACCCGTAGACCAAAAGAAAAATCGGTTGAACCAAGTAAAATGGCTTTTACCTCAAAGCCTAGGGCTTCCAGCTCGAAGCCCAGTTGTTACAAAAGTGGCAGACAAGGCCATTTTGCCACAGATTATTTTGCTTAACTAAAGCAAAAGATCAAAGAACTGGCAATCGACGAATAGTCGAAAGCTCTGGTATTACAATTACTAGAGGATGAAGAGACTCCCTCTTCTGAGTCAGAACAGGGCAATATTGAACTCATTGAGTCCTCTGATTCATCTGCTCTAATGTATTCAGACCACGAAGACAGTGATCAACTAGATCAACTCGAAGCTATGTTTAGAATGACTACTTCTTTAAACATGCTTACTACTAATGATCTGTCTACGTTATTTTACAGGTTAACATATCAGAAGGACAAGGACCTACTGCTTGAAGCGGTACTTAGTGAGCATAAAAGAGAAACCTCTAAGTACAGTGACGATTACTACACCATGTCGACTCTGTATAAACGAATACAGAAATAGACGACAACCACTTCTCCTCCTTATTTACAGAAAGAAATTAAGGACTGTAAACAGGAAATAAAGGAGTTAAAGACAACCTACTACCAGCTGTCTACCAGAATCAATGCATTGGAAGAATCAATCTCTCCAGTACTTCAGGGCTCCTATAAAGGAGAAAGTTCTCAACTAGAACGCCAGCCAGAGATAGTTCTAGTCCAGAAGACAACTGAACAATATCTCTAGCAGATGCTACAAAGCATCATACAACAAAAATGGTATGTACCCATTTTTGTTTTCATACAAGTGAACCCAGTTCATAGGAACATAGTTGCCCAAGTAGACAGTGGTGCAGACCTGAACTGCATACGCGAAGGTGTGTTACCAGCACACTTTCTGTAACCTTCCACAGAGTCTTTAAAGTCAGCCTGTGGAAAGGCCTAAACCATAAAAGGCAAAGTAGACGACCTATACGTCTGCAACAAAATGAATGGACAAATATTTGTTACTACTCCAGTTGTGGTAGTCAAGAATTTATCAAACAAAGTAATTCTTGGCACTCCCTTTTTAATGAATATTTTACCATTTTCTGTAACAAAGGAAGCCATTATTACCACCAGCTTAAGAAAGCCTTACAATTTTGCTTTCCTCTCTGCCCCTACATCTAGGGATTTGAGCAGTATTACCTCTGAACTGCTCAACGAAAAGGAACAATACCGTTGTTCCTTAAAAATAGATCTAAATTCTAAACAAATAGAATTAGCTCTCAAAACCCCCATATTTCTTGAAAGAAAACAAGCCTTTCAGAAAGAATTACTCAGAGATGTGTTCAGCGATGTCCCCAATGCCTTTTGGAATCGTAAACAACACATAGTCTCTTCACCATATGAACCTGAGTTCTCAGAACAGGATATCCCTACAAAGGCACGACCATGAAAATAAACTCAAAGGAAATTAATGAGCTCCTAAACAAAGGGCTCATTAAACCTTCTCAGTCACCTTGGATCTGCACGACATTCTACATCAATAATGCAACAGAGAAGGAATGCGGAAAACCAAGGTTAGAAATTAACTACAAACCTGTGAACAAGGTCTTACATTGGATAAGATATCCAATTCCGAACAAAAGTGATTTGCTTAACCGACTAGTTAAGGAAGAAATATTCTCTAAGTTCGATCTGAAATCTGGATACTGGCAGATTCAGATAAAACCAGAAGACAGGTACAAAACCACGTTTGTAGTACCTTTTGGACATTACAATTGGACAGTGATGCCATTCGGACTAAAAAATGCCCCTTCTGAGTTTCAACATATTAGGAATGATATTTTCTCTCCTTACTATGAATTTATCATTTCTTACATCGATGATGTTTTGGCACAAACTATCGACCAGCACTTTAAACATATTCGTATTTTCAAAACATTAATTTTGCAAAATGGTTTAGTACTCTCTGAGCCAAAAATGAAACTGTTTCAAACCGAAATCAGATTTCTCTGGCACACTATAGCCCAGCACACACACACGCCTTTCAACGTTCGAGTTTGATTCAAAATTTCCTGATGAGATAACTGATACCAAACAGTTACAGAGATTTTTGGGAGCACTCAATTATGTAGCGGATTATTACAAAAATCTTGCTACTGATATAATTCTTCTTTATGCTCGACTAAAGAAGAAAACACCCCCCTGGACTCCAGCTCATACAACAGCTGTCTAGACTATTAAGGCAAAGGTCAAACACCTACCGTGCCTTGCCCTAGCCGATCCACAGTTATCTAAGGTAGTAGAAACCGATGCTTCGGATCATGGCTATGGTGGAATCTTGAAATAGAAAACACTTGAAAACAAAGAAGTGTTAGTACGCTACTACTCAGGATTCTGGAACCCTACTCAGAAAAACTATTCTACCGTAAAAAAGGAAATGCTCTCTATTATCAAGTGCATTTCTAAATTCCAAGACGATTTACTTAACCAACGCTTTCAGTTATGGGTTGACTGCCAGGCCTGTAAACATATTATCCACAAGGATGTGCAAAATCTAGTTTCAAAATAGATTTTTGCAAGATGGCAATCTGAACTCTCTGTTTACGATTTTGATATCGAATATATTGCAGGTACACCTAACTCTTTACCTGATTTTCTTACCAGGGAGTTCCTTATAGGTGCCACTGCATGATCCCCTCACCGGGACAAAGGCCACCTTTCCCTAACAAGGGAAAAGGGCCAATGTCGTCCTCACGGCAATCATCTTCTAGAATACACTCTAGAAAACAAAAGTCTACTCAAAGGGCCTCGAGCTCTACTACTACTGCTGGATCGTTTGGCTCTACTAAGCCACCGACCATAAATAAACCCCTGGCCTTCTGAATTACATAAGAGCTTCAGGCTATACTCGACCAAAGGAGCCAAGCGGCTACTACTGTTGGGTGTCTAGCAAGTTCACTAGGTCAGCAAGTAATATAGACTTTTAGAGTCCAGATATCATTCCCACAGAGACCTTGATGAGAGCCTAATCTAAGCGAAAAATTTCCTATTGATTGAGGTGAAGAAAATTTGGATTTTTGTTGAGAACTGAAAAAGAAAATAGAATATGAAACTTCTGGAAAACACTTTTAGAAATGAGATGTTGAGGAAGAATGTGAATCCCTCCTAGTTGTCAATATGCAGAATTCTGATTTTATAGCTCAAGTATCCTTATCTTGACTTAGCTTTTAAAAACCTGGTTACCCATATACAGGAATTAACTTTCACCTAATCTCGAAACTCCATCACAATTCGGAAACATTCAGATCCTCGGTGTATAAATATAAAATCTTGAGGATCAACTCTTATTCAGAACAAAACTGTTTAACGAGTCTGATTGCTTTCCACTAGTCTCCATCACAATCCGGAAATAACTAGTGAGAAAAACAAGTTGACTTTCACTCATTCTTTTAATTCCATCACAATCCGAAAACGTTCAAATCCTTAGTGCATAAATATCAACTCTATCATTCAGAACAAGGTTTATAAAAAGTCACATCATTTTTCAACTAGTCTCCGTCACAATCCGGAAACAACAAGTGAGAAAAACGAGTTGTTTTAGAAAACAAAGAATCATATGACTAACCCAAATCTCTACTGAACCTTAACTTCTCTATTTGAACCTCGTTAAACTTCAAATATCAATTCGGATTGGCACAAGCAGTAAGCACAATTTCTAAACAAAAGTAAGATACTTTATTGCTGTAGAATTTAAAATTCAAACATATAACAAACTAGGAGTTCATGACTTCCCCAATAAAGAGAGACTACTCAATGCTAATATAACAAACACTGAAAGAGGAATTAATTACAGCCATGAGAACAAGAAAAAAGCTAAGTACAGAAAACCCCCTTTTTGAGGACTGCCTTTTCGCTTCAACTCTTCCTTGACTGAAATTTCTTCCTTCTCTCTCTCTCTCTCTCAACTCCTAACTAACTACAAACAACAAAAACCTAAACTGCAAACTAGATTTACACTACAAAAATTGGATCTACACTACAAAAACCGGATCTAAAACTCCCCCCCTGCTCTCTGCCTCGGACCTCTATTTATAGTTACTCTGCTGTCCAGAACTTGTAAATTGGCCTCTAACCAGGGGTATGAATTATGCTTATTCCGACATCAGAATTTGTTGAAATTACATTTGAACCTTTCTTCTGAGGTCCTTGCCTTGCTCGCAAAATTTGAGTTCAATCTAAGTTGGGATACTCGAGATATGATGTGAATAAGTTGCTGAAACTTGGAAGATCTGAAACTTGAGAAACACGACTTGGACTTGCCTGAATTTTCATATTATGAACCTTAATATCCACAGGAATCATCAGTCCAAATTTGGCTTCAATTGGAACATGGGAACTCCAGATATGTTCTTCACAATTTTTGGATTTAACTTCTCCTTTTGGCAGCAGTTTCCTTCTTTGTGTGGAACTTCTCCTTTTTTGATCATTCAATGCACCTAGACTCGAGCAATATTCCATAAAATCTTCGTGATACCTTCCTTAGACAATTAGGACTTCTTTTCTCAAGTTTGGGCTTGATTTGTAGTAAGAATCCTGATATTTCTATAATTAACGTTTGCTGAGTTAGCGGCGCGGTCGCGCCATTTTTTGCTGTTATAGTCGCGCGGCCGCGCCACTCAGTATCTTTTCCGACTTCCCGAAATAGAACTTTGAACTTTGTAAGGCAACTATCTGGCGCTCTAGCGCCACTGGTAGCGCCATCTTCCTGGCGTGGTAGCGCCCTCGTGGGGTGCGGTCGCTCGATTTCACATTCCGGAGTCGTCTTCTTTGAGGCTTTGCTAGCCGTTGGAATTTCTTGGATTTATTTGAATTTTTGCACATTTTTCTGGCGTTGTCGCGCCAGAATCGGCGCGGTCGCGCCGTTCCCTTTTTTGGCTCTTTTTGCTCCTTTTTCCTTCATTTTCTCTCAGAATCCAGATTTTCTTCTTTTACCGGGTATCTGAGAAACAAAACGTGTAATTGAGTTATATTTGTCACTTTCATGCTCATAATCAACTCAAATTAGGATTTTATGGTCAATAATTCATGCATAAATGTCTTTTGGACACTTATCACAACCCCAAACTTAAACTTTTGCTCGTCCTCGAGAAAAACTCTGAAATAAATACCAGATAGATCTTGTAAAGACTAAGAAAAATTTAGTGGTCCTCCCTTCTAAAGTTTTCAAGATGGATGATTCACTTCTTTCCTAATGATGGTTCTTCTTGCTTTGTCAAAAAAAAATTTGAATTTTCTTCAAAAAAATATTTTTCAAAGATGTACGTTCTCATACAAGTGATAAGTCTCAATTCAACTCCATAGGGCAACTCTTAATCCACTCTCCACTAACCTGAAGGAATTCTCAATTCTGATCAATAGGTCTTTATGGGTTGTAATGAGGCAGGGGTAATGGGTATGATAAAGATTTTTGCTTTTCTTTTAGGTTTTATTCTCCTCCTCATATCCATTTTCCATTTTCTTGAGCATGAGTTGGCTTTGTGACTTTTCCTCCAATCTCTTCCACCCCAAACTTATTCTTTTGCATTGATCCCTCATTTTTTCCTTTTTTCTTCTTTTTTTTTCTTTCCCATGTATCTTTTTCTTCAGGTTTTGTCCAGAGTCTAGCTTACCTCGTCGGTTGACTCACAGTCCCTAAGCTTGCCGAGGCCCGAGACCCGGTGCACACACGAGGTGGCCTTTCCCTTAACTAACCCTCCATGTTTTCTTTCTTTTACTTTGGCTTTGTTTGGAGTCCAACTTACCTTGCCGGTTGACTCAGAGACTCTAAGCATGCTGAGGCCCGAGTCCCGGTGCACACACAAGGTGGCCTTTCTCTTACTCAGCCCAGAACTCTCTTTTTTCTCTATCTTGCTCCTTCTTCTCCTTTACAAAGAAATATTTATATACCCTTCATCCATCCCTTCTTATAACTTTAAAATCTTTATCCATGCTCATTCAAATAGAACACTTCAATAATTTGGAGAATCATGGGTAAGGAAGATACAAGTTTATTTATCACTAAGGCTGGCTCATGTAGGATGGGACATTCAAACAGAACTGGGATCTTTTTGGCTCAAAAGGTTT
Organism: Aristolochia fimbriata; assembly: GCA_019845555.1. Classification (NCBI taxonomy): domain Eukaryota; kingdom Viridiplantae; phylum Streptophyta; class Magnoliopsida; order Piperales; family Aristolochiaceae; genus Aristolochia; species Aristolochia fimbriata. The sequence goes on from CM034079.1 coordinate 25,728,905, forward strand.
GACAAAAGGTGATGCAACTTGTGCATTGAAATGGGAGGCTTTGAAAAAGGCTCAAACAATTTTGAAACAGGTGCCTAAATCACCTCAGAATTTTGAAAACCTTTATCTGTTTTGCCTCAAGTTTTCTTTAGGTTGGTTCTAGTGATTGAAATCAACTTGCTCACTTGTACTTTGTTTTCAAAAACTATTTTTAAAAGAAAATTATCATCCATTCAAGACTAAGCATCTGGACTAAAATATTTTTCTAGAAAGTGAATCATGCTATCCATCTGATCAGGATTTTTCACTGGTATTTTTCAGAATCTCTTATGGAATTTTCTAGTGAATCCATTGAGCATGCATAACTCCATTGAGCATGAATGAAGAAATCACGAAGAGTATCCCACCCCAAACTTAAAAACCTGCTTTGTCCTCAAAGCAGCAATAAACGTAGGAGTAAAAGAGATACTTCCCTAACAGTCTGGTTTGCTGAGATTGGATGACACTCCCTTGTTGTTTTTTTGAATTCTGCTTTCATGGGTTAGTACCAAGACTTGCATGATTTTCAGTAATTAAAAATGAAACAGTGACTTGAAGTGTCTTTCAGGCATAAAATTTATCATAAGAAGAATACTTGTAGGCGAATGTGTGCCTTTTTACCTCTGTAGTTGCTGTTCTTCATCAAGGCAGTGGCGTGGCCGCGCCAGAATTTGGTGTGGGCACGCCGAGTTGTTTCATCATAGCTTCAGTTCCTGAATGAATTTTACTCTTTTTCCAGTTTGGACAAGTAAATATCAGATAGAGGCAGATAAAAAGTCCTTTTTCACACATTTTCATTGGAAGAATTATTAAAAGCATGCTTTGAGACAAACCATTGAGAGTAGAAATCAAAATTTCATTAATATGAATGGAGATTGAGTACATATTAATAAAATTGCATTAAATCACACTCTCATACATAAGCACACACAAAGAAATCTCACACACAATTCTCAGAAAGAAAAAATCTTAAAGAACTAGCAAAAGCTAAGATTTTCTAATCTTCTTTGTCTTCCTCATCTTCTTCTTCCTTTTTCCAGTTTTTAGTTCTTAATTTTTTGTGTTTTTCTATTTTTTTGAAAGCTGTAAATTTTTAATCTAACCCTATTCCTATCCTAGGTCTATGCAAAGAAATCAAAATCTCATTCAAATTTAAACAAGTAAACTTCTACTCCTATTTTTACACTACCTACTGATCCATGTGACCTGTTCCACCAGGATCGAATGGAAACTGGAACCATCCATGCTTGAGGGTGTTTTTGACCTTTGAATGTGTTGCATGGTGATTCAAACTTTTGAGTAAAGTGCTGGTCACTATTTCTCTTTTCTGATTGGATTTTAACTTGTTTTGCTTGTTCACTTTTAGCCAACTTTTCTTCACACTACCCAGACCTAACAAAATTTTTATTTCAACTTTTGTGGGTGGTTTATAGGGCTGGATGATGAAGAAATCTATATCTATTGAGAGGAAAGAATGTTCATTAACCTTGGTGTCCTCTATCCTAACTTCTTTATGCTGTTCAAGGAGTTTCTCTTCTTTTTCAACCCCATCCCCTTCTTTCTCTTTTTCATCTTCTTCTTTTTTCTCCATGATCTGTTCATCTTCGCCCTGTTTAAGTTACAGAAAATCACAATAACTGTTAGCTCTCTTCGTTGTATCTTTCTCTATGTGTTCTGCAGTAACACATCAATTAAAACAAGAAGTGCTAGTTGTATTCATCCATTCAAAATTACACGGTACAGTACCTTGGTTCATACCTGATATGACAGTGGCCATCTATCCTATTCGTATTTCCAAATGTCTGATGGAAGCTTCTTGAGTCTTTAGGAATGCTTCTTGAGCATCAAGCCTAGCTTCAATTTCAGCATATTTTTTTTCTTGATTTTCTAGGAACTTTGAAAACATCTCCTCAAGTCTGGCTCTTTGTGAATCATCAATGGTTTCTAAACTAGGTTGTTCATCAGGTCGATTTAACATAGTATCTATTTGGGCAGAATAGTTATCCACTAGAGTGGTTAGCCTAGACCAGTCTTCTTGAGACTGAGGGGGATATGCATGATGATATGAAGAGTTACTGAACATAGGAGGGTGATCATACCTGAACTTGGACAATTGCCCATGTGGCAAATTGTCCTGCCAATCATTCTCAAAATATGGATTTACATTTTGCTTAGGGAAATAATTGTCATGCTCTGCTTCATAGAAACTATTAGGTTCATTATCAACAAAAGAACATGATATATTAGAATCATACCTCCATGAATCATGATTGGAAAATGCATATGGTTAGGGAAATTCTGAATATGAGTTAGGATATGGACTTATCTCATTCTGCACATAATTCCATCTCTCATTTGTGTGCTCTTTCCAGTGCCAAATCAGGTTCATCTAGTGGCTCACCACTAGTTCTTGTTACATGCACTAATCTTGTTCAACCGGAAAAGATAGAATAAAAATTTAAATCTCAATCAACAAATCAAAATTCACTTAAACTTACTCTCAATTCAATGGTCCCCGGCATCGACGCCAAAAATTTGTTGGGTGTCTAGCAAGTGCACTAGGTCAGCAAGTAATATAGACTTTGAGAGTCCAGATATCGATCCCACAGAGACCTTAATGAGAGCCTAATCTAAGGAAAAATTTTCCTATTGATTGAGGTGAAGAAAATTTGGATTTTTATTGAGAACTGAAAAAGAAAACAGAATTTGAAACTTCTGGTAAAAAACTTTTAGAAATGCGATGTTGGGGAAGAATGTCAATCCCTCCTAGTTGTCAATATGACGAATTCTGATTTTATAGCTCAAGTATCCTTACCTTGACTTAGCTTTTTAAAACCTGGTTGCCCATATACAGGAAATAACTTTCACCTAATCTCTGAACTCCATCACAATCCGAAAACATTCAGATCCTAGGTGCATAAATATAAAAGCTTGAGGATCAACTCTTATTCAGAACAAAAGTGTTTAACGAGTCAGATTGCTTTTCACTTGTCTCCATCACAATCCGAAAACAACTAGTGAGAAAAACAAGTTGAATTTCACTCATTCTTTGAATTCCATCACAATCCAGAAACATTCAAATCCTTAGTGCATAAATATCTACTCTATCATTCAGAACAAGGGTTATAAAAAATCATATCTCTTTTCAACTAGTCTCCATCACAATCCGGAAACAACTAGTGAGAAAAATGAGTTGTTTTAGAAAACAAATAATCATATGACTAACCCAAATCTCCATTGAACCTTAAATTCTCTATTCGAACCTCATTAAACTTCAAATATCAATTCGGATTACACAAGCAATAAGCACAATTTCTAAACAAAAGTAAGATACTTTATTGCTGTAGAATTCAAAATTCAAACATATAACAAACTAGGAGTTCATGACTTCCCCAACAAAGAGAGACTACTCCATGCTAATAAAACAAACACTGAAATAGGAATTAATTACAGCCATGAAAACAAGAAAAAAACTAAGTACAGAAAACCCCATTTTTGAGGACTGCCTTTTCGCTTCAACTCCTACTTGACAACAATTTCTTCCTTCTCTCTCTCTCTCTCTCTCAACTCCTAACTAACTACAAACAATAAAAACCTAAACTACAAACTAGATTTACACTACAAAAAATGGATCTACACTATAAAAACCAGATCTAAAACTCCCCCCTGCTCTCTGCCTCGGACCTCTATTTATAGTTGCTCTGCAGTCCATAACTTGTGAATTGGCCTCTGACCAGGGGTATGAATTATGCTTATTCCGACATCAGAATTTGTTGAAATTACATTTGAACCTTTCTTCTGAGGTCCTTGCCTTGCTCGCAAAATTTGAGTTCAATCTAAGTTGGGATACTCGAGATATGATGTGAATAAGTTGCTTGATTCAGTTGCCAATTCCAGCACTGGATCCACCACTTGGAAGATCTGAAACTTGGGAACCACGACTTGGACTTGCCTGAATTTTCATATTATGATCCTTAATATCCTCAGGAATCATCAGTCCAAATTAGGCTTCAATTGGAACACGGGAACTCCAGATATGTTCTTCACAATTTTTGGATTTAACTTCTCCTTCTGGCAGCAGTTTCCTTCTTTTTGTGGAACTTCTCCTTTTTTGATCATTCAATGCACCTAGACTCGAGCAATATTCCATAAAATCTTCATGGATACCTTCTTTAGACAATTAGGACTTCTTCTCCCAAGTTTGGGCTTGATTGGTAGTCAGAATCCTGAGATTTTCGTAATTAACGTTTGCTGAGTCAGCGGCACGGTCGCGCCATTTTTTGCAGTAGAAGAGGCGCGGTCGTGCCACTCCTTAGTATCTTTTCCGACTTCCCGAAATAGAACTATGAACTTTGTAAGGCATCTGTCTGGCGCGCCAGCGCCGCTGGTAGTACCATCTTCCTGACGCGGTAGCGCCCTCATGGGGTGCAGTCACGCGATTTCTTGTTCCGGAGTCGTCTTCTTTTAGGCTTTGCTAGCCGTTGGGAATTTCTTGGATTTATTTGAATTTTTGCACATTTTTCCGGTGCGGTCGCGCCAGAATCGACACGGTCGCGCCGTTCCCTTTTTTTGGCTCTTTTTGCTCCTTTTTCCATCATTTTCCCTAGGAATCCAGATTTTCTTCTTTTACCGGGTTCCTGAGACACAAAACATGTAATTGAGTTATATTTGTCACTTTAATGCTCATAATCAACTCAAATTAGTATTTTATGGTCAATAATTCATGCATAAATATGTGTCTTTTGGACACTTATCAACTACCGCCACTCCTACTACTTTCTCTCAAGCGGTACAAGAGCCACTACCCTGGTACCGTAAAAACACTATGGATTTTGTCCAGTTCTTACCAGACGGACTTAATTCACACCAGCCCACTTGGCTTCTAGCACATTAGACCTTGGGCGGATCACATT